>JACDJE010000312.1:2960367-3206627 GCA_016647715.1 Pavo muticus | reverse complement strand
CAAAAAAAAAAAAAAAAAGAAAAAAAAAAGGAAAACCAACAAACCCTTTATGACACACAACAGTGGATATTGTTCAAACTCTACATTTCCATATTATCTCATAAGTAATATATCATTGAAGCATGCAAAGAGATTCAAGAATAGACTGGAACAGAACTGAGTTTGAGAAATCATGCATTCCGGGCCAGGAAACAGAGAAACAAAGATCACTGTTTAATTTTGCTTCTAAAATGTGGCTTTCTAAATGTTATAGGTGAATAAACTTAATGCAAAGTGGATCATCTGGAAAAAAGAAAAAGAAAAAAAAAGCTTGCATGATCTGAGAGATCAGAATATTGTTTCCTTGTCATAAAAGATTTAAAGCAACACAAAGCTTCTAAACTGATCGATCCCTGATGCAGTCCTAAAACCAGGCAGAACTGTCTAGTTAGTCCAAACAAGAATGTGCTCAGTGACAGAGCACTGACAACATTACAATAATTTAGTTCTAAAAACAAGTTACGTGTTAACTGCAATTAACATTGGAGGTGCTGCCTTAAAATATACTGTGGAGAAATGTATTGTAGCTGAATCTAAGGATGGCTCATTTATAATAATTTACTTGTGATGTCTTATTTTTGGGTCTACTGTCACTGAATCTCTGCTTAGGTCAGAAGTTAAAATTTTGGGGGTTAACAACATGAAATTTCCTTTTCTTTCTTTTTAACTACCCAAGAGAGACAGAGAGAGTAACATCCGCTTAGTAACAGCGCTTCCTCTGTGATGCTAACCATGAAATATGTAACTGGCCCTGGGTATTAACAAGGAGTATGTGCTTGAAGCATGGAAACAGACTGGGTTGTTTGAAACATAGCAACAGACTGGGTTGCAGGGTCATCCCTCACTGCTACCTAATTTGGCTCATTGAGGGATATTCGTGGTCTGGATCCCCTGAGGAACTGTCACGATGACTCATCTGAACAGCATATCTGGTGTGTTTATCATCATGCTATTGTATATGAGAACAGAACTTGCTTTATGGATAGGCAGATGTGCATTTGATGGAAGGTTTTCAGGAGTACTTAAACAACTCAGACATTCACTCTAATTTTTCAAAAATGCTTCAAGTACCCAGGGAGCATGTCTAATGGTACAGCAAAGTCACTAGATACTTCGGAGTCCCTTACATTGGATTTAAAAAAAAAAAAAAACACCATGAGTCTGTTCAGCAGTTAAATAACTGCTGCTTCCTACAAATAAGAGAGCAACTGAAACCAGTTCAAACCACCAGCGATAGATCTCCTAGAATTAAGAGCATTTCTTATCATTTTTAGTGAGCCACCTTTTTCTCCTTCAGTACTATTCCTACATCTCTTAACAGATCTCTCTATGATTATGTTCTTTGAGCTCAAATTTGAAAACTTCCATTTTACCTAAATTTTCTCTCTTCAAACTGATGGATTTGTATTTTGGGCAAATCAAATAAGGAGCATTTATAACTATGTTTTGATTTCAGGAGGTGCAATGCTGATTGCCAATGGGATGAACAGCCATGTCCAGTACTTCGCTGACCTGTGCCTCGCAGCTGAAAGCAGCTTCCACTTGAGACTGCTTCTTACTGAATAGACAGCTTCACATACTCAGGCTGAGAATTTAAAGTTGTACCCAATTAATCCAGTTATTTTTGTCCCAAATGTTTAACAGACAACAACAACAACAGCAACAAAGGCTGCTATGAATTCCATATTTGAGTCAAGGTAGTTAGAATATTATCTATACTATGCAGCATTGATATGGAATTCTAAAAGTAGATTTTTTACTAAGGCTTTATTTTAACTCATTTCAAATATCAAATTTTCAATAACAGCAAAAACAGAACAGACAACAGCATATTTTTAAACAACTGTGGTTAAAACATCTCTACTGCCTTCAAAACCCCCAATAACTGCTTTCCTTTAAAATTATGTTCCATGATTCCAACTCTTGAAAATAGAATTTCTTTACTACTTTGCCTGGCTTAGCCAACTCAGTCAGGTCTTCATCAGCAGCTGGGAATGACTATAAGTACACGGTTACCAGTTCATTTAGAACCAAATCGTGGTACCCTAATTCATGATGGATGTGAACTTATTCTTCCCACACTAGTTTTAATAGCTAATTAAAACTAATTAAAGCTAATTGTAAGTCAGTCATTAAGAAATTTAAAAATTAGAGAAAGTGCTGCAAAAGTCCAGCACCTAGTTTAAAAATAGATACATTTCACAAATATCAAACAAGACTGGAATCTGCAAAATGCAACTCCTGAATAAAAGTTTGGGGTTTAATTGCAGTAGCCAAGAAAGTAACATTTCCTGATCCCTTGAGATGAATTCTCTTCATCATTTGCAATTTTAACTTTTATCTAACAGTACCCCAGAAACTGTATGATACTGCAATCTGAACGAGCAACAAAGACAGACAAGGGACAAGCTCTCTTCCCATCAGAGAAATAGCTATCGTAATTCTGTTTTACTTCACTGGTGACTTCCTAACAATCTTCTCTATTTCTCTCACATGGATAAAGAGGAAGATAAAGAGGAGTGCTCCCTAGAGAAAGGACAGCTACAGGGAGAAAACAGAAGCCCGCAGAACCAAAGAGTAATACCTGAAAAAACAAACTATTCAAAAATTGTTATATCTTAGTGCTGAACATGAAATACAGCTCTCTACTGCAGAACATTTTTGATGTTACATTTTTGTTCATTCTCACAGAATTGCTAAACTCTGACACAGTTGTATTCACCCCATAGATCATGGAATGTTTCAAGGATCTTTGATTTGCTGTATATTTCTACAGAGTCTATCAAAAGGGTGTCTGTTTCCAAGCCTGACTCACAAATGGTGCCTACCGACATCTTTTCCTGCCATCTCTGATCCCTAGTTTTTTTAGTGATTATTTCATAGATGGAAGAGTATCACCTCCATGCATTTTGTGAAGGTTGTAACCAGCCTTTATAAACACTCACCTACAGCTTTCTCTTCTGTTGCAGACTGAAACAATGTGGAACATGATCTTATCTTAGCTATCCTTTTATCATTCTGCAAAGTTTCCGTGTCAGGACTCAAGCTAACTTGCATCAGTAGTGGAGTTCTTTGCTGTCTACCACACTTTGACAAGCAGTACATATATGTATGCCGAATCTTCAGCTTTTATTTAAATAATTCCCATCACCTACAGATGAGAACTGCAAGAAAATCTGTGCTCTTTATAATATTTTGCTTTGCTGATTTCCCCATTTCCTCTTGTGCACATACTGTCAGTTTTTGAACTGGAAGGAAGTGGAGAAACCAAAGGTGGTGGTTTCTAAGCCTTAACAAATTAACTGGTCAAAATGTGCAGTGTCCTCTGCATTGCAGCATTCACTCCCTACATCATGATATCCATCACCCACCCTCTTCCTTCCTCTGCAGACTCTCAGAAGATTCACACTATATCCATTTCCAGAGTTCCTCTCAGATTCCCCAGGCAAATGCCAATCAAAGCTTCCTTTGTTGGTGCTATGTACATTCCTCCATGAACTATAAAGGGCAAGAATGTCCTAACTTTCTACAGGCTATCATAGGCACGTGCAGTATTATTGTCCCATAGTTTATCTTACCATGCCCCAGAGAAATCTCATCATCCTGTTTTCTTTAAATGGACTGCAGATATCTTAGCCAAGCTTCCTCACCATTGAGTCACTGACCAAGACTGTTTACAACTTCATAATGAGTCACCTTCAGGATTTGGCTCATTGTCAATACATGGGCTGACGGTTTCAGCTAGTCTCTGTTTTGTCTTATTCTCCTTCATCTTGTCAATGTAATTGCACCTGTAGGGATTATGAACATAAAATGGCTCCCTCCTACTTTTCCTTTTATTTTCTTTGTGCTACTTCATGTAGACTGATGTCACTTTCTATCTCTAGATTGACTGCTGTTCCAAAACATTGACTTTCATGTTGTTTCAAGTTCCTGTGCCATAGGAAATCCAATTCAGATTTCTTTTTTGCATCTAAGAATATCAGATGACATTCAAAAGTGTTATATTTTTGGGCCCATGTTAAACTATACTTAATATGCGTCTTTCATCCCCCTCATCCTGTGATTATTGCAAATATCTAAGATACTTTACAAGTCATGTTGCCTTTTCCTGTATGATATCTTTTCACTTATTGGAATGTGTAAATGACTAAGAATTCTGTTTGCCCAATAAATTTCCTTTTTGCACTATCCATTGCCCTGAAGGTTCCTTTTATGAATGATCTGTATTTATTAATTCTTTCCTTTTCTAATCACTATGTTTAGCATGTCCACTCAGCACCTAACTACCCTTTAGATCTGTGTTTCTTGCAATCAGTGGTTGGCTGGGATCCCAGAGTTAGTCACATTCGTTTTCTGTTTCACCTTCAGGCTTTCACATACTGCTTCAGAGCTATTATAGTTATGTTTCCAAAACAGCAGGGCAATGTTAATATTTTCATTATTTACAAGATAAATTTAGAAAATAATGAAATATGTTTTTATATTACTTCCTTTCCTTTAAATGTTGTTGTTGTTTTTGTTTGTATTTTTTTCCAAGTTCTTGATAAATTTCCTGTAGGAGTCTTTCACAATTCATTTTTTCTAAAGTGGTGTTTGCTTTGTGGCACAAAAAGCCTTATGGCAACAAAATTGGGGTAAGAGGTAAAATACTGTGATGAATTAGAAACAGGCTAAGAAACCAAACCAAAGAGTCAGAATTAATAATCAGTTTTCAAGGGAAAAGGTTAACAGGAAGGTGACCAGAACTGAAGAACTGAACCCAGTTTGCCAGGTGAAGGGAGAATATAAGGATGCGAGTAAAAATATTACCGTATTTCATCATTACTAACAATATAAATAAATCATACCTAAGTGCCATGCAACTAAACCCTTGGAAATCACACCCCAAAAGAATCTCCCCTGTATATTCAGTTAGTAGCTTCTAACATAAACCTGACTTTAATTCACAACCTCAACTTTTCTGGACAGAAGAATGCTGTTATCTTGTTTTCAAATAATAAACCAGTTAGGTTCTTTTAAGAACTACAAATCCTGTGTATACAAGACACAGCTATTCTAAAAAGTGAATCCACTAATTAATTTTTCAGCTTTGTCTACTGTCTTAGCTACAGGTTCTTTGGCATACCAAGTTTAAACAGACTTGTTCTCCCACCCCAAAAATAAAGGATGTTTCTATGTTCTCTGCTACCAGTTTAGACTAATGTGTAACTAGCCAGCCCTATGATCCTGTTTACTTTTAAATCAATCTAGATAAACAAAACCTTCCACTTTTTATCACTGTTTCTCTTTTTGTAATTAATCTTCTGAGAGGTTACAAATCAAAGAGTACTTACTCAAGTTCATATAATAGTTTCTTTCATAAAGAACAAATCACATATAAATTCACATTTCTTGAATATGGAAATAGTCATAGTGATGAAAGTTATACTTAGTACACGTGGAATGCTTGCTTCATTTTTTTTAAGTGTTGTTTTTTTCATATATGTATATATATATATATATATATATACATATATATATGTATGTATGTATATATAAAACAACGATGCTAGTGAACTTCAAGATGATGAAGTTTAATGGGCTCTGGAGCCTGCTCAGATCTAGCTGCTTCAATCCAAATGTGCATTCAGAACTGTAAACAGAAAAATTCAGCCTGAAAGACTCATTGCCTTGGTGGGAAATATTATTTGTGCCAGTGAGAGGAGCCAGTGGCTGGTTTACGTGATTTAAGTATTGAGAACACTGGCCCACATGAGGTGCAACTCAGTTGTAGACTGGATTCCACTGTGAAACTCTCCCTGATTTTATGCTTGTTTTTAGATGAGGCCAAGAATAGTTGTTTGTATAGCTTGAGGTACAAATAGAGAGAGCAATAGACACTCACTGTGCTGAATTGCAGAGCTGAAGACTGATCTAATAAGAACTTTTTGCTTTCAGATGCTGAATTCCACGTTGATTCTTTTCCCAGAGTAGTGCAAGGTAAGAGACCTGCAGTTATAGCCAACTAGTTTGTACACTCTGACACACACAACCATAAAAGAAAGCAGACACATTATGGATGCAACAGAGCCAATATTCCACGTTTGCTGGGGGGGAGGGAGTACTATTAAACTGCTGTTCATAAGGATCTTCATGCACTTCTGCCTTAAATGAAGCAGAAAGTTGTAACCTCATAAACTTAACAATAAAGAATTACGTTCATAATAAGCAAGATAAAATTTACCCTAGGCTTGTTTGATCTGACAGTATAGGACAAGATAATCTCTGTCATGAAGTCTGAGTGTTATACTATCCATCAAAATCTGGAATGATACATGACCAAAATGTAGAACATCTGCATGTTGTTGAGAGTCTCAGCATAATTTTTAATTAGAAGATGTGTTTTGAATGTCTTCTCACTTAGTGGGCTAAATAAACAAGTATTTTTAAAAATACAAAACCCAAGTTATTTAGGGGCAAACCTATGAAATCCTCATTCCAGTACCAAAACAAAACCAGTATGAGTGCTGATCTTACCTCTGCTACTACAGCT
Organism: Pavo muticus; assembly: GCA_016647715.1. Classification (NCBI taxonomy): domain Eukaryota; kingdom Metazoa; phylum Chordata; class Aves; order Galliformes; family Phasianidae; genus Pavo; species Pavo muticus. The sequence continues at coordinate 3,200,053 of JACDJE010000312.1, read as the reverse complement.
AATATGAAAACCAAATACTTAGACAAGTTGTAATAAAAAGTCTGTTAATGGACTTTTCAATTATATGCTAGATAAGTGCCAGAGAGAATAATGCTGAGTTAGATTCTCTCCTCTGTTCCAATAACAGAGTGCACTCTCTAAATAAGCCATATGTTAGCATGAAGACCCACACATAAAAATGGAGAGTAGTGAGTAAAATTGAAACAGAGAGAATCAGACTGGTGAGGTTACTAACAGTTTCTCAAGATTTGCAGCTGAGACACATTTTGTTTATTATTTTGATAAATGCCCTGGCACTATAACATTGGAGTATGCTGAAAAAGTCTGCAGGCAACAGAAAGATAAGAGGCATTTGTCAGAGGAAAGAGTATTTGTAAAATGAAATGAAATGACATTCAGTGATGAGAATCACAAAACTTGTATTGTAGGCTAAGAACTCCTTCTGAAAAGATTCCATAAGGTCTGCTCTGGAAATATCAGAAGACTGCAGGAGGAATACAAACTACAAAAATAATGTTTTGTTAAGACAACACTAGAGGAATAGGAGTAAATTCTTAGTGTACAACTGTGCAACCTTTGGAAGACCTCATCTGCGATACTGCATGCAACTTGTTTTCAAAGGAAATAATTTAGCACTAGAAAAGTTGTAGAGATGACATATAAGGATAGTCAGAGGAATTTATATTTTGTCTTATGAGAAGAAATTAAGAATTCAACTGATGTAAAAAAAATTTTAAAATTAATTTCTTATATTTCTTATATTCATAAATAATTAAATAGTTATTAATTATTAATTAATTTTCTTTTAAAAAATCATCAGGAAAGCAGAAAATATATATCAGCCAACAGCTAGTGCTGACACAATAAGTCAGTGAGCAGCAATCACAAATTACGTGAGGCCGGAAACTGAAAGATGATGTCTAGCTATTATAGTGGTAACCTCCTTATGGAAGATCTTTCCCAGAATAGAGGTACAAAAACCATAACTGTTCTTGAGAAAAAATTAATAAACTGCAAAAACACATAGTAGCTCTATCATATAACTTGAAGAATACTTGCACATAACACAGAAATTCATTTCCACTCCTACGTTTCTCTCTGATGCTGATGCACTCATCTAGAAGTATAAACGCACAACTGGACAGTTTCTGGTCTGGATGCCAGTATTTTGTTCTAGAGGAGACAAACTATATTACAAAAGCAATTTTTTTTTAATTGCAACAGTGAATTCTTATGTAAATTAGAGGCAACAGCAAAAGAATATATAGGTTGACTATTCTCTATTGGATAAGTATGCAGCCATCATCTCTAATGAGGAATATCATTTAATCCAAAAAGATGTAGGAAAAAGTAACCGGAATAAAGTGATGTTTAAAATAAACTGCATGATAGAAATCGTAACACAAGTCAATTGTTGATACTGTTAAAGGGGGGAAGAAAGGCTATCTGATTATATGCTTGTGCTGTACCATCTTAACATCTTTCTGTGTCTAATTAGTTCATTAAATTCAAGCAATAGGTTCCAACTGAAAGTTCCATACTTTCTTTTGAACTTCTGAAGAAATTTGCTACAGAAGAGCCCTTAGATCTCATTTTACTAAATTTAGGCAAAGTCAGAATTCCTTCAAGACCAGCAATCTTTCATAAGCAGAGAATAAAAATATAAACATTGGTTCATTTCTGATCTTCTGCATTACTAAGATTTTGTTCATTCATTCATTCAATGCTTAGTAACTGCTCAAAAAGCAGATTGAATTCTTTAACACATTATTATTGCACTGACTCAATAAGCCCTTAGTTTACCAAAGAGGATATTTACTGTAAATATGGCACTAAAACCAGCTGCATCACATTTACACAAAAAGAAAACATACTGGATTGTTTAGAAAAAGAGGCATAATATAGTGGCGATTGCTTTTCCCTGTACTTCTGAATTAGGAGTTTGAAATACTGTGCTTGAGGTTCCATAAAGCTTGGAATGCCTTAGGAACAGCACTCCTAACTTAATTTGGGCCAGGCTCATTTTTCCACTTTGAAGAAACAAAATGAGACTTTAACAGTTCCAGGAGCCTGTAGGTAGCAAAGAACTGAGGACTCTAAAACATTCACATGGGCAGAGCTCAATTCATAGTATAAAGCATATTTGAGGGATATTGACTATGGAACAAGACTGATCTTTCTCCCCTCCTACCAATGCAGAAACAAAAAGAAATTAGTTTATTCTCTTCTCTGTCTCCTTTTAAGAATTATGAAAACCTTCTTGACATTATCTACGCAAGTGAATTGCAATTATAACATTCATATCATTTAGGGATATTCGTGACTCACAAGTCAAATAGGTTAAGAATGAGAAGAACAGTAAGCTTCATCATAAACTTTAGGAAGACCTGTCATATTTAGGTACAAAAGCTCCTTAGGTAGAAACAGAATGGGAACTCCCACTACTCATTCACTCAAAAAACTAATAGGTTTTCAAATCCCAGCATGGATCAATTTCAGAGATACATGTCATACAGAACTATGTAGCTTAAGGCTTTTAGCCAGGAAATTCTGCAAATTTGTCCTCAGATTAAATGGTGCCATGCAACCCAACCACATTACAGCTCTATTTTGAATGCTTGCACTTGGCAAAGCCTCTGGCTGAAGATGTCTTGTATTTTTTGGCTCCTGCAGAGTTTGTACTAGAAAAACATTTTGGTACAATTGGCATCTACTGTTTACTCTCTTAAAAGAGCATGGAAATAAAATCCCTTTAACTGCTCTTAGGTCTGCACAGATCTTGAAATGCTGAAGTCTAATTCCTATAACATGAAACAAATATACAACTTGGACTAACTTCTTGTCTAGTCAGGATGATCAAAAAGATAGGGATGTAGAAAGAACGCAATAAAATTGCATCAGAAAAGAAGCTTACTGTCTGGCATTGTTGTGCATGTGATAAAGATATGCCTACAGTATGATTTAGAACTTACTTGAGGGGGTGTGTTGAAGCTGCAATTAGTTGGACAAGTGATGATAAACATAGCCACCACAAAGCAAAGTGTAACTGAAAACCTAATCTCAAACTTTGGGCAAATATTTAGGTGGCTAACCTACAGCAAACTCTAAACTGCCACAGGTAACATTTTGGTCACAGGATTTATATTCCTATCTTGCCATAAAGGGTAAAAAAATTCCCACATGTTTTTGTTCTAAGTACTTGAAATCAGCAGTGGGAGGGAAATAGGTAACACAAGGGTGTTACTGGACTGCTTCATATGAAACTCTATTTCATCAATAGAACTAAATTTTTAAGTTTCCATGATACTTGTGTTTTTAGCAAATTCTCTGCCATGTCTAATATCTTGTTGCAGTTGCTGAGCAGTATTTAAAACCCAAGCTGGAGCTTTTCAATTGAAATTTCGGAAGACAGTTTAGACATGCTCTTCCTTACTTGACTGGATTCATAGACTGAAAAACAAACTTAAAATCCTAGAATAATAGTGTCTGCTTGCTTCAACAGACCCACCCACAATTGTGTGCTTTAATTTTTCGACAAGATGTGGAGGTAGGGCCTGAGGAAACCCATAAAAATGTTTCGTTTGGCTTTCTGGCAGTTTTCCCCAGCTAGAGGGCATGAAAAACACTAAGGATGCAAGACCCTGCTAAGTTTCCATAAAATGCCTGACTCGAACACTGCAGAACATTTTGTACATCCCAAAGCAGAGGACTGTATTACTCCATTCACCCTAGGGACAACAACAAGCAGCAGCAGGTCATCAGCTGGAAACTGGAAACCTGCCATCTTTTAATTAGCTGCTCTCTACTTCACAGTAATCATGTTTAAAATCCTATATAATGCAGGTCAGATTTGCTGTACAAGCTCAGATAATGCCAAGCCAATTTTTTAATTGCGTAATTATCCAGGAACACCTTTTCAGATGTAAATATCATCTCCTCATTAACATTAGGAAGCATGACATACGGCCAGGTTTTGCTCTTTCCTATTCTTAATCGTTGTCCAGATAAACAAAAGCTGACTACGGACTCAAGAACCACCTCTTTTTTTTTTTTTTTTTTTTTTTTTTTTTTAAAACTGAAGACAACAGCTTTCTGTATCACTTAACTTGGATTTCATCTCGAATTCCTGGCAGGAAATCCTTCAGATACAAGGATCAAATTCTCAATTCTCTTACACCCAGTGCAAAGGTTATTTTAAGCCACTCCGCTTTTCAGTGATTCCAAAGAAACTGGTTTATGAGCAATCACTAGAAATATTGTAAAAGCAAATTACAACTACTCATACAAACCATACACAAGACCTTAGAGCAGAGGATATCAAAAGCATCAAAGTCTAATCGTCATTTCACAGACTGCTGCTGAACTGAATAAGAAAGATTAAGTGTTACTTAGTCATACAGCAAATCAGTTCCTGATTCAGGAGCAGAACGCAGGTCTCCTGACTATTAATCCAATAGTATGAGGGCAAACATCCTCATCTGGGTCTAAAAGGAAGATTTCTTACATTTGGCCCCTTCTCCACTTCCAGCATCATACTGTGTAGCTACTTGTTCAGGGTGCTAGGTTGAAACGTGATCCTAGCTGTGCATTAAAAAACAAAAATTCAAATTCAGATGGTGGATTCATATTAATACAAATTAATAAGTTTCTTCTATTAATATGCTGCAGTATATTTTGTAATACAGTATAATCCTAGTAATATGAGCCCTTGCTACAGCTCTCTGCTATTAAATCATTGTGAAAAAGTAGGGAAAAACTGCCAACCTTATGCAAATTATGAAGTGTGTAGATTCACAAGATTCTGTCTTATTGACAAAAGTAAACTTTTTGAAATAGACTGATTTAGATAGCTGATTTCTTTAAATACATTTGTTTTACCTTGCAGGCTTCATCCATTTGGGCAGGAAATTAACTTTTCAACCAGTGATCTTTTTCAAAACACCTCTTAGAGTGTGATTTTCATACAGAATGCTATCAAGAATAGCTCTGTATGAACACACCCCAAAAATAAGTTTACAGTGCTTGACAATACCCCAAATATTTCAGTAGGTGTAGTGCATTCAAGCGCTTGGCCTTGAGTCAGAACTCAAAGTCCTAATTCACAAAAGAGCACAGAGGTGCACTCAGAATTTGGCAGGCCTGGAGCTTCAACCTCATCCCAAACAGACAGGCAGGCAAGCAGCCAACCTTTCAAGAACTACCTCAGGCTGCCGTAGATCTCCCACCTCTCAGCCTAGACATTTCATCAACCACTGGATCATTCCTCCTCTCCAATGGATTCTGTTCTAATGAGATGTCTTGGGGAATTCCTCTTCACGCTATTCTCACTCTTTAATTCCAGTCCTTTCTGCATGATCCTGCTCTTCATCATTCACCCACTCGGGGAAAAAAGATGAGCTTGAGGTTTCCCAGTCCTACAACAGGAGATTTCTATCTCATACTTAAAACATTCAGGCCTCTTTATCTAACCTGCTATGGCTTAACAACCATGACATGTAGCATAAGTGTCACCAGGGATCAGTAGCATTAGTAAATAGAGAGGTAAGGGAGCTTGTTACATTTTCCCAATGGATTCTCAGGTAGGGGCAAAATAGGAGCAGTTCTCCTACACCTGGAAATGATCACAAAACAACCTCTAGCTCATATCTTTGAATATGTCCTGTGCACTCACTTTAAAGCATATTTCTTGCTGCACAATCTCTGTCTACGTCAGAATCTTCTCAATTTTGTAACCAGAGTTCTCTGGAAAGGACTATTATTTTTCCAGTGAAATTTTTCCAATGACCAAATGGAATATGCTAATTGAAAGTCATTTTAGTGAAATGCCCGCCTCTTTCATTTGCCAAAAAAACAGAAAGGTTTTGGTGAATGTCGTCAGCTGTTTATTTTAGGAAAAAAAAGTTCTCTGCGTGTCATTTGAAAACCAAGATGCAGTTCATATTTTGTTGGGAGTTTTTGGTACTTATTTCCATACTTCTCATAAAATCTTTTATATTTGTCTACACGCTCCCTCTTATTTCTCATTAATAAGCAAAATCAATGACTTCAGAAATTGTTAGATATTCATTACATAGGACCTTAAATACTTTTATATCTAAAGAAAGGAAAAACAAATGTAAACATTAACAGTACCCTGCAATCTAAATGAGAAAGCAGCTATAGAGTGTTTTACTGGTGTCAATCCTAACAGTTTTCACTTGTTCCACTGAGAAAAATAGATTTCTTCATTGCTCCTTCTCAGTTTTCGTCCATTCACCAAAAAACATTTTCTCTTCATACTAGAAACCCATCTTCATTTTTCTTTTATAATGTACTGTAAAAGCAACCATATTTTGCATCCTGAATTAGATTGCATTCAAGGCAAGGAACTCTATTAGTTATGAAGATCTTGCCTTTTTTTTTTTTTTTTTTGGTAGATACAAAAAGATAAATGACAATTTGTCTTACTAAGAAGTGCAACGAACATACGCAACATGTCTGAACTGAAGTTAGATAAATAAAATGTCTAAATCAAACATCAGATAAAAAAAAGAAAGAAAAAAATGAAATACGTAAGGTGGCTGACAGGCTAAGAACGAGGCACAATGGATGTACTTACGCCAGTAAATTAGGTGTATCAGTCCTGGCTGCTGTAAACAACAGGCATGTCCTGGCCCAAGACCTTGCTATTAAATTCTCCCATTCTCCAAGTACCAGGCTATGTGCAATGTACCACTTGAAAATAGTCACTGGTGCATGCTGTGTCCTGCACTGCGCCCAGAAATAAGTGGCCCAAACTAAGGTCATGCTAGGACTGTTGTAACAATTCAGCAGTACATCTGAACAAATCTCAGCACCCAATAATATTGCCCTGACTTGTATGCAGACAATGAAGTGATACTGATCAGTAATAAGTGTGCACCATCCTTCTGCTTCTCTGAAAGACACTAACAATTCTTCAGACACATGGCCTGTTGTATTACTAGCCCTCTATTTCTTCTTCTTTGATACTTTCAAGGAAAAAGGCAAGTCAGCGGAAAGTTATCCTATGAATGATGGAATCATTTGAAAGGAAACAATAACCAAAGGAAGTAGAATTAAAATGATATTTAAAGACACCACTTCTGAGCTTTTTTCAGTTTTGCCTTGGAAAACATTATTTTTAGGACTATCTTTGCAACCCTAAGTAGTACTTGCATACCTTTACTGCCTTTCCATATATATATTATATGTATTAGTACTGAAAAAAAAATATACAGGTTTCTTAGGCATTCCTTTGCACTCAAGGTCATGAGTTTTCTTAGCCATCTCTAAAACTTCTGTTTGATTTGGAATTGTTATAAGACTTGAGTAGAAATATATTTTTTCCCATTAAGCTTATATCACAACATATATTTAGAAAAAGTCATTTCACTGGTTAGAAAAAAAAAAGTAACGTTGGATTTTAACTTATGGTTATATCATTAGGAATATGTATTTCAGGGCTGTGACCTTACAGCTGCAAAATATAGAACTAGTTTTACTTCACAAGTTTTTGTCCAAACATTTTCTTTCATTTTGATCCAAATAGTTTCACACCCACTGAGTTAGACCTTGACTTTCAGATTCGAGCAAACTGAAAATTTCAATCAGTTTCTCAATTAGAGTAAATTGGTGTAGCTCCACAATAGTGCAAAAAAACTGACTTCAATGGAACTACACCGATTAACACCGTGTGAGGATCAGATCCTGATCAAATTGAAACTCAATTGAAATTGCTGTGCTTCACCTGGTGTTTATTCACACCTCACATCAAAACCATGCAATGCTATGAATTTTGCATGATTCTGATCCAAAGCCACACACCATATATGCTTAAAATTGAGTTCAGGTCATTCAGGAGTTCCACAACGCTAAGCAAATCTTTCAATAAATATGGTTTGCGTTACTAGTTTGTAACAAAACTCCACACCAGGTGACTTTTGTGTGGTCTGGTGTTTCATTGTGAACATTTTGCACTGCTCTAATGAAATGATTTCTAGGACAACTAAAGGATGAAAAAGTTTCAGTTCAGTGCTTTTACCACAAGTTCTGTGATACACACACAAACTGTGACCACAGCATTAAGCTCCTGATGTCTAAAATTTGAAACATAATTCCTTGTTAAAACACCTAGATAACAGTGGTGTGATCTTCTAGTGATTGTGTGCAGTGGAGTACAGCTCTCATTATCGGTATAACTGCAAGTCAAAACACTTAACCTTAAGACTTGGCGTAGGCTAATATTTCATCTAAGCTTGCAAAGGAATTGAGAGGTTTTTCAGAGGTATTGATACATAAAAATACCTGAAAATGCAGGTGGATCCAGTGAAGGCACTGGACTCTTTAGATTGGGACAGGAAAGGTCCTGTGTGTAGAGTTCACCTAGTGATGGCCAAGAAGGAACTCACTGACAAGGGCCTTTTCATTCTCTCTGGAGTTCTGGTGGTAGTCACAATCCTGGAGCACAGGGTTATTAACCTAGACAAAAGTATTTGCACACATTAATACATTCATTATATGTACAGGAGGCTGCTGCCTTGCCTTTTCCACGCAGAAAATGCATGTACCACACGTACAATAAGCCACATAACTCCAAGAAGCTTTGAACTTTTTGCATTTGCCCTGAAGAATGTGATTTGTAGATTTGATATATACGAACAAAATGCATGCCTGGGATTTCTGGATTGCTCCAGGCAAAGTCTTCTTGTAGAAAAAGTGGATATATTCAGAAAAACTGTGACAAATGGCAGCCTTACACTAGTAAGAATTGCAACAAGGCTTAAAGATTTTTTCACAACACTTAATAGAACAGCACAAAGTCAAGACAACACAAGTACTCCCACGCAAATGAGCCCATAACAGGGTGGGCCACAATATATCCCTTCAGGTGGGGTGAATATAGTATGTGACTCTAAGCTCTAGTCTTCTTGAAGGCCTACCATGCTAAGCCTTTCAGAAAAAAAACGACGAGGAATGGGCTGACATTTCTAACTCAGCCTTGGAGAAAGCTGAGTACCCACCTCCTCAGAGTTAGACAGGCACAGCTATACAGACAACCGAAAGTGTAACCACAAATTAAAATTAAAGCCTATAGTGAGAGGGCATCTGAATTCAGGCAATTCTAGCATTATATGGCATTAGTGCGCTGTCTTCAAGTTTCACGCAACTCTGTTCCATACAACAAATTCCCTAATCTTTTACTGAATTTAGCCTATGACATATTATGCAGATTTAAGAACTACTAAGACATCTACAGCTTCAACAAGAAATTTCCACACACCCCTGGTTTTGTCACTGTGCCTCTCGCAAAATGCTGCCATCTCATCATGGCTGAGCCGCACAGTATCTGTCTGTACCTACACCTCACTGAATCACTTCAGCTTAGCATTGCCCTCTAAGACACATAGTTTGTTTGGCACAAGACTGAATTCCTCATAAGTCACAGAGCTAAGACCACCTCCATAAAAACTCATATTGTGAGACAAAACGTCCTAGGTTTATACTGTTCCCAAAGCACGGGGACACCTTACCTAATCTGCAAGGCCTCAAACTTAGATGTTCTATCTTTTAGCAAAGTGATCAGCTATGGAAATTCTGTGTATTCATCTCTCTTCATTTAAACATGTATCAACACCATCAGATGACAGCAGCTTATCAAATAACAGCAGCAGAACAAAGAACTGCATGACTCCCTAGCTACTAGTAAAGGTATGCTTCTATGAAATGGGAAACCAAAGGAATGAGTCCATGGACTCCTGCTGCATGCTTTCCAGTGCCTTCCAAATAACTGTCACATAGGTCCTCTACTGTGATTTTCAAATGCACTCTGCATCTTTGAGCATCTTCTCCTTAGCACCTGATTCCCATCACATCCTGGTGATCAATAATTTTAAATGTGAGCAGTAACTTCCTGCTTTGTACAATGACTAGTTCAATGTTATTATGTTGCTTTGACAATCTCCAACAGTGATCTGACCATTAAATCAAGCTGTAAATTAGACAGACTGGATTAACATTTTTCTATTGAGAAATAGCATGCTTCTTTACTCTGTACAAGGGCTTACTGCTGGCATGATTCTTCAGGCAGGAAGACAAGAATTTATTATACTGAATGATGATACAAATGCTTGAAAAATATATTGTAATAGGTCACTGATTTCCCTTGGAAACATCTACTGCTCTTTGGACTTCAGCCACATTGGTACTTGACTCTAACTTTCACTGTCTTTCACGGAAGAATGTGATGCAGCAACTGGGAGATAAGAAGATAAAAACAGAAAAAAAGATTTCCTCATTGAAATTTCAAAATATGAGGGAATGGAGAGAGGGTTTCTTTGGGAAAATTAATCCTGTTATTGCTAGCACCAAAACCAACATCTTCTATTGCCTAATCTAAAATATTTTCATCGGTCAAAATTACTTAATGAAAACTGTTTCCAAAGGCATTCTATTTTTTGGGTCCTCAGTGTGCCCATTTACATAGCAGCAGGGCCCTAAATTTTTTTGCATAGTAGAGTGTTTAATTTTATTTAGGCTACCACCCTTTCCCAGTCCCGTAAAAAGGTTTACATACGATAGATCACAGAGACTATAAACTAAGGACAAAGACTTACACAATGCTGCTGAGGTAATCCTTTGTGCTCTGCACATACCGGTGCTGTATAATATTTGAGGAAAAGCACTATAAACTATTTCAGACATCTGTTTTTAAGGTTGCAGAACACTACAATGTAAAAAACAGACACTACAAGGACTCACATTTCCACCGACTTCAAATGATTCTAGATATTCAGCAGAGAGCACCAAACTGAGTAACTGCTCTCCCAATTGACAACGATAGCATGACGTTAAATGAGACGGATACTCATGCTGCCACTGTGTTGTACTGTCATGGTTTCTTCGCTCTCCATATGATGAAATAGGTGTTAAGCAGAGCTTGACAACTGTGCATTTGCCTTATCATATTCACTGTTAATTCCACTGTTAGGTACTACATCAGATTTCAGTGCCCTGTTTCACAGAGCACAGCATCTGCTCACTAGAAGTTTCACTGTCTCTATTCAACAGACAGTATAAATTTTAAATAAAACTACTTATTACATCTATAGTTCTGCACTTCCTTCTAATACATAAAATAATTTATCCAAAACCAATTCAGGCATCATGTCATAACGAAGCTGAAACAAAGCAGCTTTTTGGGCAGCTGCTCAACATTCCTCCTTCTGCCTTGTTTTCTTTTCTGTAAATGAAAGGAAACAAAGGTTCCTCTTTGTTCTCTAAACTTCTGCCCATAGCACAGCATCCTCCATAGCAAGCCAAAAGCACAGCAGCCGTCAGTGACATAGCTAGGCTTAGGTGAAAGCAAATACTTCACTAAGTACATTGATCCTTTCAGGGCAGTAAAAGAAATAAATGTGTTACATCACCACCATAACTTTTAAGAGTCACTCAGATTCTCTGTTGTCTGAAGAAGGATGTTTAAAAAGCTTTCTTGAAGTCCAGGTTTTCAGATTTTGGAGAACACAGTGCGGTAAGTCTGGCTTCCTTATTTTTGACCAAAAGATGCCTGATTTTCCCTTAGTGAGTGGGAGAATTCTAAACCTCTAGCTCCAATACACTATTGGAGTGTTGTTTTGTTGTTTCTTTTTGTCTGCTAAAGCTTACTCCCTTTTTTTTTTTTTTATACTCTTGATCTTCATTTTGTGCATCATGACAAACACGGCTGCAATGGACTATAGAACTTTGTGAAGGCACTCTACCACCTACAAAGCAACCATAGTCTTCAGCTTCTTTGCAGTAAGTTGCTTAGCAGTGGGCTTACTGCCAAAGCTCTGCATAGTGATCTTACAGCACTCCAGATCCCAGTATGAGTACATTTGGGAGGTTGCTGTTGTTAGCTTGTTTTGTTTTTTCTTAAAGGCTCCTAAGCCATACTCTTGAAAGAGGGTCTGGCTTACATTCTCTATACTTAGAGGAATTATATAGGAAAAAGAAAAGCAAAAAATAAAATAAAATCAACTCACAAAAACCTAGAAAAATAAAGCAGTAACTGCTGTATACCTACTCAAATGAAAAACATGTTGTATTTTCCTTCTTTTTAGTTATCAGTGAAAACCTGCCAGTATCTCTGCGTGTACTATAAGATATCAGCCAACAGCTGTTAGCAAGCTAGATCGTGGGTAGTTAAGGTCCTACATATTGTATTTCTTAGCTGAGAACAGCATTTAGTTATAGCCTAGGAAGTAATGCTCACAATCTCTGTTTGACTCACCCTTTCTCTCAAGCAGGTAACTGCAAATCCAATGTCCGGAACGAGCACAGACAGTGGCAATTCCCCAGATAATTTTAGAGCGAGTAAGAATGTACCTTATTGGCTGTTCTAAGGGCTTGTCTTCTGGACCATTTGGTGACTTGGGACTTCATAAAAGACTTCTCTATGAGTTTTGCTCCCAATAGTACGCTTAACAAAATCCATATTCTGACGATATTACACCAGTACAAGGATAGATCTGGCTGCTGTCTTGTCCCTCACACTTCCTCCCATTCAGGTACTCTCCTGGTGAAGCAGGATCGTAGAGGCACTGATGGTATATAAATATTTTTTTGAGCAAACTTATCACTAGCATAACCTTTTTTAACAAAAATATCAGAATAACTCAGACATCAATTTAACACAGAACTAGCCTGAAAAGGACTCAATGTCTTTATGACCAATTATGGTCAAAGAAGTTTTTGTTTTGATAATAACGTGTTTGACGATATCTGTCCACAGAAGGAGGATGTAATGTTTCCTACTCGACATACCTTCTGTATTGTGTCTTGTTTTCCTGTGTTCTCATTTTTCCAGGTTCTATTTGCCTCTCAGTTTTTTTCCTTGGGTGACATCCCATTTTTGGTTCATTGTTTTTATCCTTAGAATAGCAGACCATTTATAATAAGTTTAAGGAAAAAAAAAAAAAAAAAAAAAACAGTGTATAGACGTTCTGTGTGTCTCCTGTGCTAAAGAACACGTGAATAAATTTGCAAATTGGGCAGAATTGAGAATAAAGTCAAAAGTACCCTTTTAAATATCCAACTTCAATTAAAAAGAAATAAAAGCATTAAAGCAACCTTAAATGTTTAGCACTAGGGCTTATCTTGCTTAGTAAATCTAGTTCTCTTCATGGTTCATTATGGGTAGGGCAATCAAACCTAAGATTTTCTTTGTTCTCAATTCTAGGTTTTTTTTGTATACATATAAGCTTTATCTATATAGAACAAAAACAGGAAAAAAGAGCACTCACCTACATATTCTTCAGGAGAAGGAAAGTCAAATACATCCAGTTCTCAGCAACTGAAGCTACTTCAGCTTTGCCCAGAGAAGATACACAGGTGCTACAGGTTTGGTGTAACTGCTGAAATGATCATTACCACCTGGAAGAATTTAGCTACTCAGAGTGGTATAGCAAGGAGAAGAGTTTGGGCCCAGCAGCCAAACTGTGTGTAGCTATCAAAGCACCTTGCTGCAGTTCTGACTCTGCTGGTACAAAAAACATACCCTGCTTGCAGACAAAAATGGCAAGACTACATGGAAACAGCATAGAAATTAAGCCAACATGCCCTACAGAGAAATAAGTAATTAGTACAGGCTCAGTAGTGCTAATAGAGAAAAGTGGCTTTTGGAGGAGAACTGAAAGGTTCCTCTTGAAGTCTGTACTCAGTGATCTTAAAATTTCCTGCAACACACAGCAGAGTTGGCTGCAAGAGTGAGGAAAGGCAAATTCTTCTACATGCACAGGAGTGGGGGAGTGCAGTAAATGCAATGTAAACAGCTTGTCTAATTTCACAGACACCTCAGCAGTGGAAGAAAATCTATGTGGTATAGGATGCCTTTCAAAATTAATGTATTTTTGCTTTGGAAGAGTTTGATTTCTCTCCACATTACAAGCTCCTTAAACAGGTAACTTTTTACTGCTGTGCAAGTGGTAAAGCAGAGACAGACTCCATACGTGCAGGGAAAATGGCTGCACAGCCACAAGAATGCAGCCAAGCAATGGGTCAGTTGTGCTGGACTTCCCATCAGTATTTATGGAAATCTATCTAAAAAGTCAGTATGTAATTAAATACGTGTCTGATCACAGTACAGTGTGGTCTTAACTCAGCAAGGACTCTCATCTTTACATAGCTGAAATCAAGTGTTATCAGATGATAACACTTGGAGGCAAATATGGACATCTCAGTAAAGACAATGATTTTTAAACCAGTAAATGTGGATATATTCCTGTAACAGTAATTGTTCTGCATGGAGCAGACTCACAGGGATAGGAACTGGTAGTTCATAGCTCTGATTTCTGTCTGAGAGCCTGAATAAGTCAAGCAAGACTGTAGTGAGGCTTTTTGGTGCTCACACACCACTTCTCACCATTGGCTCAGCACCCTGCCCTCCCTTTCCTCTCAACATGGCCAGTTTTACATTGGCATGCCCTCCCTCTTGAACCACTGGCATCTTCTTCCAGATGTTTCCATTGCAGCTGTCACATCTGAGAAACCTGAGCAGGACTGGTAGCACATGAGACTTAGGCATGTTTGTGCCCATGTGGCATCCTCTTCTGACTGCTTTTATTGAACGCTTCTATATAAAGAACATACTTGAAAAGATCAAGTTTCATTTCTGAATAATTACATATATGAAAATGAACTGAGTAATTGAATTCCAATGAATAATTCAAGCAGCTGTAATATTTGAATCTATAATCTGCCAGAGTGTTATATGATCTTATTTCCATTTGATTCCTGAGAGGAAGTGCCTTACAAGCACTGGTACATAAAGTTGTCTCTAAACACAGACACCATCCATCGTAAATGTTTAATGTCCAATCATGAATTACAGCACCTGTTTTAAGTGATCAGCTACTAAAGGATATATAAAAAAAAAGAGAACGGAAATAGGGGTTTCTTTCAAGGAAGATTATTTCCTGCTGTTGAATTTCTACATCTTAATAAAGTGCCATATTCAGTCTTTGTTCTTGAAATATCTACTGTGCTTATAACTGAAAACTGAAACAAAGATCCTAGCATGGAATTTCAGTTACAACACCAAATATGTCAACTTCATTTTGCATGCACAATGATTTAAATCCTTTGCTACCTGTGTACACGTGATACGCTACAAAACAGGGCCCACAAAAATTTGTTCACTTCCTCAGTGATTTTTGCATCAATGTTGTCCACTCTTCCAATTGGTTTGTTTCTTTTCCTTAACATACCTGATAATTTGTAAATTGTCATTTTTATTACACGTGGTCATATTCACCTGCAAAAATATACACTCTGTGGAGCCTCTGAAAAATTTCTTCTAATTAGGACAGTATCTTAAGAGTTAAGTGGCATTCAGTGAGTAATAAAGGATCAGCAATAAATGCTATAAGTCAGTGCCTTACTAAAAATAAATAAAAAAACAAAAGATGTAAAAAATGATTAGATATAATAAAGAATAGAGGGAGAAATTTGTGGAGAAGAGGAGAAGCTTGCAGACTGTTTTGGAACGATTCGCGCGCAGAAAAATAGGGAAAAATTCACAGTGGATCTGTTTCTCAGGGTGTTTGGTCCAAGTGTCATTGGCAGGAGTGAAGGGGTAGACTTTAGAAACATGAAGCAAGGAGAAAGACATAAAAAAATGAAGCGAGGGGAAGGACTTTGTGCCACTTTTTCCTTTTGGCCTTTATGCTCTACACACATTTTCCTTACCCTTACTCATACTCGTATGTCTGGGGGAAACGTTGGGACTGGGAAGTGATCCATGAGAATGAAGCAGCTTGAAAAGCATTATATTAGTCTGTGGAATAAGTAATACTTCAACCAAGTGAAGTAATGGAAACCGCTTCACCCAAGTCATTTAAAATTGGACTGAATAAGGCACTGGAGATTATGCTGAAGGGAACAATTCTACATTGGCAGGAATATGGACAAGATGACTTAATAGATCTAGTGTCCACGTGCCAAATCCTGAGATCCGGATCCAGTTTTTATTACTCTATCATTACTAAAGTTGAACTTCCATTCACATTATTGGGAACTCAACCTGACACAAGAAAAAATAACCAGGAGCTTCAGGATTTATGCATAAGAACATGAATAAAAGTCTTTTCCATATAATTGAAAAATTTAGCTTGCTACATAAAAATTACAAATTTTCAGTGCAAAAAAGTTATGGATTTAAATGGAGCTCTCCAAATTGTTCCGAACACCCTTCCCAGGAAACTTGCAGAGTTTATATAGTTTAATTTGTCAAAACTCAACAGAATGTTTGATCAGTGTGAACACTTCTGCTTACTTAAAATAAGTTATTGCGTGCGCATTATTTGTTCCTGAAATGGGTGAATATATCTGTGAATAAAATATCATGATGAAAATTGAAGTTTATTTTGCTAAGTAAATATGGGAACAGTACTAGAAGCTGTCATTAAAATGTGGGGAATATAGATGTAATCAGCAGCATTTTCCTTTTTTGTGTACTGAAGTGACTTTGTTAAATACTGGTGGGGCATTTCAATGTAAATGATAAGTTTATGCTAAATGGGGTCTGTTTTCCTTAGTGCAGAAATGTGCGTAAAAGAATCAAAACTGTTCAGAGATTGTTCTGAATTCTGATTTGTTTTAACTTTGATACAAAACCTTACTAAATTAAATCAAAATAATTCCAGAAAATGCTATTAATATTTTTAAAATAAGAGACTGGAAGGTGCTGTGTAGATAGAGATCCGTATATCCCTGTATGTACAAGAGTTGAATGCAGTTAAATGGTTCCAATTTTCACTTTGCTGCCATTCACACCAATAACTGTTGCCTACTAGGATTATTCCTGACTCAGTAAATGTTAGCCAGTGCCCTGTGGCTCACTGTGGAATGATGACAGACAGAAAAAACAAAAGCGATATTGAGTATATTGGGGAAAAAAAAAAACATTCAGAAAGATAGATGATGTAGATAATTCTTTATTTTGTGATATACAGAGAGGAAACACATTTGTTCTATTAAAGTTAAAACTTCCTAATATAAATGGCAAGATTGAGAGCTATCGTACAGTGGGATTACGTCCTGTCTAATAAGAAAGCCATGCTAAATGTTACTTGGAGTCTTACAAAAGATTTTTATGCTATACTGAAAATTTTCAGAGAAAACTTCCTACATTTGACTTTTTATTCATTCTTATTTGTGCATTTTCTGAGCTCTAGTCTTTATAAGAAAGGGAAGAGATTATTTTCAAATCTTTCTGGAGTAGGGTTGTTTCCCAACACTGTAAGGGTATGAAAAGTTGCATGTTTCCAACGAGTGCAAATCTTCTCTGGTTAATTCTTTTTCTCAGTTTTGGGTTTGTTTGCTGTGTTTTGTTTTTTTTTTTCCTAGATCTATAAAAGAAACCCAACATATCACCTTTAAAAATATCAGTAAATTGAAGAGAAACTCATTAATGAGCACATCCAGATATGAGAGAAAAAGTGATGGTGATGAATTAACCTTGGAAGGATTTGCAGACAGATCTCAACCTCTGTCCTGTCCTTTTCTAGAAGGAAAGTTTTAGCCAGCATTTCCAAGGCTAAATAAAAACAGATAGGTCTGTCAAGTCAGAGCAGTTGATGGGACTTGGGCATTGACTCTTCTTTTGCATGCCCCTGCAAGGCCACATTTCACAGCACAGTTCAGTGTATTTCCCTCCATGGCCCCTTGTGCCCACCTCGCAGGGGAACAGCATTATAGTCATGGTGTATAAAGAGAAAGGGGAAATAGTCCCTGCCCTGTTCCAAGCCAGGAGAAGACAATCCCCAGCTAGTTTAGCCTCAGCTGCACCTGCCCATGTGGGATACAGCTTCCTCCTTTCACAAACTACTTATCAAGGTTGTCAGGCACATTGAAAAACTGCCACATGTCCAAGACCGAAAGGTATTGAAGGAGCTGAAGAGAAAACACAGGTGGTCTGGCACTACTGGTCTAACAGAACAGTTATTAGGCAGCTAGCATCAGCTGTGCAATTTTAAAGGACCACGAGTGCTGTTTTAAACTGTACCACCTACCTAAGCATCTTTGGTTAATCATGGGGATTGGGAGGACAAAAGACATTCAGAAATAGATATTATTAATACTGTATTATTGCATTAGCACTTCAGGAAAACAACAGCATGCATCAGATCTCCACATGTGCTCTTTAAGTATAAAATTGTGTGAAATGTGTAAGTATAAAATTGCTGCCTAGAGAGCTTACGGTCTATGCAATGACCAGAAATGCTGCAGTCCTCCCCAGCTTCAGCTATACCCTACAGTTGCACCTGATTGCTTGGCCCATCATTATTTTTCAAGCCAAAAAAAAAAAGAAGTCTTTCTGTTTCATGTTTGGAAGGCATCACATTGCTTTCACGGTATGCTTCATCTGGAACTGTATTTAAGTAAACTCAAGAGAGAATATTCTATGCAGACAATGCAAAATCATGTGTGATATTTTTGTTGTTGTTTCAATAGACAGGACTTGAGTAATGTCAGGGCTTATGGCTTTTATTTTATTTGGAGGGACTACTTTTTAACGGAAGCAGGAAGCAGCCTTTGGACACAGTAAGTCACAATGTATAAATAGCTCTACTGAGAGTATAACAAAGGCTCTTTTGTGCTTTTTACCAGCAGAGCCAATAATATATGCAACTTAGCAACATTAAAATACCTCATCCCTACTTATGACACCTCAACCTTATAAAAATATTAAGACATCAATTCAGAATTTCTACCATCAGCACATTATTTTCATACAGTACTTAGGAGATAACATACACTATTTGAAAGTATTTGCTTTATTAATTGCAGAAAAATTCAAGAAGTTTACTGTTGTCTGATTACTAATTCATAATTAATTCATTTTGAACTGGAATACATGTGGAAATATGCTTCTCCATATGCTTTCATATTTTTTCTGCAAGGTGAATACAGTGACAAGATTTCTTTTTAAAAATTAGACTATAAATTTTTTTATGAAATTAAATACAGTAGATTTCCTACTTAGCAAGCATTCTGGACCTCATTTTAAGCCATTTGAAGGGGTTCTGAAGTTTATTGGATTTTAAATACATCCTTTTTTCCATCAAGGGTCTTTTAAAGGATATTTTAATCTCTAATTTACATTCATGGCTCTGGGACCATCAAATCCTTGGGCTTTTCATTCTTATCAAACATAATAAAGTGATCATACACAACCAGTGGGAGATATATTTTTTTATTTTTATCCAAATGCCATTTTCAAATCCAATTTAGGTCATATAGGATGCCAATTTTGCACAGTTAAGAAGCTAGACAAGTTTTCCAAAGAAAGATTATCAGTAGTAAGTATAAACATATGTCAGTTCATTAACTCTTTAAAAATATCCAGCCCATCAGGCTTCATTCCCTTCCACATTTTCAAATATTACAGGAGATCCTGCCTGAAGTTCTGTAACGCCGTGATACAGATACTCCCAAAAACAAAGGAAAGCTTTCGTTTTCCTAGTGGGGCTTGTGGTCAGGTGAACTTCAATACATCCAAACACTTTAGTGAGTGGGCTTGATCACATGTTGATATTTGGGACAGATAAGGGGCCCTCGCAGACCATTCTAGCCACTGATTAGAGCGGCTTCCAGTGAAATATTCTCCAGCTGCTTAAAGAATTATTATGTCCTACTTAAAACCAGAGACAGAAGTTAAATTTGCCTATTGTCAGTCAGTCATCCCCTCTCCCTCTCTCTTCTGCAAATGTAATACTCAATTTTTACCTGTATAATAAAAGAAGCTTTTTCCCATTTTGTTAAAATCAATACAGATTCTACACAAGGTGTTGATTTGCCTTTCTTAATCACATTTTTTTTTTTCCCTCAGCATTATGGTAGAGCTTTGAAAGTAATTTTTTTCTCCCTGTACTTTGAATAAGAAAGGTTCTGTTATTTCCAAGTTTAGGAGCAACCAAATCTAAATCCATGCTAATCCCTAAAGTCAAGTAAATTTTAACAACTCCTTAGAAATCGTGCTAATATTACCAATGACTTTCTTCCTCCACTTAGCATGGTGCAAATTGATACAGACCAATGGAAGCAGGTTCGGTTTCCCTGTGCAAATCAACTAGTACACCAAAAATCAGTAATATGCCCAACTTGAATTATGTGCTAAGCATCTTATTCCTTGTATACACAGAATGTTTTAAGATTAATAAAATACTCATGTATTTCTTAGGCTCAGCAAAAAGTCATTCTTTAGTGGACCTTTGTACTCTAATGGGGGTAGATGTACTGCCATATTCAGTACATCTTTCTCATTAACATAAACCAGATGAGTTACACTTTTAGCTATTGTTAAATAAAAATTATGAGGTAGAATTTGTTATCTCATGTACCTACGTATTTGGACAAACAGAGATGACAATCCTTCCTTTCCTTGGTCTCCAAACAGAAGGAAAAGTTGATTGTGGACTGACTTCTTACAGGTTCTTCAAGCAATTGCTACAGCATTAAATTGATATTTCAGATTTTTTCAGTCCCTTCATTTTTCTGCAGCTAGCCAGCCACATAGAACCCATTCCCCCATGAAGCTGGTCAATCCTATATTGTCTCATAAAGAAAAATAAGTCTACAAAATTTATTTTAAATTCAACGATATCTTAATCGATAAAGCTCACAGTGCGCTTCTCAGCACCCTTTCACAAGAATGGAGCACAGCTTTCAGTTATTCAAACATTAAAAAGCTTCCAAGAACCCAGTTCTGTGCTTTTAAAGAAAAACATGAACAACACCTCAGAGGCCAGAGCCCATGTGCCTGTGAAGTACCTGTGTTCAAGGCACCACATAGCAGCCCAACCCAAAAAATGACTGAGAAAAGAAAAAGCAAGCAAGATTAAAGACATTTTCCTGCCTCCTTTAATGAGCAATTAATCTACTCTTGGAGCAGCTGACATGGACATCTTCATGTGAGCTCATATATAGTAGGCGGTCACTATGGTTGTCCAGAAAAATCCTTGCTCACCTCCTGTTGCTATAAGCTAACACCCATCTCTGATGTCAGAGACCTAAGGGAAGTGGGCATACACGTCATGCTTACCTGCTATCACCTGAACGTACATGGAGGTGGTGAAAGCCTCAGTATTATTCCATCTCTATGTCTATCCCAGAATTAAGGTTGTTATGAATAGGTAGCATCAAATACCCCTCAGAGGCTATGAACCAATGTACATCAAAGGTATCTCAGTAAGTAAAAATATGCTCTGGACCCATATTCATTTGTGTGGAGTCATCGGCATATATACAGAGCAACAAAGAAAGCTTTTCCTCATTATATGACCTGGGTCTTTTACACTGTACCTCCTAGGTATAGAAGTGTTTGACAAGATTTATAAAACTGAATATATGAGAGAAAGAAAATGTATAGGCTTAAAATCTTCTGGCCAAGAGTCAGGTCAGACAGAGCAGAGGCTTGCTTGTGATCACGTTAGGTAAGTGTCCATAGTTCCTGATTAAGTATGTTTCCAACAGCTATCGTTTAGAAAGTCTGCACCACCTCCACCAGAACAGAAAGTAAATATATACTAAAAAAAAAATCACTCCAATATCCCACAATATCCACACTTCCACCAGCAAGTAAATAAGATTCATTTTACATTCACACTTGAGTTATTGTTAAGCAGCCAACAAAAACAAAATATGAAGCCCTACTGAAGAGCAGTTTTAATTTGACAGCATTTCTGAAGCGTCTGGGGAAATCTGCTGTCTATGAATGCTACATAAATTCTGCCGTTGTTTTCTACAGTACTGCAAAAAGAGAACTTCCAAGTGTCGTTCACAGCAGGAAATGCCTTCAGCCTATTTCTACCCACAACCAATAATTCTTAAGTTAATATCTGGTGGGCCCCTCCAAGCATTTCAAAATAGTATGTTTTCTGCAGCAGGCTGTTAAGAACTGTATGATCTACAGAAACTGGTAGAATGAGTTGTGCCATCTTGTACTGACATATTCTCCTCACAGTTCTGTTTACTATATCAGTGATGCAAGTGGTGATTCGAAAAAAATATAGCATATGGCGATTATGAGTTGTTTTTGCTTTTTTTTTTTAACCTTTTCTTTGCAAAATAAAGTCTTACACCCTTGCTCTCTCTTCTCCCCCCCTCCTCAAATCCCTCAGTAATAAAATGTTGATGCTCTTCAAGGTTTAGAATAAAGGAATGGGATTTTTCATTTGACTTATCACTGCATTAAACTTGCTTCCATTTCATAAAAAAGGTGCACTGTACCTATTCATGACGTTATTTGCTATACAAGATCAGATTTAAAATATTTATTTATTTACAAGTTTAGTATATGCCATAGGATTGAAAAAAAAAAAAAAGTACTTACAGAGCATTCAATAGCAGTTAATAAGTAACACCAAAGACAACATAGCTGACAATGAAAGCTGCATTAATCATCTCATTTTCATCGTTTCCACCAACTTTTTGCACCTTTAAGTGGGCCTATTTCAAGTTCTAGCTACAGGTGTAACAGAAGTAACTTAATGACTGTGATAATTTATGCCAGCTGAGGAGCTGGCTGTAAACTTCTAGCCACATCTCAATGAAGATTAAAAAATACACGTACTACTGAATAAGACTCTGCTGCTGTGAAAAATGCACTAGGAAACTAAAATTGATCATTTTTAAAGTGTTTCAATTTTCCTTTGTTTTTTAAATAGAGGAGCATGATGGAAGACACTTTTTCAATGAACTTTTTAAAGTTCAAAAATGGACAGCAACACAAAAACCACAGAGTAAAAAATAGAGCATTAAAATCACATTGTGGTGTACACTAGAGTAATTTGGATGATAACGTGAAAAATGAATTTTCAAGCTACTTGTCCTGTACTTTCCATTTTAACCTTAGCTTCAGGATTATACATTTGAGAAGCAGACAATACCCACTCAGTTAGAAAGAGATTACCTTAAGTCTTCTTTATGAAAAAACAGGGAGAAGTAGGAACTTGAAGCTTGCAGCTATGCCTGTTTTAGCTGTGATGACCCCATTTGCATTACAGTGCGCTGATGCTGAGAGTGTTGCGCTGATTTGAAAGCACAGAGATTTGAGGAACTACTCCTCATGGACTGTTTTCTTGTTTCTGGCTATGTGATCATTGTACTTTTTAAACATTCACCAAATAGACCTGGGTTTTCAATTTTCAAATCCATTTTTTTTAGAAAAGAGAAAGTCATATTCTTAAATTCATAAGGCTAAAAAAAGTCAAGCTGAAGTGCAAAAGTACAATTTCTCGGTGTGTCTGCTCTATCCTTATTTGTTCCATTTTTGAGTGACTGAGTATTTGATTCAGCTCAGGCAGCCACCACTCCCAGTTCCTGAGCCCCAGCCAGGTCTCTCAGGCCCATTCACAATTCCAGCACTAACTTTCCATAATTATTTTATTTCCTTAATCTTCCCAATGGCTGGTTCAGCCCCAGGTGGGCCTCATTCCTCTCCAAGTTCAATAAGACAGTCTCTTACTCCCTCTGCTCTCCTGTCTCCTCCAATTTTGATTTTTGCTGGCAACCTCACAGTATCTCCTCTACTCTCCCTCTTTTATACACACAAACACACACATGTACACCCACAGAATAACATGGGAAATGCTTCAACCATTTGAAAAGAAACTGCTATTTTCTACACATTGAAAAGAGGGAATGAAACAAAGGATGACCAAACAGAAAACAGAGTATCAGAGAGAAAGTAGGACAACAGCTCTTTAAAGAAAAAAGAGAGAGAGAGAGAGAGAGAAATAAAAACAGAATTTAAATATAACAGCATAAAAACACCGAAAAAATATTAGTCATAAATAAAATGATGATAAAAATATGTAAGAGATACTGAAGATGAACAGAAAATTTAAAAACAGGGAAAAAATTCAAGCTCCAAATAAACCAAAGCTCAGTGTAGCTAAAGCAATTTCTACCCATCTGCCCAAAGCATGTCTCTAGAAGTATTTTAAAAGATCCAAAGGAAAAATGTTTCATTTTTTTCAGTTATTTTGCCTACATAAGAAATTTTCTCAGTTTTAGTTTATCGTACAGTATTACTGAGTACTATTGAGAATTTTAACTGCTTAAGTCTTCCCTCAGCTTTTTCCATGTGTGAACCTGGAGTGCAATGCATGTCATTCTGCAGTGCCACATGCTACACCCTGCCGTAGCATCTAGCTGTGGTCTACAGAGACTGCGAGCTGCAGCTTCATGAAGTATTTACATACATGGCTGATTTAAAGCTGTGGCCATGTCTACACCCTGCTGTAGCATCTAATTACAGTCTACAGAGACTGGTCTGTTGATTGCAACTTAATAAGATATTTACGTACATGGCTGCTTTAAGGCTATGCCTATGTCTAACCTGTGGAATCCAGGCGTGCTTCCCAGCTCCTGCAGCCATGTGCACGTGCATGCATGCGTGTCCAGCTCCCTGTTAACTCCCTTCCTCCCTCCTCCCCCACACCCCGATTTCCAGCCCTGCCAGGTCCCCCCCAGACAGTGAGGGACACAGTCATGGTGCACCCCCCACACTCCAGTCAGGGACTTTGGAAGCACTCCACAGCTGCTTTCGCAGCAGTCTGAAGCACAGGCTTGGCTAGTAGCAAATATTTTGTGAGTTGAGCCTTTTGTGGATATCGTTCTCTAATAGTTTTGGTGTGAAAAAAACAAATCTTTCCTCACTTTAAAAAGCAGAAACAAGTTCAGTTCGTATTTAAAAGAGATTACTTTAGCAGCTTGATGCAATATTTTGGTAAAGGAATACGAGCACTCAGCTCAGCTAGTCTGGTAACAAAGGACACACAGGCTTGGTATAAGCAAGCAGAGCATTTATGTGACTAAATCACCATGCAGTGCACTGGAAGTGTGTTCCTAGGTGTCCCTAGTTCAGGTTTGGCCATCTGTACTTTGTCAACAATAGCAATTCACTTTTTAATGAATGTTTAAAATCTCAATTCCCCTGTGAGTAACAGCTATAGAGAGCATCAGCTATTGCTGAAAGAACAGGGATTCTAGGAATAAACAGAATATTGTAGAATGGCATACGGGAACCAGTGACCTCATTATTCTGGAAAATGTCTCCTTTTGAACCACAAGGAAATCTGACAATTGAAAAGGTTAAGCCTTGAACAATGGAGTTTCACAGAGATAGAGCAAAAGCAAATTTGAACCCCTTGTGTACTTATGGCAGTTCTGTATTATGTGCCATATATTATCATGTTGTGTTTGGCTTTATTTTTGTTGCATCTTTATTAATGATGGGCCAGAAATAAAACGCAGATGTAAACATACCTGCACTTCCAAGGGTCTTGGCTTCAACTAAGAATACAGCAGCTGAAAGCCATCCTGAGCACATTTTGTTCTAGAATGTTCATATTCTTCTTTTAAAGCAAAACAAACAATAAAAACACAAGGAAAATATTTAAAATTGTCAGTTATAAAATAACAGTGTATTTTCTTGCTTGCTGTAGTTTAAATGAATCTGGTCTACTAGTAGGTATAAGGAACAAATCTAACTTTAAGAAGAAGTGAAGGAGTATAGAAATTTTGCTCTCTAACGTAGTTCCTACTAGGAACACAGGACACATCATTTTCTTACAGTCAAGGATTTTCATTGTTTGAGTTTATTAGAGGAATTACAGACTGGTATTTTGCAGTCAGACACTGAGGTCTGCACTGGATTATTGGTTGTAGGACACAAAACCATATAAAGGAGATGTCCTTATTCCATTTGCAGTGGAGGAGAAAAATATCCACTGCTGACAGGCCTACTCACTCACAAGTCTATTGGTGTCAACATATATAGCAGTAGAGCTAGAATAGCATAGGAGTTTTTTACATCTGGTTAAAGGAAGTGTAAGAGCTAAAGGGGAGCAAAACACTGTATGTCAATATTTGCCCTACTGAGGAACAGCAGACACATACTGTAAATGAAGGATACCATACAGAAAGAAGTAAGTAACCACATGTATTATTTCAGCCCTGTACCCCAGCTGTAAAACATTATTTGAAGTTATAAGGTTATAATGGTTGCACAGCTGTGGGAAGATGGGGGTCATCCATTTTACATACATATTCAAATTAAGAACGCAGAGCTGCTGGCACAGCGCACAATTCATGATGTGGCTCAAAGGTAGGAATGTACAGAAAGACTGTCAAAAGAAATCACTTTTCCTATATTCATTTGGAGATGGCTGTGGACTTTTTCACTCATCTCTTGGTTGTGCATGGTTAGGTCTGAAGATGGAAAACGAGGAACCTGGAAACATAAGGTGCAGATTGATAGAAAATTCAGAAGCCTTGGACAAAAGAAAAAAAACCTCATCCCAAAAGCCAAATTCTAGTGGTGCCTAAATCCCCTAGGTTCTTCCTTGTTCAGTACTCAAATGGGTTTCTTGAAACCTACATCTGTCCATGGCTAGAACTGCCTTGGCTAAGCTTTCTCTAAGCCCCACCTGGATACAAAACCAATGTTTTTCATGTATGAATATGCTTGCACAGCAATGCACGTAGAATGGCTCAGGTTGGAAGGGACTTACATGTACATCAGATAGCTCTTAAAGAACTAGGCTGAGTATGAGAAGATCATAATATATCACTCCCCACTGGCTAATTTATCTTGTTTTGAGAAGTCTCCACTATGTCTAAGGAAAAAAAAAAAAAAATCACTGAGTTTGGAAAGGACCTCTAAAGATTGTCTAGTATGATCCCCATACTCTAGGTTAACTAGAGTGATTTCCTCAGAATCGTGTGCATCTGCGCTTTGATATACATTCAGGTAACTCTACAACCTTTATGGGAAGCCTGCACTAGTGTTTGCCCACTCAGACCCCAGTGAGAGATGTTTTTTCTCATGCTTAAAAGGAATTTCTTCTATTTCTGTGTGTTGATCACCTCATGTCATTTTGAGGAACATCACTGAAAAAACAGTCTGGCTCTATTTTCTTTACTCCTCTTTACTACTACTTTCTTATACCTTACTGTATATATACTTTTACATGTATATATACACGTGTATAAAATCCCCCTGGGTCTTTTCTACAGGCTGAACAGTCCCAACTCTCTCAGTCTCTTCTTAAATGACAGATGCTCCAGTCACTTCATCATCATCATGGCCTTTCTCTGTATTCATTCCAGTATGTCCATATCTCTTCAGCACTGGAGAATCCAGAAATGGACCCAGCATTCCAAATGAGTCTCCCCAGTGCTGAATAAAGGGGAAAGATCACTTCTTGACCTACTGGCAGCACTCTAATGCAGCCAGGGAGGCTATTGGCCTTCTTTGCCACAAGAGTGCATTACTGGCTCCCACTGAACTTCCTGTCCTTCACGTACAGCGGTTCTTTTCTGTAAAGTTGATTTACAGCTGAGTGGGTCCCAGTATATACTGGTGTATGTGGTATGTTCTTCCCCAGGTGCAGGACTTTGTTTTTCTCTGTTGAACTTAATGACATTCATGTTAGCCTATTTCTCCAGTATGTCAAGGTACCCCTGAATGACACTATAACCATCTAGTGCATCAACCGCTCTTTCCTATTGTTCGCAGGCTTGCTGAGGGTGCATACAGCTCCATTATCCAGGTAATTAACAAAGACGTTAAAGAGTACTGACTCCAGTATGAGGGCCTGAGGTGTCCCACCACTAGTAGCTGCACTCCAACTAGACTTCATGCATCTGATCATAACATTTTAATGGCAGTAGTTCAGTTAGTTTTCTGTCTACCTTGCTCTATCTTTCTAGCACATACTTCATCGTCTTCACTATAACAATATTACAGGAGAAAGAGCTGAAAAGCCTTGCTGAAAACTAGATAAGTGTATATGCTCTCCCTTTATCAAACAACACAGTCATTTCAAATGTAGGCTATCATGGTCATTCATGATTTTCACCTTCACAAACCCATGCTGACTACTTGTAAGAAGAGTCATCTTCTCTTTCATAAGTTTGGAAGTGTTTTCCAGAATTACTTGTTCCATCACCTTCCCAGCATTTGAGGTGAGGTTGATCAGCCCACAATCTTCTTGTCCTTCTTGAAGTGGCACTTGTCCTCACAATCCTGTTTGATCACTGTGCTCATCAGAGTGGATCATGAGGGGATTCACTGTTTGAAAATATCAGCCTCATCTTCCCTCATGAGCTCTTCAGTTGCCTGTGTCAGGAAGTTAACCTCAACACACTCCAGCAAGCTCCTGGATTTCTTGTGCCGTGCTATGGTGTCCCCCCAGCAGATATCACGTAGTTCATATCCTTCTCATGAGGCCTAAGGTCTCTTTATTGTCTCTGATGCTACATGCACTGTAGGCCTGCTCCTGCAGAAATTTTATTCTGTGACACAGATCCTCCATCACTACATGCCTGCTGCAGAAAAGAACAATATCACCTCCAGCCTCATTGAGGTATATTCCCTTCAACCCTGGACCAGCAGAGATTCATCCTCTTTCCTGAGTTCAGTTTGAGTTTATGCCAAAGGAAACTACAGGAGTTGCTACCTCATGGCAGGTCATTATCATTAATAAGCACATGTACATCATCCCCAGTTGACTTAGATTGTTTGGACTGCAATAGTGCTGTTTGTCCACCCACCCATTTGTTTAATTTGCAAAACCTTGCAAGGGATTAAGAGAACACAGAATACAAATCCAAATATATTCAAAGCAATTTTTTCCTTAAAGCTGCATCACTAGGCAAGATATGGTACTCTCTCAAAAGCTTTCTCACTTCAAAGGGTAGTGCTAGAGGTTGATGTAGGAATTGTAATTACGCAATAAGTCATGGGTGCCCAATGCTTTGGCTTGCCTGGACCACACTGAGTGAAGAGAAATTGTCTAGTGCCATATCTATGAAGGTTGTTCCAGAAATAATGCCTCCTAATTATTTCCATGGAAATGGCAGCTGATAAAAAGAGCAAAAGTAATACTACTTAATAGAGCAAATTCTCAGCTACAAAGCACTCTCAACACCACTGACAAAATATTTTCAGCAGCGATGAACAAGTGCCTGCATGCAGTTCTTGTAACAATCTGCACCAGCTGAGATGACCCGCTGTCACCCCTACTGGAATATACCACCCTCACTGTGCTCACATCCACTGTTTGTTCTCCATCAATATTCAGCAAGTGTTGATGAATGGAAATTTTTTCCACATAGATGAATTCAGTGACATACTTTTGCTTCAAATGTACTTCCATGTCAAACACCATTCTGTCAGACTACCCCTCTCCTGCCATCTGCTGCATGGTGTAATGCTATAATGCAATGGAAAGTACAGCAATGACAGCATAATGGCAAAGTCCTAAGCTGTAGCAAGTGAGGATGTGCTCAAAAGCAGCAGCCATGGACATAGAAACACAGGAAAGAAACTGCTTACCCTTAGAAGGGCTCAGATACACAGGAATCTCCAACAAGATACTCTTGTCTCCACTGCCAGCCCTTAAATGAGGTCTGGGAAGGGGTGGATCGTGGCTCCAACCCTTCCATCACTCAGAAGCATTGCATACACCTGAGCTACCCTGAGTTGGCCCTGACTTCCCACCAGGTGTTCAATCACTGGTTCAAGCCCTGGCTTATCATTTCTGCTACATACGGCAACAAAATGCAATGGAATATTGGTGGGAAGGTACAACCTCTACTGTCATACCACCAACATCCACTTCTGACATCATGGGCCAACATAATAAAATAGGAGGCATTACTTTCAGAGCAGCCCTCGTAAAATATATACTATAATGTATATAAGAACAAGCTCATTTTAATTGTTAATGTTTTTATTATTATTATTATGCAAACATATAAAAAAGAAACAAAGACATAAAACTAGCAGGATATTTGACCTTGTTTTTATGAAATGATCACATGAGGCTGGTTTGATGGAAGTGGTTGCAATTCTTAGTGAGTTCTTAAGGCATTCATCAGAGATTTTTTATGAAAACTTACTCTTCCTGTGCTTCATCCTTGAAAAGGTTTGTTCAGAAATGTGCATACTGCCAAAAGCAACGACGAATAAGGCGTGATTGTGAAGTGAGCCATATTTCTCTCTGGTATGAGAGGACTTTTATAGAAGTCTGGTAAAGAGACATGATGAAATTTTAGATTGAAACTCTATGCATTCCATTTGAAAATTCACAAGTAATGTATTTATGTTGACTGAAAATGAAGTCACATATAAAAAAAAATTCATGACATTTTGGCAGTCTTGAAACCCATTCTCAAATTCCTTTATCAATAAACAGAACATACGGCTGCATATTTTTTGCTATTCACAGGACTGTGTTTGGCCAGTGTATCAAAATCCATAAACTTATTTGTCTTAACTTGATCTGGCTCTGCTCTGTATCCTCCGCATGCCCTGGTTTCAGCCCAGATAGGTTTAATAATGCACTGATGTTCACTTGGTGCTGAGTAATGGTTGTGCACTTTGGGCTGGGCCAGGCCATGAGAGGCAGAGCTGCTGCCGTGATGGCACGGGGCAGGGTGTAGTTGCAGTGCAAACTGTGCTGGGCCTATGGGCTGCAGGTTGGACATGCCTTTAATAAGAGATTAATCAAATCATAAATAAAAGTGAATCTTGAAATGGTTTCATATTTCTTTGTTAAAAAACAAATATACAAGTATCTCAGTATATCTCACTGGGTCTCTTAGATACTTCTTTGCCTATATTCAGTTGCAGTTGTTTGACTTCTCTACAACCTCTGCTTTCGTAATTTCTGAATTTCTTATTAGGATAAATAGTCTTGACAACAAGTCGACACTCTGGATTCAGCAAGATAAGAGAAAAATGTACTTATATATAACAAGATTATGTGGAAATAGCAGAAAACAAGTCCAAAGTATATAGGAAGATCTAATTCTAGGCAAAGTCAAATGGGCCTAGAGATCCCTTGCCTTGAACACAGAGCTGGCACCAAAAGAGATGAGAAACCAGAAGTCTTTAAAGGAAAACAGTCGAGAGGCTAGCACAAGAAGAAATGGGGAGAATGATTCTGGAGCTGGGACCTGAGTATATAAAAACTTAAGTATCAAAATATTGGCTATTTTTACTGTGCACATCCTTTACAAATAAACAGAATTGTACTTATGCTGCATTTTACTAAACTGAAGCAAATCTGCTAGGTGGAGACAATGAATACCAGAATAAAGGAAATTGTGAATGCAATGTGATTGCCAAACACATGTATGTTATGCCATTTAAAATGCCTGAAGATTTCCAGTCAGCTCACCAGCCATTGTTCCAGAAAGACACAAGTCTTATTGCCAGCCCCACACTGGTGTCCCAGGTACCAGACTGCATCTCAAGTGGCACTCATCATCTTTATTTAGGCAAATGAATGTAAGATGTTCGGACAGAATGTGTGTAATTTGTATAATCTTGTCCCACTTGTCATTGCAAGCTAGAACTGGCTATTTTGCAATCATATATTTATTTTCCTACATTCCTCAGCCTTCATGATTGGTTGGGATGTAATAAACAGTTTTCAAAGAGAAATCCAAAAGAAGAGAGAGGTCTCATAAATCATCCCAGACAAAAAAGAATAACCTGTTGATTCAGAAAACCCAGAGAGTCCTAAGATTTCTAATCATAAGCCAAATGCTCTTGGCTACAGAGGTTCCATCCTTCTTTATGGGCTATTAAATAATGCTCTTCTTTGTATTTAATAAGATCTTTTGAAGCACTGGAAGGAAGAGTCTGCCCATGCATTCTGCAATGGAGCATCTACCTTTTCTGAAACCAGATTGCAAACATCAGTTAATATTTAACTATCTATTCATGCCAGGAAAAAAAAAAAAAGCCTGAATTTAGACCATGCACATCTGATACACAAAAGACTGGCACAGAATTGTTTCAGATAAATTTCAGTGGAAAAAGGTGTGGAATATTTTCTATGTGAAGAAGATTGGGCAGACTGGGACTGTTCTGCTTGGATAACAGACCACAGAAACAGTAATAAATGTCTATAAAAACACTGAATGGCAAGAAGAAAGTGGATAGGAATAACAGTTCATGGATTCTTCCATTGCAAGAACTATGAAATAAAAGCACTGGTTGGCAATATCAAAGTACATTGAAGGAAGAGATGCTTCATGCAAGACACGTCATGCAAGGCACATGCAAGCTATGTAAATCCTTTTTAAAAGGTGTTTCAGAAGATTAAATTTTATATTGTGTGAAAAGTAATCAGAAATACTCATGGTACAATTATTAAAAAATATTAATTACACAGTTAAATTGCACATAACTGATGGCAATTTACATTTGGACAGAAAACTATGGTAAGTGTTAGCCCTTAAGCAAAAATAGCCCTTAATAATTCACTACTGACTACTCTCAGACAGAAGCTCCTGGCCTGGAGAGGTCACTGATCTGTCTGGTGTGCCCATTCTTACGTCTCTCATATGCATGAAGTAGAGCTGAACTTTGCAAACAGTGAACCCTAAGCTAACATCTGTCTCTGTGATTTTGAACAGAAACACCATTCTGGAGTTCCAAAACTCCTTCTGAAACTTGTTCATATATTCCCAGCATTATCTGATGAAAAGAATAATAAAAAAGAACACTTTGTTTTAAAAGTCCCAACCAACTCCTCTGTTATCCAAACCAAAACTCCACGCTTTCCTGAGGCTTCCTTGCCAGAACCACAAAAGCATTGGCGCTTTCTATAGGCTGAGGCACCAGGAGAATGCAATACATATCTAAAGAAGACAGACTGCCTGTCCTTAATGCAATGATTTCAAGGCCCAGTGCTCCACAGGGGAGAGACAGAAGACAGCCAGGAAAGACATTGCGAAAATAGACTATGAGCTTATAAATCACCAGTGCACTTCAGACACGGAAGCTAGAAAGATGACATCTATTTTCAAGATTAACTATGATACATGCTAAAGCAAAGCAAGCAGATATTTTTATATCAATAAAATGCAGAATACTCTGGGGACAAGAAAGGAACCTTACTTCTGCCTCCAATGAAAAAAAAAAATCAAAAAGCTTTATTGAGACAGACACTGGAATGGGATATTTTTGCCCTATACTGAAACATAACCTCCAGACCATAGCTGGGAGGAGGACTGGGGAACTTGCCTACAATTCAATCTACTATGGAAAAAATATATGTTCTTATGATGATTTTCTAACACCAAAGAATTTGTCTATTTTAATAAGCCCAGAGAACCCAGGTGTCTGGTGATTTCTTGTCATAAATCAGGAGCTCATTAAAACAAAAAAAGTATGAAAGGAAGGCAAAGATTCTGGCAGGAGTCTTGAGAAAACAATTGAAAAGCATTTTTGAAGTTTCATTCATTTTCGTGCAATATGTGTAAAGGCCACAGCTCTAAGCACTAGTAGTTCTGAAGACTGCCAGCTAAGTACCTAAAAGCTTCTAAACTTGCCAAATTTTAGACCATGGATTCAGTTTTCTGCCTGAGTCTGGATATTGCCTGCTTAGAGCGAAGTGCAAAGCTGTGGTTGTGGGAGGGAGGTACAGAAAGTCATGCTACCTGACCAACAGGAAATTCAAAGTGCATCAATTGTATGAGTCCAAAGAGCTGTTGAAAAGTAAGATAAGGTTCAGAAGGGGATTACTGTGTCCTAAATGTGATATTTTTATTGAGAGGGCAGTGCTTAAATTACATTTTTATGAGCCAGCGTGGCATACCATCACTTTTTCATTTTACTGGGAAGCTTGCTGGGACTTCTCTGGTTCACAGCTGCAGAATGGATTAATTTTATCCTCCCTGAATAAGACCTTCAGTCCCACTGTAGCTTCTAACTTGGAAACAGTGTACAAGGATACTACAAGACATAAATGATTACATCATCAGATTAGAAGAGAAATGGGAACAAAAATGGATTGTATACAGTCTTCAACTATGACTTGGATCAGTAAAAAATATTTATGTGCATGCTAGTCTTAAGCATCCATTTGGTGAAGCAGTAAAGTATGTTCTTTGGCTTAATTGAAGTTAATGGAACTTAAACAGGTCTTGAAGATACTCATGTGCTTCACTGCTTCATGAAGTGAAAATACAAATATCACAGGGCAAGGTTTATCCTCAGGGAATTCCACCTAAATTCCACCTAAATACAGAGTGACATAGACCTATAAATCACGTTGAGGATATTTACTATTAAAATGCATGAACAAAAATGTGCTAAGGGAAATACAGATTGCATGAGAGCTAAGCCTCAGAAAAGCACTTTGTTTAACAAGATATCTGAGACATAAGACTTGTTTAAGTGTAAAATTAGAAGTAACAACAGTGAAACAAAGGCCAATGCAGCTGAGGTCAATATTAAACCCCAGAGAAAAAGCATGGGGGAGGGGGAGAAAAATGGAGAACGTCCCCAGAGAATGTGATAAATGATGATAAGTTAGGCAATATAGTTCTACTTCCAAAAGCCGGGCTTAATCCTTGCTCAGGAGTAGACACTGTGCCATGTATTTAATCTATCCCTTAGAGAGAGTCAAAAGGATCAAAAGCATCACGCAGATATTTTAAGGGAAAGGTCATATTCCCATTGAGGACTAATGACTATATCCCTTTCTTCAAGCATGGAGATTTCTGGTATGGGAAGTAAAACTGCAATGTTTCCAGTGTTAACTCTGGCTGTAGGGTGTCTGCTGTCACATCAGCTTCTTGAACCCTTCCCCTTTACTCCAAACTGCCCTCATGCTGGGAGCCTGCAGCTCCCTGTGTTTCTCCTACAGCTTTTCCATACCTTTCAGCAAAGGGATTTCTTTAACAAAACGGAGTTCTGTGATCAGATCACCCAAAGCCACTGCTATGTCTCAAAACTACCAAAGCCTTTGTGGTTACAGAATAATTGTAGAGAGCTGCTATAATTTAAGAGCAGGGATTTTTTTTCCACTGTAGTGGTTCAATGTGTGTTGTGTGCACACATGTGCTTCAGCACAGATGGAGATTCAAATGAATATCAGACCCTTTGGTGTGAGTTCAAATTTCCTGAAGGTGTTGGAATGTCTGTAAAACATCAGATGCCCTTTTGGTTGTTTTTTATAAATACATTTTAATTCTCTGCTGATTTGACATTTCACTTTATTTAGGAAAAAATGGGGGAAAGAATGACAACATATTGAAAAATGTTGTTACGGGAAAAAAAAAAAAAAAAAAAAGGAAAAAGGAAAAAGGGAAGAGAAGAAGCTTGTATGTCCCTGGCAGCTACCTGCCTTTCTACAAAGCCACCTATGATTCTTCTACTACCACAAACAAGTCAGGTTTTCTTTGTGCTCAGTCCAGAAAGGAAGTTCAAAATATGTACATCTACTCCAAAGCTATTAATCTTTTTTACAAGATTATTGTGGGGAGTAGAAAACCATTATCATCTTTCCTAAAATAAGTTTTCACAAAAGTTTCAGGATTCCCAAAAGTAAAGGTTTAATTCTTTCTTTTTTCTCTCCTAGCCCATTTACCTCCTAAAAATTATTACCTTATGACATATTTACTTTTGTATTACTTGTATCTTCAGGAAAAATAATTAAAAATAAAAGGAGTGGAAAAAAGAAAGGAAATCTTTCCTATTGTGTTTAGTACCATCCAGAGGTGGCCTTACCTTCAACTTACTACTGTCAGTCCAGCCCCTTAGGTGCGCACCTCAAAGGTCAAAGGATGCGTTGCATGAAACAGTTTCTAAATGGTCACTAATACTAAAAAAAAAGCCAAGAAATCCTAAGCCATTAGATTTTCCAGAATGGTTTCAGTTGCATATTGAAAGTAATATAAAGCAAAACAGCAACAGAAATCAGACTCGAGCTTCTAAACAAATGTCATCGCTGCTTAGACTTCAGTGAGGGTGTTAATTATTATCACAAAGTGAAGAAACCACAGAATTGTTGGACCAAATACACGTTTCATGT
This sequence comes from Pavo muticus, assembly GCA_016647715.1. Lineage (NCBI taxonomy): Eukaryota > Metazoa > Chordata > Aves > Galliformes > Phasianidae > Pavo > Pavo muticus. Next base: position 3,164,168 of record JACDJE010000312.1, on the reverse strand, counting down.
GGAGAAAGTAGTACAAACAAACCAAAAACATACATCATTTTCCATGGAGTTCAGAAAAGATCCATCTATTTATTCAACAAGCCTTAGGGATCCTCCTCCTGTACAAACTATCTAACCTACTGCAACGCAACTTGCATCCCAAGGCTATTACAGCCTCCCATACGCCTGTAATTTATTAACAATCTCAGCTATGAGATTACAACTGGAATTATTCTGAGTGCTGTTAAGAAAGAGCTTTTTACATGAAATCTATTTAGCTGTACTATGATAGTAACATGGGAGGAGCAACCTTATCCCATGTGCTCACATTTGCAATTCTTTAAGTCACATAAATTAAACTTAAGATACATAATTATTCTGCCTGGTTATGTGACAGACTACACTACAGAAAACATACCATCCAGTTGAGCCATGCACCTGGTGAAAAACATGGAGTTTTCAGTGCAATTATACCATAAGGAACAATGACACATAAAGTTCAAAAGTTATCTCAGAGAAAAGCCAGTACCAGGGACTTCACATTAAAGCAGTAGAAAGCCCACAGTAAGCAGGTTTTGAAGAATTTAGAAGGTGTACTTTTCCCCCTTCAATTTCAAGGTGATTTGTGACCTGGAGCTAGATAAAATGTAGCATATCCTAGTCTGTACTTAATGCTTGGTATTTATGGACAGAGCTAGCAATAAAATTTCATATAACATGCAGGGGAAAATAGAGATCAGGCAGTTCACTGGTCTTTTCTCTCATAATTAGAAGGATAGGTCATTTTCTGGTATGAACTCATCAGTATGGGCAACATTTAGAGCATCTCCTTGCTATGTACCGATATCATTTAAGATTAAAAAAAAGCTATGCTGACAAATTTAGACTATGGCCCTGTTACCACAACTGCCTGAATCATCATCTGACTGTCAGATCTCCTTTTTGGACTGATCACAGGTAGCATTTTATAGGTATCAACAATGTCTGTACAGTGGCTTAAAAAGACAAAATATAGGTTGAGTGAAGACAAAGGAAATTTGCAAGTGTCTTACAAAGGTGATCGAACAAATTCCACAGAAGTGAAGATTCAAGTCAACCAAAATGAACCCCTGAAAGTTCCTAGCAATACAAGACTAAAACCAACTGAGTACAATTGTTTTCGTTAAAGTAAATTTGCAATGTGGTCAGTCAACATTAACAGTTTGAGACACCTTACCTAGTTTAACTTAAAACAGATTTAATACAGTCTAGATTTTCGACTGATCTAAAACAATTCCATTCCTGTATTTTTAGCTGATGTATAAATTAATTTTTTTAAATGCCTCATACTTAAAAATTTGCAAGCAAGCCAATGCTGCACAAACCACACCTTTTCTTGAATTTATTGCCATCTTTTTAGAAAGTTTATTTAAAAGAATATAACTCAAATATGTGCTTTGCCATGAAATGTACTTTTCAAGTTCATTTTGCCAGAGAAAATACTCATTTTCCAGAATGGCATATTTCATTTGCTACCAAAGAAGACTGACTGTAACATAAAGCTAGTGGCTCCTTTAGAAGAAAGAGAAACAATTTGACATGGTAGGTCTGGTATCCTTCTGCAATATCAAATGAAGCCCTACATTTTCAAATTGATGCATGGGAATTTAACCACGTGGTGCCCATTAAAGAAAATGCCAGTTCTCGTAGTTTATGAGGTCACCAGAATTCCTTGATGGAATTACACCCCCCTCCTGCATGGCTGATTCTCTTGTATCACAGACAGAGTCTGCATCAATGCTCGTAAAGTCAACAAAAGAATCTGCAATTTCAGTCACATTTGTATCAAGAATTTCCACTGGAACAAGAGAAATAAGAGATAAATACATTACTGAACAATTGTTAATTTAACAGCATGGCATGGATCCTGTGTTGATACATATTCCTGTACAGTAGGAGGGAAATAATGTCTTCCTGTGATCGTGCTGGATGCATCTAATGGAAAGAGAAACACTGGGGAATATTCCTTGAAAAAACAAAGGACATCCTGTGAGAATTACAAAATAATTCTTTAAGAATCCCTAGCTGCTATTCTACAAAATATAAAACACAGTATACTTGAAAAATAAATGTTCTTGGCTCTTTGTGCATCATCTGTATTTTAATAATTTACTGTACTGGTGTACATCTCTCAATTTTGTGTTTATTGGACTGAATCATTAATATCCATCGCACGCTAATAACATTCTCCTTCCAAATGTGAAACAATCTTTTTGTACAAAGACCTTGCAAGTTGTTTTATTGTAAAGCACGGATTTAATGCAAGTCTATAGTTTATTGGTATTGGCATTGTGGCTCTGGGCAGCCTGGTCTAGTTGATGGCGACCCTGCACATAGCAGGGGGGTTGAAACTAGATGATCATTGTGGTCCTTTTCAACCCAGGCCATTCTATGATTCGATGATTCTATGATCTTGATTTTCATATTCTCTCAGTTGGAATATGAGCTTGCTTTAATGTCAAACTGATACATTGATAGAACACATTCCAGTTTGTTAGGTTTCAGGCAGTGTCCTTTGTTTATATCAGTAGAAGCACATGGACTCAAAATAGTCTCCTGGATCTGTGTATGTAAGATCTAATCATTTTATTCAGAAAGTAGCCCTCTGTCAATCCATGAGATGATGGATTAGGAATTGGCTGGATGGACGCAGCCAGAGGGTTGTGATTAAAGGTTCTGTGTCAGGGTGGAGGCTGGTCACCCCTCAGGGGTTGGTCTTGGGACCGGTGCTCTTCAACATCTTCATCAGTGACACAGACAATGGCAACGAGTGCACCCTCAGCAAGTTTGCGGATGACACCAAGCTAAGCAGTGCAGTCGATACATTGGAAGAAAGGGAAGCCATCCAGAGTGACCTGGAATGCTCAGAGAAGTGGGCCCATGAAAACCTAATGACGTTCAATAAGGCCAAGTGCAGGGTGCTGCACTTGGGTCAGGGCAATCCCAGGTATTTATAAAAACTGGGGGAAGATCTCCTTGAGAGCAGCCCTGCAGAGAAGGACTTGGGGGTCCTGGTAGATGAGAAGCTGGACATGAGCCAGCAGTGTGCGCTTGCAGCCCAGAAGGCCAACTGTGTTCTGGGCTGCATTAAAAAAGGGGTGGCCAGGAGGGAGAGGGAGGTGATTGTCCCCCTCTACTCAGCTCTTGTGAGGACCCATCTAGAGTACTGCATCCAGGCCTGGGGCCCCCAGTACAGGAAGGACATGGAGCTCTTAGAGCAGGTCCAGGGGAGGGCCACTAAGATGATCAGAGGGCTGGAGCACCTCTCCTGTGAGGAAAGGTTGAGGGAACTGGGATTGTTCAGCTTGGAGAAGAGAAGGCTCCGGGGAGACCTCATTGAGGCCTTCCAGTACTTGAAGGGAGCATATAAACAGGAAGGGGAACAGCTGTTTATGAGGGTGGATCATGATAGGACAAGGGGGAATGGACTTAAACTGAGACAGGGGAGGTTTAGGTTAGATATTAGGAGGAAGTTTTTCACACAGAGGGTGGTGATGCACTGGAACAGGTTGCTCAAGGAGGTTGTGGATGCCCCATCCCTGGATGCACTCAAGGCCAGGCTGGATGTGGCTCTGGGCAGCCTGGTCTGGTGGTTGGCGACCCTGCACATAGCAGGGGGGTTGAAACCAGATGATCATTGTGGTCCTTTTCAACCCAGGCCATTCTATGATTCTATGATATGATTCTATGATATTCAACATTAAAACAAGGACCAGCGATTTTCTAGGAGTTTGTGTGCATATCTAACATAGTTAGGATTAAATCAAAGTAAGAAGTGTCCTAAACTAGTTAAGAATTTAGGGAGCAATTTGGCAATTTTTATGCACACATGCATTAATACATAGACACCTTGCAAACAAATGTCTAGAAAAAAGCAGATGTGCTAATTGAAGGAGATCTGCACGTAGCAAATAAATAATCTCTCTGAGAAAAGCAACAAATTTGGAAGCATAACAGTAACAAGATTAAGATAATTGCCTTGTGTTTCCACAGGTGCTTGGTGTCTATGGTTTAGTTAAGTGGATATTGCAATACTGATTTTACTGCAACTCACAAATCAGATCAGCCCAAGCAGTAAATCCTGATGCTTCAATGTAGAAACTGAACTAGGAAATACATACAGTACAATAATAACTGTACTGCTTCTGAATTCTAATGTCTTCATACTTATTGCCCTGTCTGTCCACAAGCTGGATAGGTCACCTCTCAGATAAGTGTGAATTAACCATACAGAGAGTGCAGAGCTGTATCAAATGAATTTCTGGAGCAGCTGTGGAGGCTATGGAAAAGTTTCAGATCCTTTGAATAGCTAATCCCATTGGTACCATGGCTTTTCATTTTCCAGGAAAGATTCTTTTAACAAGGCTGGAGTATATTTTCTTCTGTCTTTTGTTTTGGTCTCTGTTATTACTATTCTTCAGAAACAAAAAAAAAAAAAAGGCAGGGAAGTTCAGAGTAGAGTACCTTTTTCATTACAGAGGATTGAATCACCCCGTAAAGGACAAAGTTTACAGCAGAAATCTGTGAAAGAAGCATTGTGTACCTATGTTCCCATCCAAACCTTATGATATAGCCTGTAATATTTTACTTCTTGCAGCCAGACTGCCCTTGCTTGCCTGTGCTTAAATGAGCAGTCAGAATACACACAGCTGGCCTGGGTTATTCCCCTCTCCCATCATCTCTTCACTCCTCTCAATGTCAAACTTCAGATAAATTTTACTGATGAAGACAATACTTCGCAGAAGGAAAAAAGACGCATTCTTCAAACTGTACAGCTGAACAGTGCTATTTCACTAATAAAAAAGTCCAGGGCATCAACTTAAAAGCAGGAAAGGCAAGGGCTGGTGCGGTGGGTGGAAGTGGGAGAGGAGGGAGCCTGACGTGGCAGGCTGTGGAAGGGGACGTTTCAGTCCTTGAGCTGGAGCCAATACCAGTCACGCTACACCATTTAAACAGCACTACCTCAAAAGTGCGTGTTTATTTCTGCAAAGTGTCTGACTTCCATCTGAGGGTATTTTGTACGAGCTGAGAGGAAAGCTATCCTTTCTTTTTATAACCAACATAACCTAGGTAAGTATTTGACATGGATAAATAGTTTGCAAGCAGCATAGAACTATTAGTTTGGAATTTCCAATCTCTCAGCTTACGCTTACACTCTGTTGCCCTGTTTTCAAGGAATTATTCACATCTGATACAAAGGATGGAGTATTACAACATGCTATCACAGAGTCCAGGCTTTTAATATGATTTTAATATAGACTGCAAAGATTAAAATAAAATAAGTACTTTGAGTCTGTTATCCAGATTAAACCTCTCAGTTCTTTTACCTTCACCCTCTGTAGGGGCTACTCTATTGATACTGTCTCCATGATCACTGGCATGCTCGCCCATTGAGAGCCCCTCTTTTCTTCCCCACCATCTTTAATAGGCTGAAGCAACATAGCATCATTCTAACCCTCAATATTTCTTCTGTACCGCTTAGGGAAGAAACAGCCCATCACTCACAAAAGTAGATGCATGCTAGCTCTTGGCCAAACTGAGCTAGAAACCTAGGAAGAAGCAGCTTAGCTGAAACCAGTAAATTGAGAGTTAAATGAGTTCTTTCTTCGGCCGTCAGCAGGCAGCAGGCTGTTGTCTCGGCTGCAGAGAGCCACTAGAGGGAGATGTGATTATCACCTTCGGGACGCATTGCAACTGCAATGTATTACAAGCGCCAAATGCATATGGGGCAAACGCTGCCATGTAGAGAACACAAAATTTTTTTCTTTTAATCGACAGTCCTGCAGTACATACAATATGGAAAGTGTTAGTAAATCTCAATGTGGAGGACAGACTGGTTGCCATTTAAATCAAAATGATTTCAGGATAAAATCCAACACTCAGCCAACACATTTTGGATGAGAATGCAGAAACTTATGAAACTTATGAAAGCCATTGTTGAGGATATCACATTTAAAAGCTAATTAAAACAACCCCTTCCATGCAAAATCTTCAGGTTGCAAATGGAATGGCTATTAAGAATATTTGCTAGGAATTCAGCAGAGATCTAAAAGAAAAATAACACTGTATTTCACAAGTAAAGGATGGACTTACTTTTTTCCTCCATTATAAACCCATGCTTCTCCCTAAAATGCAGCTACCTTTTTCTTACACAGTGTTTTTAGATTAGAGTTATATTCCTTCTGCATCAAACAATTGACACGGAATGGTTTCATGAAAACAGATTGATGTAATCTTTGAGATTATGATCCTAGGGCTATAAAAGAGGGGAAAAAATGAATTAATTCTCCAGTAAAAAAAAATAATAAATTCAAAAACTTATGATTTATTAGGAGTAAAAGCAACTCATGCTTTCCTGTTAAGTTATAGTATGAATGGTAGCATTTTGAACTCTTGGCCTAAAATAGTTATACTGAGCTTTGATCCTTAGGACGTTAACAGACAGGAAGCAGAGGAGTGAATTGGGGTGAATTTAATAGTATCCAGAGATAGAATAATTAACTCTTATGGTGCCTATTAGTTAGCAGTTAGGATCCAGAGGAAAAGGATTTAGAAAAATAAAACCAGGAACAGAAAAAAGGCATTTCAGAGTATTCTTAGATACATAACTTATTGGAGAAAAAACAATAACATCCTTCCTTAATGTGAGTCATGAAATGAAGGCCAAGATAGTTTTCTTTATCATCTATTAAAATGCATAACTGATTGCAAATTTTCTAAAAGGTTGTAGGCCTCTGGTTATAGTCATAGCTCCCTTCCTCAGTTTTTATTCCCTTCTTACATTGTTAAGTTTTTCAGTCAATATACTCTTTACAGTATACACATTGCCACATAGGATAACAAGACTTTCTATGAATTATGAGAACTACAGAGGCTCACCTTGCTTTCCAGCTTTGTTAACTAGATATCAGGTCCTACTTGGATAACATATAAACTAGATCTATGTAGGTTGGACAGACAAAGGACTTCACACTTTTATACCCCCTGATTTATTTCTAATTGTCTGCATCAGATCATACTGCTCAGTGTAGCATGTCTTCCTTGTTATAGCAACAGCTTGAGCTCAGGCTGTCTGTAAATGTCTTAGTGCCTTTTCAGAGGTGCTAAGACCTTTCTGAAAAGGACTCTGAAAGTACCATTTCTGTGCAGTAGAAATAAATCAGGCTTGGAAATGGTGTGTTGTCCATACCACAGACATGCTCAAAACACAAGGAATCTGTACTCATGTGTACCTTCCCATTTACTTGCTAATGATCTATTCCTATCAAAAGCAAAAAAAAAAAAAAAAACACAGAAGCATCAGAAAACAACATTCAGGACATATTCCACAGCTAACACAAAGAGTGTAGACTGAGAAGAAAAATAAAATGATTCCATAAGTACTGGAGAGATGTTCTTTACATCAAAAGAAGAAGCATTTCACTTTCCAAAGTCTAAGTCATCAGCACAGGTGACAGTGTCTTTCAAAGTGAAGATATTAACCCACTTCTCTAAAGCTATGCAAAAACTCAGAAAGATATACTTCACATGATTATGTATTATATACCGAAGGGAAAAGGGAGGAAGGAAGGAAGAAGAAATCTCCCCAGTCTTTTTGCAAATGTATACAATAGAAGTCATTGAAAAGCCTCTCAGTATTTTGCAGTACTGGACAGTAAATCAATGTAATCTGCATTTCTGCAGTAGCAGGAAACTTTCCAAATGATCGCTATAAATGGAGCACATGTTTTACGTATAGGTTACTATTTTTGGCAGTCCATCAAACCCCTTTGATCTCTAGACAGTGGGGTTTCATCCAGCCAGCAGGACAAGAATAAAAGGCCAATATTCTTCCTGTGCCAAGATCCACTCCGAGCAGGAGATGGGGAGCCGGTTATGGTCACACAACTCGGCAGCTGCTCCCGTGTCAGCCCGAGCCACAGCAGAACTTAGATAAGTTCATGCAGTTCAAGTACACCCAAACTAATCCCAGCTTCAGTCCCCAAGATGCGCCTGTTAAGAACCAATAGCATCCTGTTCTGCTCCTGTGGGTCTCTCCGTCACTCACTGTGCCAGCACAAGAAGAATAGGCACAAAGCTGTTAATGCTGGCTTGTATGGGCTGGAAGGCTCCCTGTGTAGGGACAATCCTCCAGTGGGAGGCAGTTAAGACAGCACTCTGCAGCACCTGCACAAAACATAGTGGTGGAAATCAGTGGAGAGAGCCTGGCCTGTGGGCCCTCAGAATGAAAAAGTCAGATGAAAAAAAAAAAAAAAAAAAAAAACCAAGCCTAGGGAAACCAGGCAGCACAGGGGGATTAGAAAGTAAAGACCAGAAAATAAATAAATAAATAAAATGGAGCAGATCACTTCCTGACTGTAACAGAGCAGAACTTCAAAAAAGATCCACACAGCCCACAGTGTTGCTGAGCAGGCAGAGCATGCAGTGCATGAGTGTCCCCCTGTTCTCTGGATTCTCATTAAAGACAATGTCAATATTCATGTCTCCTCTTTTGAACAACTCTGGGAGTTTAAACTGGACCTTGGTCTATTACAGACCCTGTGAAAAAGAGAGAGCAGCAAAATAAAGAAGCATTTTGCCATTTGTGAACAATGCATTATGGGACACAATTAATCAATATTCATGATTGTGTAGCTCTCAGAGTGATCCTGACAATAAGGAGAAGCCAGTGTTGACAAAAAGAATTACAAATATCTAATTTGCCCACTACATTCTTTTTTTTCTTTTTTTTCACTCTGAAATTCATTACACCCTTGGTATATATATAAAATACACTTTCATTAGCCCGTCATCAAAGCACGCAAATCTTAAAACCCCTCTGCTGTTCTGAGTGACATATTTCAGGAATAACTACTCAGGAATAACTGCTGTAGATGTGTCTGGCTGCTGAACATGAAAGTATGGGTGCTGCTGACTGCCTGGCAGCTGGCCCAGCATTTAACCCTGCTGTTTTAAAATGTCGTAAAATAAGCACAATTTAATCTTTTGAAACCTTTTGGTCAGTGACTGTGATTTCCGCAAAAAATGACTTCAAAGGAAAGACAGGCACCTTTTTTGATGCCTTTTTAAGCAGTCATGAGTTCCAAATTATTTTAAAAAAGGGAAGCAAAAACCTCAAAGTGTGTAACACCTCCTCAGGATTAGATGCTGAAGCGATATGTAAACTGGGCTGTAAAAATCGATCCTCCACTAGCGATGTGGCTCAGAAAGATGTAATTAAAAGATAATGTCAATGGAAAAAGAATATCATCATAGACTAATGGGCTCCTCCTGACACATAAATGCCACAGCAAAGTCCCTTTTTTAATGAAAAAATACCACTAAGAATCCAAGTGATTTTATTTTCAAGGCAGGATGTGTTGAAAATGTTCTATTTCTGTTGCTATATGTCTACTTTGCCAAATGTCTGACATAGAGTTAATACTTCCACCTTGCAATGTTCATACAATGTATAGCATTTGTCCGTGCCTTGGACACACTGTGCTGTACCTGCACAAAATACAGCTTACTTTTGCAAATAGTGTTCCTTTATGTTAATGCATTTTCATCGTAATGCAGACTGAAGGTTTCCTTTCCGAACTTTAATGTGGGGAAAAATTTCCAAATTTAGTCATCTGACACAGATTCCATTTAAATTGATTCAAGGAATGTGGACTTTCTTAGGTTCGAGTCTACCTAGGGATAAGAAGGCAGTTTTTCATCCCTCTCAAAGCTGAGTTTTCAATGCTCTTTAAAGACATAGGAGATAAAAAGCGACAGGTGAAGATAGCTTGAAAATTAAACATATTTGGAAGTTACAATGCATCACTTATTTTTTGCCTCCATAAAAAAAAAATAATAACCTTTCTTCTGTTTTTAGGTTTGTTTTGCAAGCAAAGCCTTTAGGCATTTTATTGTTAAATCAGAGTGATACAAAGAGCATTTGATCCATCAATCCATGATCCTAGTGTGCGCTAGGATGCTCTAAAGACGTCTACCAGATGTGGTCCACAAAAGTCTTAGGCGTCTTCTGCTTAGTTCCTGGCTTTAGACCAGTGTGAGGAAAGACATAGCTGATGAGCTGCTCAGACCAGGCTAATCTGGACATGATTTGGACAACTATTGTCACCTGCAGAAATTTAAAATCAAAAAGGGAGGTGCCTTGCAAGGCTAGGCGCCTCCAGGATTAGGCAGCAGCCAAGCACGGGTTTCTGGAGAGCACTTTTGGATACTGTTCCACCTACATCCTGCCTTAGGTGCCTAAGTCCTTTACTGGAACTAGCCAGAAAGGCTGGATTCCCATTGAAGTCAAGAGAAGGATTTACATTAATTTAAGTGGATTGGTTCAGGCCTTAAAATGAGAACCATGTGTGCATCCTTATGAAGAATCTGGTCCCTTCTGTTTATGCATTGTGACTTCTTGCTCTATTGAACCATTCACTTGCACTAAGCCACAAATAATAAGTCAAAAGAAGATTTGGAAAGTAAGAAAGTTTTGGACTTTCATGTCCATAGTCTATGCTGTACTCAGCGGTTGTGGTAGCACAGCAGTCATCCTGGCTAAGTGGCCAGTCAAGTCACATATAGTGCTCAGGTCATACATAAGCTCTAATTGTATTACTCATTTGGCTCATCAATACTTTTCCACGGAGCTGAAGGAAGGGAGGGCATATGGAATAGAGAAGCAGGAAAACTAATGAATAAGAGAATATAACTTTCAGGGTTCTGGCAATGTTTTCACATCCATTTTTTGCTCCACTCCCCTGAGGTCACGAAAGCAAATGGCATATTCATTTCCTTCCATCTGTGCTATTCTGAACAGCAAATGAGAACTAAATCTAAACTTTCCTAATAAGTAGGAGTGGGAGGAGAGCTGGGTAATAATTAGATACTGGCTAGCGATGCCTTGTAGATTATATGACTCAGAGACAAGTTCATTTTAAATGTATTTTTCTTCTTCCTTTTCCTATTTTGCAGCACAATGAACCTTTAAATTTAAAAAAAAAAAAAAAAAAAGTCCAAATTCTACACATCCTGCAAAAAGCACAGGACTAGAACTGTGCAGAGCCAGGCCAGTTCAGTCCAGCTCAGTGTTTGAAAATGCATGCAACCCTGCAAGCACTGGGATGGGACAGTTCACCAGGAAGACCCAGCAGTGGCAATGGCTCCCCTTCCCCGGGGAGCCCCGCAGCTCCAGCTGCAGCAGCCTCCTCCTGGCCTGCTCAGAAAGAGTAGCTGGCAAGACCTCCCCGACACCACGCTACCCTAGCAGCTCACACCCCCTGCCCCAGGCCTCAGAAACCAGAATTTAGAGACCTGGCGATGCAACAAATAAATAAATGAACAGAGCTGGAGAGGTTTCTGGAGAGGGCTGTGGGCCGTGCTTCCCCGAGTGGAGGAGAGGAAAAGAGCTTCTGTAGGCGTCTGGCTGGCTGGGTTCCTGTCAGAATAATGATTTCAATGTTACCGTGATTTCACCAAGCGGAACACTGGGGCACCTAGGGTCTTGGTAAGCAATTTTTTACAACCATGAATGTAAATATGGTATTTAGTTAAATTAATCCCCTATTATACAGAGAAAATATAAGCTGTGAAGAAGCAGCGTGCCTTGCTTCTTGAGTTTGTGCATTAGGGAGCAGGACGGGCCCTGTGCAAGACTGGGCCAGTGCTGGCCAATGTTCTCATTTAAAAATGTGTTTCAGGTACAATAATTCTGCAACTGGCATGGTTAACTTTCATCAAGGCTGCTCTATGTCTTGGTTCCCAGCCTGTAGAATGGGCGTAATGATTGTACATTTATATGTGAACCAGAAACCATACTACATGATTTGAAAGTACATTAGACAGGAACCAGATTTCTGTGCCACGACAACATGCACAATTCTGAGGGGAAATAAAGATCATATAAAAACAGAACTTGAAAACCTGAGTTATTTTTTTAACTAAAGTCTTTTCCAAAGCAGCACTGTACTTTTCTGAAAGATTTCATGTGAGACTATTTACATTTATTTTTTTTTTTATGCTTCAGTTGGTTTGTTTTCCAAAATACAAAGTAATTCCAAGCTAGAGAACAAGGACACTATTTTCTAAAGAGAATAGAAATGGAAATTTTTGATCAATAAAAAATTCTTCCAGAGTTTTTGCATCAAAAGAATGCATCCCAAGCCTTTTCTGTGTGAAGTTTCATTTTCAACCATCTGACATTTCTATCAAGATCCATTTCATTAAAAGTCTTCCACCTAGCTGGATTCAGTAGTACTACTTTGCACCTGGGCACTGCCAAACCTCTGCTGCGCTTTATGATGATGCCCAGTAAGCTGAGGTCAACCAGGAGGCTCTTTTGGCTCCGTGGGTATCTGTCTGATCCCTAGGAAAAAGCAGCATACCACTATGGCAAAGCCTGCTGGAGTTTAAAATAAGGGTGGATCCTGACTTTGATTAGGTCACTTTTTTTTCTTTTTTTTAATTTTAAAAATGTTTTCCATTTATTTTCATGGTAAAAGGTATTTTCAACATTTTACAAGAAAATACTGAATGTCCTTATTAGCTGTAGGCCATAAATGTCACAAAACAGATTTAAAAACTGGAATAAGCCCAACTTAAATGCTTGCTATTGGTGAATATAAGGGCGTACAAAACAGGGCAGTAAAGTCACTATACAATATCAGGAAAACCATTAAAAAAATCTGGAAAAGCATCAAGATGGCTGGCCTCTTTGTAGTTTCAGCACAAAAATTGAGCCTTATTTCTAAATATTTTCCCTAGTGGGAAATAACAGCTTGAAAATAATCCCAGATGTATTCATTTGTGTAACGTTTTGCTGCTTGAAACATATAGGCATGGAAAAATTATTGAAGGTTTCAATTCTGGACTTGTATTTTAAAAATGTCAAGCTTTTGAAAAACAGCATCATTTTTCCTTAAAAGCTATTCATTTACCTGGAATGTTGGCCAGCAGGCCTACATTATGGACTTGGTTTAGTGAAGATTGAAAAACTGCCCAAAGGCAAAGGAGAAGTAGGCAATTTTTTGTGGCTTAGGCTATACTAGCACGAAATACAGCTGAGTTGATTTTTGCACTGGCATATAAAAGTTTTGCAAGTATGGGATCTTAAAAGTGATCAAAAGCTATATCAGGTTTTTAAAAGGCTCAAGGGTTTTTTTCTTGTTATCTTCTCACAACCAAAATCTGTATCCTGAGGTATGGACAATTAGAAAGCCCTTGTTAAATGGCTACCGAAAACAATAAAAATCCCTGCCCATAAGTAATAATTTCCAAAGGAGAGAAGATGAAAGTATGTTTCTGTTGGCTCTACAAAATAAGTTGTTTACTAAAATGTTCCCATTTGGGGTAGATAAATATAAAAACTGCACACACTCAAAACTGCAGGAAGTTGTCTTGCTAAAGAAATGACAGTTTTCATTTCTAACATATTATCTAGACCATTATCTTGAAAAGTTATTTTTCTAGACAATATTTACAGCCCAGTGTTTTCTGTGACTGCTTTTCTAAGTTATGCAGTAAGTGGTGTTATCATAATGCAGGTGGCAACAAGTTATTTTAACACATTGGACTTACCCATTTGTTTTTCAGGGTTTTTCAGCTTCTATGAAGTCTCTGGTCCACTAAGTCTTTTTTTTTTTTTTTTTGTGAGTGTGTGTGTGCACGCGCGCGTACACTATAAAAGAAAAATGAAGAAGAGTCAGTAGAAACTTAGGTAATTAAGATAGCCAAGAGCCAAAACCATGGATGTGTGAACAGATATTGTGAAAAAAGCAGTGGACATCAACCCTATAGTGCTAAGGGAAATGCATGTATTCTGAAAGGAGTAATAGGTACAAAAAAACAAGCTTGTGCTGAACTAGCCTGTTCTAGGACCAGACTATTGCTGAATGTGTATTAGTGAATGTAACTAAGTAGTATGGACACAATGCCGCATTGCGTCAGAGTTCCACTGGCTCACAAAAGTCTTTCTGCACAATGCCATTATCTGGCCAGCTTGCCTGGATCCTGTCCAAGAAAGTCCTGTTAGACCCTGGGCAATGCAGTGTGTGTATGGTAAAGAGCATGGTGTACAAGGGACTTATCATCTATCCTGTTCCCATGGGAATCATTGCCAAATCTTCTCTGATATTCTATTTAGGAGGAATCAAGTCTTAAAGCACAATATGGAGGGTACCCTTCAGGAAATGTTGCCGCTACTTGGCTGGCAAAATTTAGTTGGCTGGTTATTCCATGAAAAGTAGTCGTCTTCCTTCTGTAGCAGCATCTTCTGCTACATTTGCAGTCTTCCTCAAATGCAGAACATTAGGAAGAGGTTCAGACAACCTGAGCTCCACTAGAATGACTCAGAGAGCTCATGGCTTATGTCAGCTTTGCCCTGACAATGAATGCCTATACTCAGGTCACATGTTCCAGTGGAAAGTACTGTAAGTGGTGTCTTTTCTTCAATAGATGCAATACCTCATCAATGACAGCAAGAAAAATCTGTTTCTTGGATACCTCGTGCGGACCCTTGTATTGTCATACTAATAGCCCAGTAACTACTAGAAACTCAGCTATACCTCTTCCCACCCTCATGCTTCAAGAAAGATTTTAAATGGCCATTAAGACAAATTGGGAAGAGCAATTTCAGGAACAGAGATTCTGTACATATACTGAACCTAGATTATATACCACAGCAAGATGTTTTGACATTTCTTTTAAGCACTTTTCATCTTATTTTACAGAACCACAGCTCTGTAAAAACTCTGAAGAAGAAAATGTGAATATGGTGATGTTTTTTTGCAAAAACATTTACAAGCAGGGAAGTCCTATCTGATGCCCAGAAGTGCAATCAGCCACAAAACTGAGACTTGTATAAAAGCTGGGTGCCCATGGCTCCCAGTTGCAGATAACTAGCATATCTGAAAAATCGAATGAATAAATATGTCTTACTGCAATATAAAGAAAGAGAATTTGTGTAGACATCATTGTCATCCTCCTGTAAAGCAGCTGCAGACGTCTTGGCAGATCAGGAGAAATCAAATATGTGCCTTCTGGTTATATTGTAAGTATAATTTGTTTTATTTACACATATAAATAAATTCTGGAATTGAGATAATCAAATAACTTGCTAGCAATTCCCTTGTTCAGGAATCTCAGCTTATCACTAATACCAGGATTACAAGCAACAATTCCACCTGAAGAACAGATTTTAATATGAGATCAAAGCTAATAGCAAACTTGCCTTCTGCTAACACAGCTTCCTTCACACAAAACTGTGTATAACCCACATTTGAAAAAATGAGTATATCTTCCTATGAGTGAATATTTATTTGCATGCTTGAATGAAAAAAAAAAAAAGCACAAATCTGAATCTGGAAGATCGAAATGGCACCACCTGGTGACACCTGCCACACATTATGAGTGGTTGCATTTTAGTATCCATGAAGGTACTTTTGTTGTTTGAAGTTTTGTAGAACAGCCTGGTGTGTAACAGTAAAACCCTTTAAGAGAGAAATCTTAATTAGCCACTGCTTTTTTTCTATTGTGTTGCTATATCTTGCTGTAAAGACAATTGTAGACAGGAGTATGGATTCAGATACTTTATTCAGAAATTACCAGAGTAAATCAAGTTGTATTTGAGACTCACCTCACTCTAATTTATAGTTCAGCTCAGACCATTGAACTCAGAAGTAAAATTTATGGGGGAAGAGCTATAAATTAAATTGGATGGAAACATAATTTTAGTCTTCCAGTTACTTGTACAGTTCGATTTAACACATAAAAAATGGGGTATAATACTAACTTGTTAATAAAATGTGCACAGCGCTGACATGTAAAAACAGTTTTATAATTGGTTGGTCCACTCTGTTAGCCTTGTTGACAACACTAAATTTTCAAAACCTTACATTGGTAACATTGAGCTAACATTATAAATGCAGAAAGCTCATAAATGCATACAACAGAAATTCATTTGGTCTTTGATTTTTGGGGGGGTTTCTTTAAAGTGAAAACTGTAAAATTACCACATAATAAAAGCCAGTACGCTGAACACTAATTGCCCATTTATAAAAAGCTCTTTTCCTCCAATCACGTAGGTGTGAGGCATAAACTTCTTGGGTTTTACGGAGCTGCGATTTATATTTTCAGTCCTGTTTCTCTCTATTCCATTTCATCTTAAGCTTATAAAAGAAGAGCTGGATTTTATTAATCTGCATCAGCATTCATTGGACATTAAATCTACGAAGATCCCTACAGGGTTTTAATTGTGACTGAATTGCCAACAATAATTGGGCCTCCTGCTAACCACGGAGAGCAGCCCACCCTCACTGCCAGGCACAACTGTGAGCTCCAGCACCAGCCCCGATAGCCCACTTTGTCAGCCGCCCAAAGGGAAGTTGTCAAGTCTGGGACCCTGCTGCTTTATTCCTATAACTATGTTTTAGAAACACCTCACAAGTGGAATTGTGGTTGCCTCATCCAGAAAATGTGGAAAGGATTAATGTGGCATGTAAAACAAATCACTCCTGAGCTCAGCTGAGAAAGTGGGTATTAAAAGCACTCCAGTCAAAAGAGCTTTAGTGAAAGGGTCATGGTGATATACAGTCAGCACATGTTGGGCTGGTAAAGCTGCAGGGTGTTTGGGAATGGTAATGGTCCATGGGTGTAAATTCTTTCAAGACCTCTTAAAGGCACATGTGTTTCTTGAGCATGTTCTCCAAACAAGGACCTGTTATAGGTTAAATTCACTGGAGCTTTTAAACTTTATTGATTGGTTTGCGGTATTCCAGGTTCACTTACTGGTTTTTTTTAATGCTGTTGATAAACACAGGAAAAGATCCTGGTTTAATCTAAATCTTATAAATCTATAAACTATGTGCTATGCAGCTTCATTGTAATATATTTCAGAATGTGTTATTTCTTTTCTTTATGCCAGTAATCACTGGCTTCACAAGAGTTAAGGGTCTACCAATATTTTTTTTATGAATGCAAGTTGGTTAAAGTGTCTTTACTTTTGAGGTTAAAAAGTACAAACCCTTAACTCTTACATAGCATTTAGTGTGTCTTTATATATGTTTGTAATATTTGTAACATGGTATTTCCTAAAGTTATTTAAAAGATGGCTCACGACAGCTTCTCTTGTAAAGCTGGGAAGACATTCAGTGCCTAGCGAAAGCTTTGTTTTACAAGATGAACTATTCCCTATTCTTTTTTTTTCATTAAGAATTTCACTGTGATTTAGAATGAAGAATAAAAGTAAGTGTGATAACACATATGTCACATATAGCTATTTTCTACCCAAAGAATTGCCACTGCAAGATGGAAATACCTAGGATTAGTTTTTAAGCAGCAGATTGCCTTGACTTCAGTCAGAAACGTGAAAGTTCAGTAATTTTGTAAATAAGGCCTTCTGCGTAGGGATCACTTCATTTAATTTTGACATGGAGACATTTCAGAGACGTGTGTGTCAGGTGCTGAGCAGAACACAGCCACAGCTTTTCAGAAGAATGCACCTAGTTGCTATAGTAATTGCCAGGATTTAATTAAATTTCCTAATAACTGCTTCCAACACACACTACTTAGCCGAGAATGCATCCCTGCAGCAAGTGCATTCAATTCTAAGGAAGACTGAGGGTTTTAGACCAAATGCCAAGATTTGGCCAGCAGTATGCAGCTTTGGTTACATACACAAGAGTTTGGGAGTTTTCAGTCTTTTTTCCGATTGCAGCTGTTTTTATATAAGGCCACTGTTAATTATTTTCTGCAGTCATTTTACCTATACTCACTATAACAATCCTGAAAGCAGAAGCACAGATTGCAGTTACATGATGTGGTAGGTGAAAATATTTGTTATGAATAATAATATTTGATTGAAATTGGATTTAAAAACACTGAGGAGTTCTTCTCTTACAAACCCACAGGACTGTTATGAACAGAGACCATGGTTAAATGATCAAAAACATACTTAGTCAAGTTAAAACAAATAAATAAAATAATATGTGACCTTGGAAAAGTTTGGGTTCTATGTAGGTTCTGGTTCAGTGCATCTGACTTTGGCTCCAGCTACAACCATGACTACAAATATTTTTTCACAGGCTTCAGCAATGACACCATTTGTTACTTTTGCTTAGTGCAGCAGTAGTGAAAGTCAAGATCAATCGTTCTCCTGCAACATTTCCACCATGCAATGAAGTTCCATCCGTAAAGAAAAGGGACACACAGTAGATATGATGTCATTGTCTGGCATCTTTATGAAAATCAGAAAACTTTGGCAATATTGAGCTTCAGAATTAAGTTTCCTGTGCTCTTCCCCTCCAGGAAGGTGAAACGTGACATGCCTGTTGCCTATCTTGAAACAGATGTCCTGTAGATAGTTAGGTAAACAGCTGAGGAAACTGGCCAAGACACATTTCAGTGTTTTGCAAAGAGACATGTAGTCTGGAAAAAAAAAAAAAAAAAAAAAAAAAGTAGACATAGTTTGCTGTAATGTCCTTGTTCCACATTGCAATAATGTGCAGAAAACTGGACAACATGGCAGTCTGCAAACCAAGTTATCGGTGTTCTGCCCAAGCATTTTAAAACCCAAACACATGCAAAGACCAGCCACTCTGAGCAGAAGACTAGTGCTTCTGTGATTTTTTTTCTTAAAAAAAAATATATATATACATGTATATGCTACAGAGCATGAACAAAGGTTGTTGTTTTTTTTTGCAAGAGCATACATTTACTCTGTTAGACCAAGAAAAAGATTTCTACACCTTAGGAAAAAAAGGCACTGTTTACCTCCCTGTCTAGTTCTTATTTTATAATAGAATCGGACTTGATAGTATTCATACTAAAACCTCAAATCACCTGTTTTGCTGGAAAACTGATTGTTTTAAAGTCTTAATACTATTGGCTTTTAAAATTAAATTCTTTATAGAACTCTCTGTAGAGTTTTGTTTCTTTTTGAGAAGAATCTGCTCTGACACAGATGTAAAACTGTGGATTCAGATTCAAAGGTTTTCATCAAAAGAAATCTTCAAGTTAAGTAAAATTTGAAGGATGCACGAGATGAAATGAAAAAGGAGAATATTGCAAAAGCTCTCCTTTTTTTTTTTTGCTTTTTTCAGTTTAGTTTTAATTTAGTATAATGCATTTAAAACCCCAGATTTCCTTTCTGTTAGAAGACAATCCTAAAAACATCCACCAAAGTTACACAAATAGTATACTTAGGCTTAATAGAATGCCACTGGTTTATGTTCTGAGAATGGACTCCTTCTTATCCAGAATCAACATTTAAGCTGCAGTAGGGTGATAATGTTCAGGTGTTGTCAGAGGAACAAAGCCATTGGGCCTTATCAGACATTTCTCTGACTGAAAAAATTAATTTGGACAGTTCTGTTCATTAAAGCAGAAAAGAAGCACAGGGTATGCGGCTAATAAGCTCTCTGTGCAACTGCTTACTCAGCTGTTCCAGTTCTGACCCACCTCCACACTCAAAAACCAGTTTCATCGAGAAAAGCAAGGTCTAAAGCATGATGGACTCCCCAGAATTTCCCTTCCTCTTACTTGGTTGTATTTCCTTGAATAGCAGTAAGAACTAGGGTCACACTATGCTAGGAGACATATGAATGCTAAAATGAATATAATTGCTATGAAGATTAGGTAAATGTAAGGTCTTCTAACAATAGTCAGCTTATACTCTCCTAAGTAGGAAACCAGGTAAGAAGACAAAAAAATAAATCTAAAATCACAATGGTATTGGTTTTTTTTCCCTCTCAAATTAGGAATAAAGTCTTGTTCTCATGTGTACCTAATGAGTTCCATTCAGTTTTTTCAGTGAGGTTTTGACATGGGCTGATCAAGTGTTAAGCCAAATTTTTGGTAGGTCTGGGTGCAAAAATGATTGGTACAGGAGAAAAAGGAAAGAACAAATTGAAGCAGGGAGCATAAGAATGGGAGGGAGGAAGTTGTAGCTGGAGAAAAAGTAAAAAGAAATATTTAGTAAAAATTCTTCTGATTAAATCATTTACATTTGGAAAAGGGCATATTAGGGAAAAAAAAAGAAGTCATATTCTCCATGATAATTTTCTCTAATAATAAATTAAAATATTATTGCAGTGAGGCCTCGTGCTTTATTTTAAACAGATAGAAAAATATATGAATATTTTACACATTTCATAACTTTGAATTTTAAATCCAAGATTTTTTGTTTTATATTTGTTTCTTTCTCCTTCATATTTTCAAGAAGCAGAAAATAAAATGATAAACACTATGAAGTGGCAGAGACTTCATATTAAACTAAACATCCTAAATTCAGAAAACCACACACTTTTTCCCCATTAAGTTGAACAAACATTTCTGTCTCTTGGAAAAAATGGAAAAGTGACAAATTTTGTACGAATCAAAGATGCTACAACATGCAAAACCTGTCTTACATTTTCTTCTGATGAAGGACTGTCCATACACTAGCCATTGCATGAGGGGCATGGACACTGCCCAGTGACCCTGTTAAAAGCAGAAGAGGAGAAAGGCAGGCAAGAAGGAGCCATAGCTCCGTTTTCTTTCCTCGGCTTCTGCTCATAAGCTGCTGCCAGAGCTCTTTTTCCAATTTGTTTTTTTTTTTTCTGTGTGGTCTTCTTCACACTTTCCATGCACTTGACACATTTTACCCACAAAATCTCCACTTCTCTTTGCAGAAAGTGTTCAATAAAGGGCATGAGCACACATCACTTTAGAAATGGAGTCTGATAATGTAAATACGCACATACATATATGTGTGTATATGTACGAAAAACATTTATCAGAGTTTTCCTGTGGCACTGCTGCTTTCTTATTCATATACATCATTAACTTCTGCAGGCAAAATAAATTATTTGCAGCTGAATGCTATTTTGATTGAATTGCATTGTTTATTCACACACTAAATTCATCAGTACAACATGTCATTTTATGCAGCCAATAGGAAGTAGATTTTGCCATCATAAGAAACAAAAACCTAATAAAGATTATGAAAAGTCTAACCAGATGTTTTCTAAACAAAATAGAGTAGATACAGTAAGCAAGTGCCCTCCCTAATGTCTTTAAACAGCAATTTTCAGGCAAACAAAAGGAAACACTTTTCATTACGACACACAATTATATTATGGAACTTGTTACCACAGGATGCTGCAGAAGCCAAAAGTATAACAGGGTTCAAAAGGAGATTAGACTAATTCATGAAGGATATGTCTATCAATGGCTATTAAGCACGATGATCCGGATGCACCTCTGGCAAAGGAAGTCCCAATTCCACTGGCTACTGGAAGTTGGGAGGGATAATTTTCAAGTTCATATATTGAAAAATATTATTTTAATTGAGCACCTTGGAGAATTGTTAAATACAAATCTGTTCTTATTCCTGCTTGAATACTTAGATGTTTGTAATGTTCTACTTAGAGCCCCCTTTTCAGGGACTTGAACATTAAATCGGTCCTTTAGAGACAAAGCAATAACTTCTTTTAAGAGGTTTACCTGATGTTATTTGTCCAACTTGTAGAAATCTCTCTACCTTTGTAAAGCTGCAACATCATTTCCCAGAAACCTGGTAAGTATAACTGAAATAAAATGTGATATGTGCACACCTGTATAGCAGATGACTACATTAAAGTGATTAAATAGCATTTCTTTTGGTTTCTTTTAATTTGAACCTTACTCCATTATACTCCTGCTCAGAAAATGTTAGAGCCAGGACCCCTCTGTGCAAACCTGTTTACAGAAGCTTAGGATGCAGCCCTTGATTTTATGAACTAAGCACAGATAATTGTTAAACCTCAAAGAACTCATCTTGTTTCTAAGCTCTTACATTAACACTACTCTTCCAATGGCCTTCCCTTTGAAATACGTTTGGTGCCATTTATTGCAATTATAATCTAACAGAAGATACATTTGGAGTGTAAATACCCAGATTAAATCTACCTTGAAAACTCAGATGGAATCAGGTTTATAGCCTAGAGGCAACTTGTGAATCCCATAAAGCACTGTTCGAGGGACCTGGTTAGTGTTCTGTACACCTGCTTAATGTTTTTTGGGTTTTTTTTTTCCATAGTCACAAATGTCAAACTGCTCAGTAACGCATTGGGGTTTGAATGACAGCTATGCGCTTGAGTACCAGTTACGTTTTTTCACTACCAAATTGGACTATAAATGATGAAAAAGAGGTCAGAAAGGAAGTATGGAAGCATACAAATTTGAAAGGGGAAACTGCTAATAGTCATAAACCGTGTACAATCAAAGGACTGGCAAGTCATTGTGAATTACCTGCTCCATGAATTACAGATCTAACTGCATTATGATATGGAATTTTCTAACTCCTTTCATCTGTGGTGCAATGGCTTCTAACAGCTCTCAGATCAAAAGCAAGGCTGCCAGTGAAACCTTGGAAAAAAAACCCACAACACTGACTTTCATTATAAGCATTTATTTGTTAAACTTTTCTTAATATGCAGGCTTTGTTATTTATTGATTCACTGATTGCATGTACTGTAAGTATGTCACCTACCAAATCTGAGGAAACGGCACAGAAATGATCAGCAGTGTGACACCTAAGTACAAGTCAAAACTTGTAAGCATGTGCACATAAACACTCATAGCTGTATGTTTCTCCACAGGTGGTAAAATGCCAAACAAACACAGGGTTTATATTGCCTCCTTTTTCTTTTTACTCCAAATCAGAATACTTTACAATTAGTTAGTTACTTGTTAGTAGCTTTACTAATTGTATAAAGTTAATGAGACAATTAGCATGCACATGCCAATAGCACCAGAATGAAGACCCAGTCCAACGTGAACATGAGCAATGATGAAATGATTGATGTCTGCAGGTGCTTTACATACATCTGAAAACAAAAGTGATTCTAAGGTCAAGCTATGACCATACCAGTGAAGCTCAAGCCAATAAAGATATCAATGAAATCATATAACTATTTTTTTCAGTTGGGTATAGACACTTTTATGTATTAGTGTTTGAAAAATGTTTTTAATTAATCACATTTCAGTTGAATCACTTTTCATGAATACTGAGAAAAACAGAAGTATTCCACACCTGAACTATTTTGCAATGTACTCTGCGTATATATATATATACACATACCCTGACATAACTTTTTTGTTCAGTGTGTGTCTGCTGAAGCAACTCCGAGTTCGGTCAGAGATGAAATAGTGAGTTCATTTCAACGTGATGACAGTCTGCACAGTGAATGTGTCCTTTTTTGTGCCTATCATAGAAAATAAACTCTTCAAGAATTTACAGCTGGGTCACAGTTTCAGTGTGAATGTACTTGATACTTTCCACATAAGATCATAGTTGTAAACATATGATGCACAAGCAAATACAAAGCAAAGACTAGATCAGCCTGGAAAACAGAATTTCCTTTAAAAAAGAGTGCTTTACAATTTTTCCTGAAGAATTCCTATTTTTGTAAAGGAAAGAAAATTTCCAAAGAAATGCTACTGCAAGAGAGCCTACCTGAGAGCAAGAGCTCCCTCTTCCATGCTTCTGTCAGCCAGCTACTCTGCACCAGAGGCCGGGCTGTGGTGCCTGAGAGCTGGGAGAGCAGCTGCCTGGGGAGCAGGGGGTCAGGGGATCCTGGCTGGCACACAGCCGGGAGCACAGCTTCCTGGACAGCCCACCTGCCTGCTTTCCACTGAAACTTTCAATGGAATCAACATGTTCCTGTAAAATATTTAAACTCTATGAAATCAGCATTTTCCAACAGAGAAGTGTTCCACCGGAAAATTTTCAGCCAGTTCTAATAAGCAGAGCATCTTTAACATCTCACACAGAGGTGGAGGGGTAGGACAAGAAACACTGACCTGAGAGACAGGCAGACAAAGTTCTGTCCCCACCTGCACCCTACACCACAGCAGCGTATGTATGTATATACCACTGCCTATCCTTACTCCATTTTTACAACATGATTAAAATGTCTGAAGAGCAGGCACCATGAATTTGATGTGGCCAGATGTAAGGTCGTAACAAAGTCTACTTGTGAAATGCTTGAAAAATGTTAGTAAGAAAGTTTAATGGCCTTCAACTACCACAGGAATCACAAAGAACAATTTTCCTCTCCATTCATGATCAGGGTTTGTCTTATGCTCATAGATATGTTGGAGCATGTAAGTCTAAGTTTTAAAATATTTTTTTGTGTGTGAACTATTTTGTTGGTTTTAATATTTTCTGTAGGGAGTCAATTCATAGACTTGTATAAAAGGTATGGATATTAATTATATGAAGATTTTGATCAAGAAAAATTTCACAAGAATAACAAGAATATCTAGCAAAGCACAGACTCATACACACATGTTAATAGTTTCTGGCAGCTGGTAGCCAAACCACTGGCTAGAAACCTCTACTGAAGATTGCACCTCTCTATGTATCCTACTTTGTTTTATGTGAGACATTTCAGAAGCATTTTCTGTTAGGACGAGTTAAAAATTACAAAAATGAAGTTCGACAAATATGAAATCAAGATAAACCATTATTCAGCCAATATTTTAAAGAATTAGATCTGGATGAAAGGAAATTGATGCTTGAAAGTTTTCCTTGAGTGAGCATAATGGACCTAAATATGTTTTTTACCACTAGAAATAGTTTAGAGAAAGATAAATGACATCTTTTTGTGGCTGATGTTGGATCTCTAAAAGACAATGCAGAAATTATTGTCAGCAAGTGTTAATCAAACTACGTGATGGCAACCAGATAAAACCAGCTCTTAAATTTTTGTTTTATGACTCTCTTTCATGGACGGGATTTACAGGTTTTGATGTTCTTCAGTTTGTTTTGTGCAGCTGTAATGTTTAGGAACAAAACTCACTCATCTCACAGCAAGTCATGCACTAGACCAGGATCTTCTAGGGTCTTAGTCTAACTGTGGCCAAATAATCTCAAGAAAAATGTGCCTATTTTGCTCTGTTAACTATAAAAGGAGAATATGGTGACAAACTTGGGGTAAACATCTACAGTGTCAATGATTTAGGTTAGGCAATATGAAACTAATCCAACTTTCTTTTAAGATAACTTTTCATGGAATAGATTACTGGTCAAACATAGGTTTTAGATGACTAGTGCTTATATTGATTTTAAGTTTTGCAAGAGTGAGTTTTAATAAACTGCATAGTGATCTCTGTGCTTTAAGATCTTGATTGAGGAAATTTTGAACAGACCAGACTGAGGCTCAGTAAATATTTTACTAAGCAACCTCAAATGTAAGGATTAAGGATTAAGAGTCTCACTTGTGTGAACCCTTACAGGAGGAAAGTAAAGGGCAAAGAGAAAAAAAAAAAAAACTCAAAGGAAAAGATAGGTATACACACACTTAAGGACAGAGAGGGGAAGGAGGGAAGGGAGGGAAAGATGATGATAAAAAGAAAAATGGAAACAATCTACAGGATTTCCAAGACTTTTATGTCATAGGAGAACACAAATAAACAGCAGCAGATAAACATCCCATCATTACAAGAGGCTTCCCTGAAACAAAACTCCCAGTTTGTAAATCTCAGACTTTAAGACAGCTGAACCTGGACACATGCTTTGCCTCTGGCATGGGCCTGGATGCAGGACTGTGCCAAGCCCCCAGACACAAATTCCCCCAGGCACAACAGGAGCACCGGGTGCCTGGACCACCTCCAACCCAGCACCAGCTTTTCCAGGCACTCCTCATCCTGCAGACACACAGGTTCTTATACACTGGAAGCCATATATAACATGCACATCCAACATGCACAGTAACTTTCCATTCAGTTTATTTCAGGGTCTTAAATTATTTTAAATTTTATGAAATCATGCATGCTATTCAAAAATTTCCAGCTAATGCCTCTCAAGTAGCCCCACCCCAACACGCACACAAAGTAGTTTATTGTAAATATATAAAGAATGAGAACTGTAACAACTTTGCTCTCCTTTGGATAAAAGAGAACACTATGCACATATCACTCAGGCTATATGGTGGTTGCTGCAATCCCAGTAAGATCAGTTATAGGTCCAGGAGGGAGATATTTTGGGAAATATACCAAAGGCCAGCTATAGACCATGTGAAGATATACAGGTACAGTCAATGCGTAAGTACTCACAAATATATATTAATATGTATATTTCATGAAAGCTGTGGGGAACTTGGAAAGATCCCAGGATGCTTACACATAAATTATATGTGAGTGTTTGTGTGTGAGTGGAAATGCAGGCACATATACTCCTCATGTGCCCCCACAATGACTTGTATATCTGCTATTTTGGCTTGGTTATCTCAGTGCCTGAGTCTAGAACAATGCATGTCACCCTTGTGGGTAACATTTTGTTATACGTTCAGTCATGCAAATGTTTGTCTTAGCTATCTACACATGCACTGAAGTGACTTCAAGTTATGTAGCAACTGTTTTCATTTTCTCTCAAGCAGCGTTTCTGTTATTTTCTAACCTCTGCTTTCTTTTATTGTCTTTATTCTGTTCTTAAGCTTGACTGCCTTTTCTTCGCCTAACTTCTGGGCAGTGATAAGAATGCATAAGAGGCATCTCCGAATTTCAATACAAAGGCAGCTGAAATTCCAGTCTGTGTCAAAACAGTCCTTTGCATGGATACTGAGCATTTTCTTTGTCTGCTCAAGCACTTTCAGAGAAGACATCATACAACCCTATGAAACTACCTGTGATCCTGAAGTAAGCACTTCCATTCTACTGTTGCAAGGGCTTTAAACTTTGACTTATGGACGTGACAGAATGATGAAACCTCCTGTAGTTATATATGCAGTGTAGCTGAGTATGTGTGCTGTGTCTGTGCTTCCCCGGGAAACTTACACAGTAATTACTTGGGTAGCTACAGGCCACAGACAGCTTGGAGAGACTGTAGCTGACTGAACTTCTTCTTACCCACCATTGCAACAAAGCACTTCCAGGAGCTGTCCAGGATTCAATGTGGGACAGTCCTGAGATCCCTCTAGGCAACTTCAGCTGTCCCCAGACCACCTGATAGACACTAGCTGTGTACTTTAACTATCACTCTGAGTGGAGGGCAGCAGCAACCAGACTTCACATAGGAAACACGCTTACTAGTAGTCAGTAGAAACTGCTGCCACAGAAATGCTCTTGTAAGTCAGCCTTCTGGACTGAGTTAAGGTATTAAGTAGATAGGCACATCCAATCTATGGCCTGTGGGCATCATGCAGCCCAGCCCAGCCCAGCCCATCCTCTGGCCACCCCCTGCCCCATGTCATCATGGCAGTGGCTCTGCCTCATGTGGCCTGGCCCAGTACCAGGTACACACCCATCATTCAGCAACAACCAAACATCTGTGTGCAATCAGCACTGTCTGAGCTGAAACTGGGACATGGGGAGGGTGCAGTGCTAACTCAAGTTATGATAAATCATTTTATGCATTTTGATACATTGACTAAACATAGTCCTATAAACAGTGAAAACTATGCAGACTCACTTTCTCTTTTTAGAAAGGAAAGTGAGAATAGGTTTCAAGATTGACAAAAAAAAATCATAAATTTTTTTTGCGTCTTTGCAACTCCATTTTCAGTCAGCATAAATACATTACCTGCAATTTTCCAAATAGAACGTACAGAGTTGCAATCAGAGATTCAATTCAAAATTTTACCATATCTCTTTGGTCACATCTCTATGTTTTTACAAGACTTATCTCATTAGAGAAACATATCCCTTGCTTCACAATCACACATTATTGATGTCATCACTTTTTGGTAGTATGTACATTTGTGAACAAATATTTCCAAGGGTGACACACAAAAAGAGTAAAATTTCAATCAAATGGTCTGATAAACCTCTGAGAATTTGCTGAGAATTGCAACCACAGCCATTGAAGCAGATTGATGTGTTAGTTTCACAAAAACAAGGACAATTTTATGTTTTTGTTGCTCTCTGTTATATGTTTTAATAATAAATATTAAAAAATAAAATAAGTTATGTTAGTTATACATTATGTTAGTTATAATATATATATTATGTTTGTTATACAGCCCAAAAGGCCAGTGGTATCCTAGAGACCATCAGAAGAAGAGTGGACAGCAGAGCAAGGGAAGTGACCTTTCCCCACTATTCTGCCCTTGTGAGGCCCCAGCTGGAAAACTGAGGCCAGTTCTAGGACCCCCAGCTCAGAGCTTTTGGAGAGGATCTAGAGGAGGGCCACAGAGATGATCCAAGAGCTGGAACACCTCTCCTATGAAGATAGGCTGAAGAAATTAGGCTTGTTCAGCCTGGAAAAGAGAAGGCCGTGGAGAGATCTCACTGCAGCATTGCAATTTTTAAAAAGTATTTATAAACATGAGGGAAACCAACTTTTTACACAGGTAGATAGTGATAGGTCGAGGAGGAATGGTTTTAAACTAAAGAAAGGGAGATTTAGATTAGATATCAGTGGGAAGTTGTTTTTGTTTTTGTTTTTGTTTTTGTTTGTTTTTTTTTTACTGAGAGGGTGATAAGGTGCTGGAACAGGCTGCCCAGGGAGGCTATGGATGCTCCATCCCTGGAGGTGTTTAAGGCCAAATTGGATGAGGCCCTGGCCAATATCATCTAGTACTTGATTTAGCAACCCCACCACAGGCAGGGGTTGGAACTTAATCATCCTTGAGGTCCCTTCCAACCCAAGCCATTATTGGAATTATATTGTATATTTTATATGCAGCCCTAGAAAATTCCTCTTCATTCAGACTCGTAAGGCAGAGGATATAGCTGCCACTGACCAGTTTTCAGATCACCCAAGAAAGGTATTAGTCACAATTTGGCAATGAAGAAAATAGCTTCCACCTTTCTAAGGATAAAGGCTCACTGGAAAACTCCCAAAGGAGGCAATCTCTAAGTAGAGACACTTCCCATTCAGCTGCCAGCCCTTAAATAAGTTAGGGAGGGGTGGACCCAAGATGGACCCCTTCAAGTCACTCAGGTGAATTGCTTGCACCTGTGCTCCCAGGGCTGGCCATGCCCCTTCACAAGGTGCTCAATCACTGGTTTAGGTCATAACCTAACAGTTGCCATACAGATACCCATTAAATAGATGTTCTGTGTAGTCTAATATAGTCATTACCAGTGTGTCAGGCATGTGCTGGAAGGGTCATGTAGAATCATAGTCCTGGCAATCTGAGAGTACTCACTGGATCCAGCTGAACACATCATCACCATCCAGACAGTGACTTACCATCTTGTTAGAGATTCAGTTCCCCACAATAATACAATACTATACATTGATGAAAACCTCAAATCTTTTTTTCTCTCTTTTTCTCTCCCTTTTTTTTTTAAACACAAAGTATCTATAAGTCAGTATAAAACTCTACTTAAATATAGGAAATCTAAAAAAGAAATACAGGAAAAAAAGGTTTCTGGTAAAAATCTATCTGCATGAAGGAACAACAGGAAAACGTAGAATTTGCTAGAATTCAAGGAAAATAAATATGAAATTGGCAAGATTCGAAATAAGTCCACCTGTCTAAAGATGACTTCAACTGTAAACACTTTGGGGAACTCAGGCAGTTACCACCCACGGTGAAGAGAACTGAAGAACCAAGATGAACATCAAAACAGACCTGACCCTGACTTCCCCCTGCCCTAGCACTCCCCTTGCTTACTCTGTCTTAATTCACTTACCATTTTTTCTGAAGTCAGTCAAAGAAAAGGGCACACAACCATGGCCTACACAACTTAACTCTTTTCTAAAATACAAAATAATAACAATAATCAGACTTTCTTAATAAGGATTAATAAGTATTAAGTTACTTGAAAGTTCATTTAAGGTTCTTCTTCTTCAAGCTAAAGGAGCTTGTGCAGAATAGATGAGAATGGAAGGAAGAATTCTCATGTTTCTTTTTACTAACATAAATTTGAAGCAACTCCGTATACCTCCAAGGAATTAAATGAAGCTCACTATTTTTAAAATGAGGTAAGATTTTGGCCCATATCATGTACAGAATCAGACTCTTTTTAACAAACTGACGTTAAGAAGACCCTGATCAAATAAAAACAGTTCTTTAGTGAACACTGGTGGTTAAAGAAAGAGCCTTCTATGAGCCTATAGAAAGAGATAGTCATTCTTAAATACTTATCTGTTGCTAAGTGATGGGGCAAATTGTATTTAGCCACAATAGCAGCAAAGGCTCACATACGGAGCAGGAGAAGCAATAAAGTTCACATAGCTTGCTTTCATATATATATGGGTTTCTTATACCACGTGTCACACATTCAGTTTGTAGGAATAAATATTTTAACTATTTTTTTTCTAACTGAAAACATTTTCCACATGTGAACAGACATAAAAGCACATTTAAAAAGAAGACCCAGTAATCAGATTTTAAACTTTGACTTTAAATATGAAACAGAACTTGAAATAAGTCTTTGGGGATGTTCCTTTCTTTGAAGAAATGCACAATTCCCATTACCAGCTTCAAGCAATGTATGGCAGCACTCAGTCACAAAAATGCAACAGAACTTCTTGGGAGTGGGAAAAGGCCATACAAGACATATTTAAACAACAAGATTGTAAAAGCAAGATTTGGAAAAGGATTTGAAATTTTTTTACAAAAAATAAAAAACTTCTTTCAGAAATACAGAATTGGTTTTCACCAAAGATACGGCCAATGAGGCAACATGCAGAATGGATGGTGTTGATGGGTTCTGTTTGTTCAGGACTGGCAGGCAACAGTACACAGTAATGGTTGAACAGTGATCAGATGGCAAAAGAAAACAGCTGTTACTCATCACTGGTTGTACCCTTGATTTTTATTTGTGTGTGTGAGAAATTTCTGCATGGGGCACACAAGGAGCCAGGAAAAAGGTATGAGGAAGGAATGGGAAGAAATGAAGCAAGGTATCCTGGTCATGAGCTGGACGGAAGTATTTTTCCTCCTCTGGAAGAATGCCCAGGCAGACCTACCTACAGTAGCAGTTTTATCTCATTTTCCCTTTGCAGTGTTTAGCGTACCTGTCTGTTTCTGTACATCTTACCACCACTGCCGGCTTTGCTAAGATGCAAGAACTTTCAGGAAAATCACCTTCTGCTCACAGAAAGGCAGTGCAAAAAAATGCAGAACATGCTTTGAAGAACAACAGATGTTAGAGAAGTAGATACTACTACTAGAGTAGTAGTTCCCACTTGTAAGTATCATTCTGTTCTTTGATGTGGTCTGTGTGTACTCCCTGCTGCAGAAGCGTAGCTAGCAATAAAACACCAACAGGGGAAGGTCCAGCAATTGTAATAAGATAGCACAGGTACATACAGTTCACAAATTGAACAGTAGTAAGTGAAATCTTTTTCATCAGTACACTGTTCAGACTGGCCCCTCAAAAGAAGTAACTAACTAAAAGGTAAAGAGGTCTTGGTATATCTTATCTAGGAAAATAGGCTGGGAAAACTAGCAGCAAATATATGAAGGACCTTATTTTTGAGCTCCCATTCAGAAAGTCCCTACATGCGATAATTTACCTCCCTTTTCACACTAGCCCAATCACATACTGTTGATTTTCTTTGACACATAGGAATCACCTCACATGAGCTCACACCAGTAGCACTGGGAAGAAGAGCACCCATTCCTCATGATAATTTCTAGAGGTGACATATCTTCATGACAAAAGAACAAATTGTTCTACTGCATCTGACTATAGGTTTATATGATCAAGTATCTGGTCCGTAAATATGAATATGGAGGGAGAATAAGAACAGAAGAATAAAGTTGGGATACTTCCCATAAGACATCTTTCTTGGTTGATGTCTTCAAGGAAGAGGTAGAGTTTGTACCTTCCTGTTTCATAGGCTTGACATACTGCAACATTGAATCTCACAGATTGATGGTGAAATGAGGTTTTATTGTCTTCACTGATCTAACCCAGTCAAAGTGTTGTGTCACTTATTCTGCCTTCTTTGACCGAATGTCAATAGAATTAGCGCTTGCTTGTTGGCCTCTAATAGTTGTATGTTGACAGATTTCAATAGGACACTTACAGGTACTACAGACTTTGTGATTTCCATTTCATCTGTTTCTTTGCAAACAGGAAAGGAAGTGAGTGAAAAAAAAAAAAACAACCAAACAAAAACAAACAAACAAACAACAAAAAAAAAACATTGCATTGGCTTTTTATACCATAATACAATACAGACTATTATTATATACTCAGTTATTTGTAAAACCAACATTAAAATAATTTTTGAATCTTTACCATGTTAACACGAAATCAAACTATTGTTACCGTGGTTGGCTATTATTGTTCAGTTGTACTGTTGTTGGACTGTTTTTCGCTTTTATTTAGGAAGGGAAGGGGGGTGGTGAAATATAGGTAATAAGCTACCACAAAAATTCCAGTTAATGTTTTCTTAAAGGAATTATTTATCTTGACTTCTAAGACACTTCTTTTCAAAACAGTGCTGAACTTCATTGCACCTAAGGGCACAAAACGGACAACTTGAATGAATGCATAACTGGTGTATAGTGAAAATTTAAATAAGGCAAATGCCCTTTAGGAATGCATTAACATCACAAATACCATAACAGCTGGCACTGGTTGATCCGCTTTTGGCAGTCACTGAAGCAACATCAAAGACGCAATGTTTCAGAACAACTGATGAGTCAGCCACAAAAAGCTGAGAGATTTAGTTCAGAGAAGCCCATTTATTATATAATGAAATATTTCCGTAACATCCCATATTTGACATCCCATAAGAATACCAGTTACACACTAAGCTAATAAGACCACATATTATTGAAAATGTAATAGCATACCTCAGTATCTGACCCTCTTGCCAGCTGCATTTTAGGCTTGTAAATCTTTAACCATTTGGGGCTGTAATTTTCATTTTTTTCCTGCTTTTCTATAACCCATTTTTTCTTTTTCCTTTTTCTTTCTTTCTTTTTCCCAAACTAATTAAATATTGTGTTTCTTTCTAAGAAAATCTCTTGGGAGGAAAAAAAGTTGTTTTGTTCCTGTGAAGTAAGGCTTAATGAACCCTTGTCAGGAGTCTCTCTGATATTCATGCTTTGAAATAGGACTATGAAATTTGGGCTATAGGGAAGATTTGAGGAGGTTTTTATGCAACTCTCATTAAGGTATTTTATAATTAATCCAACACTGGTTTTGAACTTCCAGAATCAGTTCCTGACACCTGGAACATTATTTGGGCTTCATACAAAAAATCTTTGAAAGAACATAAGCCATTTCAAAAATATTTCTCCCACGACTAACAAATATAAAAACTGTAAGGAGTCGAAAGGTTGTAAAATGCCTACCATAACATGAAGCATTTAATAAGAAAAGGAAGAAGTATTATTTCATTTTTCATGATCTCTTCAATAAAAGTGGAAATGTTTGATTGTGTATCACGCGCAATATGCTTTGTGTGAATGTTTCCTACCATTATACGCTATGAACTATGGAAGACAGGCACGCATTCTATTGCTCTGACCTCTCTGCATTTTCACTGGCTAGACACTTTCAGCCCTTTTCCTAAGCTGTCAATTAAAACTTCATTTGCAGCTGTGCTCGTGAAGCTGGAGCTTCCATTGCATGGTTTTAGAAGGCCTGGGATTTATTTGATCTATGGAATTGTAAAATTCTGCTTTTGAGAACATAAAAAGTACATAAAATATTAAAAACATGAGAAGTAACTACTGCGGCTGGACAAAACCTATTGCCCCTCGGTGGGATGATGAACTGATGAACCAGCAAACACGAGGAAAGGAAGAGGAAGGAAAGCGATAGGGGTTTCTCCATTTCTGGAAAGTTTGGCTTGCTAACTCAGAGTGCATGGAACAAGTTGCAGTGGAAAACGAAACTAGAGAATATGCAAAGCTGGGAGATGAGATCATCTCCCCAAAACAATTCTTCAAATTCATAGACACTTCTGGATTCATGAGGTGAGAATAAGCAGCACTGAGGACTGTAAAACTCATTTGTAGCATTTAAATTTGTTAACATGCTCTTGCAAGCTGTCTCCTCCTGGAAGCAGGGAGCAGGAGATGTCCTGGAAACCAAGGACAGAGAAGCTTAACTGTTAAAAAAAATTCTTAAAATGAAAGTGACAGTAGTTTGCATCCAGACAGCCTCTCTGCTAACAGTCTACACCAATCCAATCAAGTGTCACAGCTACCTTTTAAGTTTTCATCAGCATATTGTTTTGCAACAGCCCATTCCTGCAAATGGTTGATCCCAAGTGCATAATTATTCACACTTGGAGCCCACTGAAAACAATGGGTGTCAGTGCATGAGTAACTACCTGGAGGGCTGAGAGTCCTGAAATTGTTTCTGCACATTATAGGTGAGTTACATATTTGCAAGGGAATTTTCTTTCACTTGTGAATTCATGCTTTTGTTTCCAAAGCTAAAATGGAGATAGGCCCACATTAAAATAACCAGACAAAACCTTCTGAACTTCGACAGTGGATAGAGGCCAAACCTACAGCAAGCTCAAAATTTTGCATGTATAGTGGCTCTTTATAGTGGGCTGGATCCAAACCTCACATTAAAAATATCCCCAAGGCAGTGGAACTTGGATCTGCGCTTTCCGGTTTGAACCCAAACTGAAAGTGTTGCAAGAAATGTCTCATCAGTATATTCTGTAGCATTCATCTCCAGCAATCTGTCTTTGAACAAAGGCACATCAACATTTGGAAAGAAAAAAAAAAAAAAAGAGTAGTTATTTTTGGATAACCTAAAGGTCCTCTAAGTGTTGTAGTTCAATATTTTTGGAAATCACAGTCTATTGCAGAGCTGTCTTAGATCTCTCTATTGGCGTAAGCAGGGTTGTATTTTGCCACAAGAATATCAACATCACACTCGGGGTGGCCAAATTTGGTTTTCAAAGATAACAAAATGGATCCTCCTACAAAGTGAAGGTAGGACAAAATGGAATTAATTAGTCAGATTTTGGGTGACTAAAACTGAAAGCTATAAGTCTTTCTTTTCCTACCCTCCTTTGTTTAGGATACGGTACTCCTCTGCCCCACTGTCGTGACAGAGTCTTTCCTCTTCCTCCTGCATTGTCCATTCTCTCCTGGCCCCTGGGAGGAGAACAGCAGGGAAGGGACTGGGATCAGAGTAGGCTAAGTGGAAAAGTATTTCCTCCACTAAGTTCATCTGAAGCAAAAACATATAGTGAAGCAATACAGGAGACATTGTCTCAAATTGAAAGACCTTTGAATAGTAATGAGAGTTTTCCACTAATTTCAAGCAGCTTTGGCATTCATGTTGGCCCACAAATGTCTTAGCTTTTCTCCACTTGCTTTCACCATTTTCTTCTTTTTCTATGTGACTAATGTTTGTCTCCCTGCTTCCTATATGGAGCCAAATTTGAAAACAAGAAACCAGAAAGGAAACGAGTATTGGGAAATTAAACTGTATTTATCTTTTACACTGTTGTGCAATTTTTGAAGCATAGACCTTATCTTTCGGTCCAGAAATCATACTTTATGAAAGAATATATAAAGGAATGTTTGGTCACACTGATTGCAGAGGGTTGGTATTCTGATTCTGAAAGCATGTTGCATGAGGGGTTTGTTTGTTTTCTGTTTGTTTGTTGGTGGTGGTTTGTTGTTGGTTTTTTTTGTTTGTTTGTTTTGTTTTGTTTTTAATTTGAAAGAGAACCCTAAATAGACTTCCATAAAACACAAATTGTATTTAAGTTTTGGCTTAATGTCTACAGCTATTTGTAACTTGTCTAAGGAAGTCATCTATCTATCTTAACTAGTGCAGGTCAAATATATTTGCCATGTGAGTTGGATGTATTGGATTGATGTGTCAGTGGCAGTTTTTCATTTTTAGCAGCAAAGAGATGTCTCTTTAACCTACACAATGCAAGTATAGCCTATCTCCAGCTAAATGTAATGAGTTTGGAAATTATAAAATCACAGGCACTAGTTCTGAGGCACAAGAGATTCTGGATGCTGACTTTCTCCATGGGTTCATTCTTACAATAATAGAACACTAGAATTCTACAGAGTAACTGTCACTAAATCATAATTGCAGTAATGTATGTGTTCAGTCATTCTAGCAAGATCAGTGCCCTGCAAATAATCACCTTAAAAGGATGTATGGTTATTTTTGCTTTGACCCAGTGGAAATGTTCAAAATATCCCTGTGATTTTTGAAGCAGTTATATGCAATTTTTGGTACTTTCCAGTATAGTATGATTAACCCAGTAATAACCAAACATTTTTTAGAACGTGTGCCTTTGGAATATTACTGCATGTACTCTACTTTTAAGTCATTAGCTGCGTGATGAAGGGGATTTTTAAAATGTATTTTTGAAATAAAAATCCCAGTGTTACCACAGCTGTTCTGAAATGTGTTGTGACAAAAAATATCCACACTAAGTATTTTTAAAATACACTTTCCAGCTACCGGGGCAGAAACTACTGGAGTAGTCTCCTTCGGGCCAGTACATTTCACTTAGCAACATACATCTGTTACCTTCCAGTATTTCCATATTTATAGACACAATCCTTTTTCTATCCATATCTAGCATTGTGGAAATATAAACTACACGGACCCAAAAATAGCAGTCTTCTCAGAACTGCACTGTGGCAAGTTCAGTACTCAGCTCAGCAGCCCAAGGAATCCCAACACGTTATATTGATGTGTCTGGTGTCCCAACCTGGTCCACCTCTGGAGCAGCTAGCTGTGCCTGGCCAAGCTCAACTGTCATCAGCCCATCTGCAGCCGGTTCTCCCTCCACTCGCGTTGTCACTCTGGAAAGGCCAAGGCTTATCAGGCTGCAGCAGTGCCTCTAAGGCAGAATTAATGAACATAAAATGCTGTGTCCCTGGCACACTCCACACTGAATACTAAGGGTTTTCACTCAGAAGTCTTTAGGGATATGAAATAAACACTGCTTTCAAAGGCTCTCATCATAGTATATTCCTCTCCCAATTTTTCAAAGACAGCTGGCATGTTAGTCAAGAAATCATCAAAGCAAAATATCTCCCAATCACTTCTAAATGAGAAATCACTTATTGAAAGGAAATGGAGACAATGGAGCTTATATTAAGCCACTCCAGATGCAAATAGGACTTCTGCTGGTCCTTCACACCTAGAAGTCTAATTCTATGACACCTTTGGCTTCAGTTACTTACTGTCATTACTGCTAACTTCTGTTACTTCTATTTTATACTAGTGTGTGCCTAAAAGAGCCAGAAAAACTGAATATTGTTACCAAGGGCAGAAAACCCTTCAACAGATGGGAAAATGATCCCACTTGGCAAGATTCAATGTTTGGTACTTAAAAAAAGGAAAAAGCTTTTGGATTTCAGCCACTAAATCCAGTCCCCATTCTTGGACTGTGCAGAGTAATTCCCAGAGCTCAAAAAATGTAATGTACTGCTGTGGATCATCCATTAAACTGTCTATTGAATGAGGTATAATGTTAAACAGGCTGAGGTGAGTTTATCATTCAGATTAATGCAACTCCAACTCAGAAAACCTTCAGAAATGGTTTTTGTAGGCAGGGCAACTTGGTGCTAAATAAGTTTGTTTGCTGTGAGAGCCAAAATGTTAGAGCATTAGAAGCCCAGAAGAATACAGCTATTTCTAGGGGTTGAGTCATGACACAAGTATGCAACAAAATGGAAACAGAATAAACACTAAGAAACAAAGAAAACTGCATGAATTTCTACTTCCAAGAAAACCTCATCAACAACATACCATGTCTTTAAAAAATGTCACAGATTCTTGCTCTGAAGGCAATTTTTAAAGAGGTGGTTTTGTCCAGTCAGTGGCCCTCTATGGAACCTGCTCTGATTCTACAACTTCTTTGGCAATAGTCTGAAATGTGTCGTTTTCAGTTGCTCTCTGGATGAAGTTTTAAGCAGCCATTGAATGTGCTTCTAATATTGTCATCACTGTATGAAACATCGTACACATAGTACCATAAGAAACATCTTAAATGAGAATGGAGAATATGGCTTTACTTAAAAATAAAGAAAAAATGTATGTAACTCAAGTTTATTGAGCATTTAAGTACCAGAATGTTTTTATTTAAAAAGCAAACAAAACAAACAAACAAAAAACACAACAGCTTAGCGTTTTGAAAAGAATAATCTTTTCTCCGAAGGACTTTAACTCACTTTGATTGAAATGAAAAACTGTTGTTAATCTGGTTACCTTCATGCTTCATTTTATAGGTGCCATAGGTATACAAATGATAAAACATTCATGACATGAGACAATGAATTAAGAGCTCCTTTTCTCTATTGTTTATATTGCTCATGCCCTCAAAATAAAAACGTCTTAGTTATTAGGTGATTTATTTAAAAATTAACTTTAAGTCATACAACTATCAGTATACATATAAATACTCAAAAGTCATTTTTCACTTGTTCTTAGATGTTGACAGTCTGTAGCTAGGGAGGGAAGAGGGACAGGGAGAATGAAGAAAAATACACAGAACTCCTTGAATGAAATAGCTGCAGTTACTTTATGTTGAAATCTGAGTCATTTTCTTCTTGGTCCACAGCCATAATCTCAGACTTCATAATAGTACAATCATACACCTCCATGGTTCTTTTGGACTTAATTATTCAATCCCTCAATATCATGTGGTGCCCAAAGCAGATGAGGAAGGTGTAACATTTATCTTAAAGAGCTGGAGCACTTCTCCGTGGTACGCTATCCAATGATCATTTATTAAAATATTATTTCATGACTATGCTTTGAAGTGAGAAATGTGTGGGATGCAAAGACTATGCATATTAATTCAACAATTTCCATGCTGGCATTTTATAGAGGCATCCAGATATGGGGCTATACATTAGCTACCTCAGTCCCTCTGTACCTCATGAACATTGTCCTATTTCAGTACAGCTTAAGGTATCTGGTTATTTGGTGTTTGTAAAACAAATTGAAAATGAATGTACAGTAAGTGAGATTTCTGGCCTTATATTCCTTCCTTATAAAGCAAAATTTGATAATGCTGAGAAGCATTGAGACAAAAATTAGAATATCTGTGTAGCTTTGCCCTAGTTTAAGAAAATAGCATCAAAACAACCTGAACCAAACATGGACATAAGCTGCCTCAACCCCCAGTGGAGATTCACATCAAGGTCATCTGTCAAATAAGCTGTAGTGAAGTATGTGTGCAAACTGTTTCTTATGACATATGCCCTTTTCTGGCACTGCAAATAAGTGGTCTTCATCAGACTGTGGGACAATTTGTTTTAAATTGCAGCTAAAATAGATACAATGAATTTAAAGTGATAGGTCAAAAACAGAAATAAAATGTCTTACAGGCACAGCAAAGGGCTAATATAGAGACTGCTTCTTAACCAGCATGTGGAGTCACTTACTTGAGATTCAGTCGTTTGCCTGAAATGGTAAGCAGCATCCCCCAGCTTTCTGAATTATATTCAAGTAGCAAAAGCTAGTGTAAAGAAAGTAATGGACAATAAATGGACAAAATCTACACCTCTTCTTTCATCAACTTTTACATGAATACCTACCTCTCCAGTGTAACAAAAGGATTCTACCATTACACATTCAAACCAGAGATGAACAAGTAAAGGTAACAAGCAGTCTTCCAGAAGCAAAGAATTTTGTCAAAAAACCTGACCTGTCTCTCACGAGAGAAGTAAAATGAAAACAGAATTTAGGGACCACGTGAATTTATATGACTGTAAAGATCCTTCTGTTGAGATTGTACACTACTATTTTACTCTGATTTCAGGAGCATAATTTTACCAGTTATGTAGAAGAAAAAAAAGAAAAAAAAACAGGTAGGTTTTGTGCTTTTTTTTTTTTTTTTTTTTTTTTGGTGTCTTCTTTTTTGTTTTGTTTTGTTTTCTGTAAAATGACAGTGATACAAACATTAATATTGGCATTTCATAACTACTTCTAAATACCACATTATGATCTTCAGATCTCTAACCAAGGAATACTTAGAGATCCCTAGGAGAAGATTTGAATAATAAAATACTTTATTAGGTCTATGAAGACTTTTTTTTTAAAGGTTTTCTTTTAAGAATCTTCCTCAGATGGAATTTAGGATTTCAAGTGATTTAAGCATCATTAAAGTAAGCCTTGAATTTGTGCTCACAAAGTTCAGCCTATGCTGCACGAAACTTTCTACCAGCTCTCCAAACAAAATAATAACCTTCTACCACTGAAAGCTACCTAACACTAAGGGAAATAGCCTTGATACTAAATACAGGTATCTAGTACCAATTCAACCATAAGATATCAAAGATGTTCATATTGCAACAATCCATACAGCTAAAATGGCATTAAATACTTTTGTTTAGCTATCTGAATTGCTTCCTATTTACCCTAGGTCTGACTCCTACTGAGGATCCATGACAGAGACAATTGCCTACAATCTATTTATAGCTGGTAGTGCATAGTAGTCTAAGGACAGATGCCTTTCTGGAGTGACATAGCTCTGCCAGACAAAGATGCTCCCAGATGGCTTGGGATGCACAAGTATAAAGCTGCCACTCCTGGGCCTCCGTCAGAGGATGCCTCAGGAGCAACGTTTCATGTCCTCCAGCACATCTTATCAGCAAAAGCCAGTGCTGATGGTTTGAACTGGATCAAAACTAGGCTTTGACCCAGCTAGACTAAGAAACCCAAGTCAAGCCTTGCAGAGCTAGAGGGTCAAGAACCTTAAGTAATGTCTTGGTAACAAACGGCTGGGGATAGTAACATCTTAAACTAACACAGCTCTCTGCAAAATGAACATCTGTCCACAAGCTAAGTATATAATAAATGGAATAAGACATACACTATGGACAACTTAAAAATGCAATTCTTGCTAGTAGATGTTCTCTTAAATCTTACAAATTGCCAGGTATTTCTTGCATTACAAATATGGAAACCCTCATTTCCCTAGTTTGTGCCATGATTCTCTGTCAGCTTAAAGAAAAAGAAAGGAGATACAGAAATCCTACAAAGCTGGTCCTACAGGACATTGCAGGCTTTAAAATCTGCATGACTGTCTGGAATGCGGCATGTTTTTCATGTCACTTCTGCCCCTGCCTGAAATGCACCACCTACCGTCTCACTGTGCTCACATCCACTCTTTAGTCTCCATAAACATTCAGCAAGAATGTCAATGGGTGCAATTTTTCCGAATGGAGGCGTTTGATTACACACCTTTGTTTCATACACACTTTCGAGTCAGACACCATTTTGTCAGACTGTCCCTTTGCTGTCATCTGTCACATGGCAACAAAATGTAATTAAATATTGGTGGGAAAGTTCAACCAATACTGCTATACCACCAACATCTGCCTCTGACATTGTGAGCCAATACAATCAAATAGGAGGAATTACTTTTGGAGCATCCTTGAGTACATCATCTTTGTGTTGCTGAAACAAAATTATACTTTGTGCTTTTGTCTCCTTTTGGTTACTTAAGAAAGCTTCTTAAGGATTTCCCAATAAATAATGTGTAATTTTAAAGCTATTACTCACCGGTAATAGTAGTTCTTGTTAATAAAATTTCTGTCTTCAGAGCAATTTGTACATGTCAGCTCTCACATCATTGTGAAATGGTTGTTCATGGCAGACTTGGATAAACTCCTGCCTGGAAGACAAATACATGGCTTTGTGCTGCTATGTCACACAGTCACTTTACATGGTGAAGGTGCATCCTTCTCTAACCAGTGTGTCCATATAGACGGTGCATCTTCAGTTTATCTCCTTTGATGGTAACAGGAGCACAGCTGGAGAGTTTCTGTCCTTCACAGTCTTACACACAAAATACAAAGTGGCTAAACTATCCACAGCTTTCCATATGAAGTAATACCTCTACTAGAAAGCTATAGCAACATCAGATGGGGTCACTTTATGTATATGAACTATTTCCTACAGCTTTTAATCTTCCCAAATCTTTGGAAAGATAAGAAGAAGCTAT
Source organism: Pavo muticus (assembly GCA_016647715.1). NCBI lineage: Eukaryota > Metazoa > Chordata > Aves > Galliformes > Phasianidae > Pavo > Pavo muticus. Next base: position 3,122,332 of record JACDJE010000312.1, on the reverse strand, counting down.
CTTTATATTAAGGGTGGAAACTTAAAAATCAAGACAGATACAATGACCCACCTTCAAATTATTCAGAAAAACAGCAGAAAAGCCAAAGATTACTCCAGAACATCTTCTGTCCTAGTCCTCTATCACATACATCAGCTATCCTGGATTAGAAATCAAAAGAGGTGTTCAACAAAATCTGAAGCCCAGATTCACAGGACTAACTGTGGCTCCCAGGAGAAAGTACGTTTGTCCCATGATTCTGACTCCATATGTTATTTCTTCTTTTCCTAATGTCTACATTAAGCCATTTTCTTAGGGATTTTTCACACAGGCTACAATGACAGTGAAGGTGGTACATAACTGCAACACACAGCCATTTTTGTGGCTGTGGCCTATGAGGGGCTGGTATATTTGTAAAATACAATATAGTCTCTATAGATTCTGCTATGCTCTGATCCAGAGCAAGTTGTATGTATTTTGTCAGAATGCCCTAGCTTTATGTCCCTTACTGGCTCTGTCCCACTGACTTGAGCTGGCAGCAGAGCTTTCTGTTGTATTTTCACCTCCCAGCCACCTACTCACCAACCTGTAGAGCTTTCTGCTTTTCTGGGAAAGAAGCTTTTCAAGACTGCCCTTCAGGGGCTATGGAAAATTAGCTCAGCTCCGCCAGAGGAAACTGCTGTCAGTACTTCACTGTCATCTTCTCCATTTGATGCTGCCCTTCAGAATGGAGTGCTGAGTTTTGGGGGCTTCCCTTGATACAATTTTCTTCCAGAAATATTCAGCTTACTCAAGACATATTCACTCATATCCTTCAGCATACAGCTGTTTTGTTTTGTTTCAAATTACTCTCTGAGTTTTCAGAGGTCTGAGGCTACCAAAAAGTTGCTCATGCAGTTGTGGAATAAAAATGTATAGTTTCACTGGTGTGAGTTGCTCTCAAGCTTGACAAGCAGTCATGGAAACAATCTTAACATTTGAGAGCTCCATAGGCATTCTTATTCCCAACCCTTTGAGCAACCAGTTGAGGTTCAGACAGCTACTCCATACAACTCCTGTTAAACCATACAGCAGGTGCCTCCTGCAACAAGATTTCAGCTTTCAAATTTGATACCTACATCCTTAACTCACCTCCAAGATCAGCCTTGCAAGATGGTAAGAATTACTTCGTACAGTAGGTCTTCAGGAGAAGACAGAGTGCTTGCACTGGACGGAAAAGCAGGACTGGGGACTTGTGTTTGAAGAAGAAATACTTCGAGACAAATTACTTTGTTCCTTACTGCCCAGAAAAGCAAGGAGAACTATTTTTCCAACAGGAAATTGTAGGGTGAGTCCATTACAGTTCATGAAAAATACACCAATAGACTATGGTGTCGGTGGATTTCCTAATAGTATTCATCCTGAAAAAGTCCCATGAAATGGAGTAAGGGAGGCCAGCTACTGACAGGATCAAGCTTGGACATTTTTTTAAGAATTTATACTTTCTCTAAAGAAAGGGAGCGAGCATTGCTAGTTTTCTTGTCAACAGTTTTTCACTATATACTTCCTCCACCTTCAGGAGCCCATGCAAGCAACCGGATTAAAAAAAAAATAACGATACAGAAATATAGAAAAAGGGTTGTTATAATTCAGCTCAGAATTCGGGTGGATAGTGATAGGACAAGGGGAAATGGTTTTAAACTGAGACAGAGGAGGTTAAGGTTAGATATTAGGAGGAAGTTTGTCACACAGAGGGTGGTGATGCACTGGAACAGGTTGCCCAAGGAGGTTGTGGATGCCCCATCCTGGAGGCATTCAAGGCCAGGCTGGATGTGGTTCTGGGCAGCCTTGTCTGGGCAACCCTGCACATAGCAGGGGGTTGAAACTAGATGATCATTGTGGTCCTTTTCAACCCAGGCCATTCTATGATTCCATGATTCCATGATCTGTTATAGGTATAGCACTGCTTTTTTACTTGCACTTGTCAATGGACCCAAAAGCACACCTGAGGCACACCATGATAGCCTATGATAAACAATATATTATTTATTTTGATTAGCTAAGAAATGAACGTACATTGAAATGCAAGATCCATGGCTCTCTTTCTTTCTAGTATTATACAATATATGTTTCCAGTCACATGACAGAGAAATGTTCAGACAACTGAAACATTTCTCTCCCACATCCTATCTCCAGCTTATGTATGCAGTGTAACTGTATCCAACCCTGGGATCTTCTACCGCTGTTTTCCTGTTTTAAAAGCAGGACAGATCACCTCTTTTAACTTACTACAAGGAGACTAAGAGAAAAAAAAATGTAAAAGGAAAAACAAAAAAATCAAACCTTTTGTAAACTTGGTGGACAGCCTGTAAGGAGGAAGATACTGGAAGGTATCTGAATCCAGTAATGGGTGACATTGCTGTCCAGTGCTTTAGGAATTGCACCTTTAATACAATAGACTGACTAGAGTGTTGCTAGGCACAGATCAAAAAGTTCAGCTAATGAAGACACAGGGTAACCAGAGATCCTTCAAGTTTCTTGTGACACATAAATATGGTGGTTCAGCATACCACATTTTTGCTCTATTTAGGATCCAGCTATTGGGGGAAAACAGTAGATTAAGTAATTTCACTACTAGAAAACAGTATTTGTTCCATGATAAATGTTAACCACTGCCCCATCCGTGTTTTGTTCTTTCACACTGGAGTACTACTGATTAATCACAGGAACAGAAGAATCTTTGAGTACCAGGCCAAATTGTCCAAAAGTCTTTCTAGGTTTCCCAAGCAAGAATCCACACCAGAAACTATAAGGAAAAATATTTACAAGCTGGGAGGTAGGAGACACCTGAGTGGAATTAAATGGATAATGGGAATAGAAGCCTGATTTAGCCGTGGTTATAGGGAAAAGCTTACCCAGAAAGTATGAATGATAAGCCATTAATAGAAATGATGATTTGAGATTCATTCCATGAGTATGAGAGTACAGCAAGGAAACAGCATCAGCAACATCAACTGGCAGCAAAACAGAAAAACAAACATCAGCAGGATATTAGAAACTGATCTGGGAGAAAAAATGCCTTTTGCAGGTAAGATATATTAGGTGAGATCTGTCCTGTGACTGCAGTTCTTTTACACAAGGAAAAGGCTCAACCCATGAAAAGAGCCTCTGAAATCTCCAGATGCAACTGATGGAAGATTTCCTCCAACAGCCATGAGGAAGGCTTTTGGCTGCTCCTCTAAAAGTCACCAGCGACTCCAGGCATTAAATAGTCCCCCGTGGAGGAGGGGGCCACAAAGCCAAACCACATGCATTTCAGACACGTTGAGCAACACTGTCATCAGCAGAGCACACAAGGCCTCTGGGCTATGCAAATTCTGGAAAAATCCGAAGACAAACTTGGTGCCTGTGGCAGCCTGGGCTAAAGAGGTTGCAGAATCTGGCTAAAGCTGACTTTCCCTCCCTTGGGTTAGAAGTTCTGCCCTCTTTAGCCCAGGTCATCAGCTCTTATCTTTTTTCACTGACATCAAGATCCAAAAAGAGATGCCTTTAAATTTAAGGACAGGCACCATTTTAAAACAAAGAAGAGACAATCATAAGGCCAGAAGATGCACTCACGAAGGCCTACTCTGGTATCTCACGGGAACACCGTAGTGACCACAGGGCGCATCTTTACATCCCTAAAAGTTCTGAGGAACTGCTTCTGTGGGCTGAGCCCAAGCACACAGCTCCTTTCATACTGGGTGCTTCAGCCATCATTTGGACAACACACCCTCCTGGGCTTTAGAGATTTTGGCCACAGAAAGAAAAGGAGCAATTTATGCACTACCTTCAAGTCTCATATTTTAAGACTTTGTTCATGTCAAGTCAATTCCCATGACCATAAAACAAAGCCTAACTGGAGCGAGGAGAAGGAGAAATAGAAGTATATTCTTATTCTAAAGAAAAAACTAGTAGTCTCATAAGCCTAGAGAAGCACATGGGAAGATGTCATAAGCATTTCTTTGCTCTGACAAACTGCTTTAACAGTGAGAGCACCAGAGTAGAGCCTATCAGTGGCTTAAAAGGAAAAATACTAAAACTGGCCACAGCATTCAAGGAAGTTTTCAGGTCTGAGTCAGCTGATAATTAATTAGTTTCACATGGCAGAAACCATTTATGGGAAGCCCTGATTTTGAAAAAAAATAATTTAAAAAAAAAGATCGTATGTACTCCATTTCCATCTGGCATTATGACAGGCCTGTGTTAGATAGAAGACAAAAAGAAGCATAGCAAAAGCTTTTATGGTGGCCAGGAAATGTTTTTTTAACTCTTTATCACCTTTTCATTATTATTTGTCTCCTCCATTGGTTTGCAGCTTATCTAGATACATTAGATAATGAAGTCATGCAGAATGACTCAGTCATTGAGGTGAGTAAGCTCTTTCTATCAGAAAAAGAATATGGTGGCAAATAAAATGTTTCATTAGAGATCGTAACAATCATTCCCATGGTGTTGCAGGGCAGAGAACCACATGCTGTAAATGGCAGTTTTGTGGTGATAACACTGTTTGAAACAAAATGTTACAAATATAAGTAGGGAGAATGATTCTGCAGCCTCCTGATATCAAATTTACTGCTGCTGGTGTGATCTCATCATTCCAAATTACTGAATTATGTAAATAAACTCTCCTAAAATACAGTTGATTTGATGGGTTCTTGCATTACGTTTGCTTGTATCTATTTTATTTTATTCCCATTCAATTTGTAGAACAGACTCCCACAAGTATTTCCCAATAACTTTAAAATTTCTACAGATGCTGAGATAGCGTCTCAGACAAAGACTTATAGGTCTGAAATAAAAATAGTGAAGGGTTCAAGATGACATCATGTTTTATGAACACAAGACGTGACCACAAATAACCTACAATAACCTTTAAAATTAGTTTTTTCCTGACTTCATAAAACAATATTTTATTTGGCAAGCCCTTATTGGCAAGCGCTTTGAACAGTTCTATTTGTTTTCTGTAACCAGGAAGACACAACCAGTGTTTTCACATAGGTTTCCTCAGGACTGTGGTTTTGCCATTTTCTGCCTCTTTATAGCTGCCTGCTGCTGTTGAATATTTTTCTTTGGGATGTTTATTAAGAACAAGGATATGAATTAAAAAAAAAAGACCCAAACTTTCCTTATAGCTGGGCTGGTGAATTTCTTCCACTGTAATGTAACTGTATCAAAAACACAGAAATAGATCATGGTATCTAGAATGATCTGATTGCTTGAAGTCTGAAGTTATGTAATAACATACAGCTGGCTATATGTATATTATGAGAAACCAAATGAAATCAGCCCATATGTCCTTTGATGCATTAACCAAGATCAAGATTTAGAAATCCACCATAACTTGTAACGCCAGATGAAAATGGAGAAACGGGGTTAGCCAATCACTGAATTGAATAAAAAAAATAAAATCTAAGTGTTTGAGTTAAAGTAAATTAGAAATGAACATCACAGAGTGCAAGAAATGCTCCTGGCTTCTTTGCAGATCTTACCTGTGATGAGTCGCTTTTTTGTGTCACCATCACCAGTTGTCCTGGTTGTGAGCCCCAGTTTGAGAGGTGTGTTTTCCACAGTGCCTCCTGCAACGAAACCAGATTGCTTGTTGTATTTTCAGCTGCTCAGAGTTTTGTTGTTTTGAATGGTGCTGTTGTGAAAAAATGGACTATTTTCCCACCACATCTGTAGGACTAGCTATGCTGCTCCCAGTGCCAGAAGTATGTATTTTTCATTGCTGTTTTTTATTATTTGGAAAAAAAACCTCCATATGATTTTTATTCAGTATATTTTGAGCTATGAGGTACACTTAGTCGGCAGTTCAAAATTCAGTAAATCCCAACTCCTCCCAAAAAATATTTTGTATGTTTGAGAAGGGTCACGTAATTAACAGAGATGAGCTTTTCAACCTCTGTACACAGTTTGGACTTCTTAGTAATCCCTCTTTCTTCTCTATAAAGCCCGAGTGAATAAGGAAACCTCCAATAATTAAACTTGCTCTATTGACCTAACCAAAATGAACTGGCTATGCAACAATGTAGCTGTCCATGTAAAAACAGGAAGTCAGATTTCCCCAAGTAACCCTTATTCACCATGAGAAAAACAGCTGGTGCTCTCCCTTCACATGCAAGCGTGTGGGGCATGGATAAAAGATGTATACTTCTGATATCCTCTCTTTTAAAAGGGTGTGTGTTTTTTTGTTGGTTTTTTTTTTCCAGTGGAAGTTTTCCAGCACTCAGTTCCTGAGAGGTAGGGCCCCAAGACAGTCTGGTCGAAATTGTTAGAATCATATCTTTGTAAGGAGAAGTCTGTGAAAATGAACAAAGAAGCCACATTAGTATAACATGAATAATCCTCCCTGACCTCCAAAGAGAAAAATAATAAAGGATTTATTACACTTTTTTTTTTTCTCCCTAAGAAAGAGTAATAAGAAAAATCCTCCTTACAACAACAATAACCACTGTTTCAGAATCAGAGCTTTTGTGACACTGTTTTTCAGTAGTTACGCTACATTTCTCCCAGTACACTGCTGGGATTTTTTATTTTTTATTTTGCTACACATGCTCGCACATCTGCTCCACATGTGTGATCAGCAACTGGATTTTCTGAGCTGAATGTCCTGTTAAATGGACAGAGTGGGCAGATCATTCCTTAGAGAGCAGAGAATCTGCCTCTGGTGGATTGCCGCCAAAGGCAGTGGTGTAATAAAGAAAAGAAAGCTGCTCATTTGGATTGCTCTGAAATGAACTGTGTCCTCTCCTAAAATACCATCTGGTTAGGATCCCTGGAGGTGCAGTCCAACACACCTAGGTCTGGCAGTCTGCATGTTTGATGGCTGCAAATTTCTCTGCGTAGGTTGGCTGGGGGGAGGCACGATCATTAAGAATTAGAAGAGGTGAAACTGTTGTGATTTTGTCTCCTTTCACCCACCCAAACAAAATAGCACAAGAAGGCTGTGGAAGTGTTTGTGTTTTTGTTGCTGAAGTTGACAGCTAATCTTTAAAAAAGCTGTCTTGGACTATGCCTTTCTATATAGGGCAGGTTGTGTCTCTTCAGCCTTTGGTTCATTAATCAAGGATATAAGAGTAAATTGTGCAAAGGAGATTGAGTAAGCCTAATAGTATGTGTGCAAGGAAATCCAGCTTCCAAAAATCAAATCACACCAGGGGTTGATAACAGATGTACAAAGTTAGAGGAGAAATTAACAGATGCTTTTCAGTTTTGGCCATAATCACCAATGAAATCCAGCTCATATGGTCCATAGGTCACATTAAAGAGTCTGCTGCAGATGAATTCTGTTCTTTCCTGATGCTGGCAAAATTAAGATTGCAACTGTACCATACTGCATGTATCCTAGATACAAATTGGCTTTTTCAAAGTGCTGTCGGTGCTGCTGAAAGGATTCCTCTTGTCGTTTATCAGTTAAGTCTGCAACCAGACAAACAAATGCTATCACACTGGATAAATCCATCCCTGTAATGGATCTCCTGCTAACAGAGAACATGACTGTTTCATTCTCAACAAAAAAAAATCTTTCACTTTCTTCTCTGGTGAATTAGACAGGGTCTGGGAACATTCCTTGGGCACTGGATTATGATCAGCTATGATGTTAAACAGTCAGGCAAGTCCCTAGCACCCACAGGGCTGTTGCCAAGCACTTCCAAACCACTCCCAGGAACAAATCAGAAGCAGGGGATTTCCAGTACCGTTCCCAATTGGCAATTTGCAAGTAGACACCAGTTCTGAATCTTAAGAGTATTTACTAGAGCCGAGCTGGCTGCTCCTCGCCTGTTGGCCTTAATTCCTGGGAACACTGAGAATGTCTCAGAAGCCCATAGCCCTGGACAGCACTTGCCAGCATGACTTTATTTTAAGCAAAGGCAGAGTCTACCAGTTCTTGAGGTAGAAGTTTCTTTCTGCCTGGGGAGACCATTTTCTTTGTAAACAAGCCCAAGTTACGAAACTCTGGAGTTATTTTCAGGACTTCTTTCTGCAGATACCACTTAATGGGATTTTGTTTCTGCAACTGCCCTGGAAGCTGTTGGGTGACTGATGGGGTGGGTCTCACTGCCTCTAGCTAATGCAATCACTCTCTCCCTGTGAAACAACCCTAAAAATGCTTTGTTTTTTCTTTGCTGTTTTTTTTTTTTCCAAAGGTGTTTTAAAATAGCCACTGCTGTTGGTTATACTGTCAGCTCCTATTGTTCCTGTTTATCCATCTGCTTGTAATTATGCTGGCTTCAGGATGATTTTTTAATTAATTTGAAATAATTAATTTGATTATTACCACCCTAAAGAAAAATGACTCAAAGTCATGATTCTGCCTTTGGAGTACTTTTCAAGATTCAGTTCAAATTCAAATTCATTATCATTATTTTTAATTTATCTTGAGCAAGACATTCAAAAAAATTGCTTTAGAAACAATGGCATAGAGCGTATCCTAAAGAAACAACTGTCCTTTGGCTCCTGTAGCTGTTATTTTAGCAACTACGAAAACTGAGAAAAACATCAGTTTCACTAACAGAAACTGGCTCTGTTGTGTCACAGCAGGTATTCCAAGAAAAGCCTTTTGTTTAACTTGTATTTTCCGGGCTTTCCTGCATGAAGTTACAATGACTTGAGTGAGCCCAGCACTTCCAGGCTCAGCCCCAGGGTGCCAGGTGCAAAGAGCGGGAGTTGAGGCTGGGACTGAATGGCTTCCAGTCAGCTGGGAATAAACTCTGGTGCCCAAACTGGTCAAGCCAGTAGCTTCCATCACAGATCTCCAGACCTCTGCCCCAGCAACCTTGACGTTCCACAGCTTGGGGTTTCATGTTCAGCATTTTAGAATCAATGAACGGACTTCCTTTCATTGACAGTTTCTATTAGATAATTTCTGATGGAAATACGGAATAAACATAGGGTAGAAAAGAAAGCAGTGAATTGAACTATTTATTAACTAATTACTATGATTAGCTAATGCTATGTAAAAAAGCTGAAGTCCTAAAACTGAGGGAATGTTTTGCAGACTGGGAGCTGGAGATGGTTAAGGAGCAGAATTCAATGTCTTTATCCAGACTGGATTAGGTTCAGAATGAAACAAGATCCATTTAAGGAAATCCTACTTGCAAAATAACACTATTTGAGTAATATAAAGACTTCTCTCCTTGTTTCAAATACAGATCCTATCATGATCAATTATTGTGTGCAAAAAGATGACTTCACAAATAGTAAGCTGAAATGGTACAGGATAACCATCAATAAAACTTTTCAGTCATTATCTAAATCACTGTAGCAGGTTAGTAAGTAGTGATAAGGTGAAACCATTTTGGTGATGAAATAAAGGTCTCTCAGAGCCCAGCACTTAAACTGAATTCTGAAATTTGGTTCTGTTCAATTAGAGGTTTTCAGTGTTTTCTGGTTTTCTTCCTGCTTTTCTGAGTCCCAACCTTTGCTCAACCCTCTGCTCTTTTCCTGATGAGCTTACTTCTCCCAGTAGTGCAGCCCCCTCATTAGTGACAATGGCTTCTTGTGGCAGTGACACAGCTGTGGCTGAGTGGACCTGCTTACTCTACCTGTGCTACCAGGGGTCTGTGGCACCTCTGCAAATTGAACTTGCGATGGGAGAAAGAGGCCAAGAGTCGTTTGGAAGTGTACATGAGAAATACAGTGTTGGTTTGAGCAGAGGAGATCCCTTTTTTGAGACTTTTCGTATTGGCACTTTTGTCCTGCACAACAATACTTTTTCTCCTTGTAAGAAAAGAGAAGAAAACTAGTGATTGCCTATAAAAAAGTCTGAATTTGAGGCCAATAATCTCTCCCACCTTGGGAACCGACCTGCTGCCCTTTAAGACCGGAAGATTCTTCCTGTTAGTTCAGGTGGATTTGGAGATTGGGACCCTTCGTTAGAATGCCCCTAACCAAGCCAATGAAGCTTTGAGAAATCAAACCATTCTACACTTCATATTTCTACTATAATACATCTAATAATAATTCAAACCTTAGCCATTTTATAGGGTTGCATAAAGAGAGGGACAAGGATATAAAGGAAGAGAATGCGCAGCACATAGATTCCTGCATCGTAAATAGGTTATTTTAGCAAACAGTGGTACAAAAGCAGAATTCTTCAGACCATACAATAAGCCATGACAACTGCTTTCTACTGTGCTTGGTATATGGCTTTCTAGGTTTCACCGAGCTTAAGACAAGGAATGAGTCCTACAGTACTGTGCCATACCTTCTCACTTCACAAATACTCTGATGGCATTATGGGCTACTTAGAGAAAAAAATAGGAAAAGAATGTTTGCTGACTTTGTTCAGTGTTGTCAACACAGATTTTAATTGCCTCAGCAAGTTGTCATTAGGTGAAAGATAACAGCCTGCCAAGTCTAGAGGGTAAACACTTCGTGTTGATCCTCCCACAAAGCATTCAAATAAGGAACTGAAGCTTATTCAGCATAACTCAGGTTTAACTACCTCATTTTCAAGATAGTTCATTCTTCATGACCTTTCAGATTCTCATCTTTTCATGTTTGTGCTGTCTTCTGAACCTTGCTGCCTGCTCTTTCATGTTTAACATATGGTTAATCAGATATAGGTTATCATAATATTTGTGAACAAGTCTGATGAAGGTGCCTCTTTATTACTCACCTGAAGTCTGGTTTTAAATGTTACCATCTTAAATGTTGGTAGGCTTTTTTCCTGTTCTCCAAAAACTGCATATTGTTTACACATGTTCCTTCTAGGCATATAATATAGATATTAAAATACAAAAACACACACATATGAGAGCCACTCCAAAAGAAATGCCTCCTATTTTTTTATATTGGCCCATGACGCCAAGGGCGGACGTAGGTGATATGGCAGTAGAGGCTGAACCTCCCTGCCAATACTCAGTTGTATATTGCTGCTGTGAGACAGATGACAGCAGAGGGGCAGTCCGACAGAATGGCATCTGACAAAGAAGCGTGTATGGAGAGAAAGTGTATGATCAAATTCCTCCATCCAGAAAAAATTGCGTCCACTGACATTCATCAATACTTGTCAAATGTTTATGGAGACCAAACAGTCAAAGTGAGCACAGTGAGGCAATTGATGGTTCATTTCAGCAGTTTTGACAACATCAGTGGGTCACCTCCACTAGTACAGATTTTTATGAGTGCACCATGCAGGCTCTTATTCATCACATGTGAGGATGCACAACTAATGGTGGTGCCTATGCTGAAAAATCAGTGTTTTGTAGCTGAGAATTTTCTATATCAAATAGTGTAATTGTGCTCTTTGTATCTGTTGTAGTTTCCATGTGAATAAATAGGAGGCATTACTTTTGGAGCAACCTATGCATGTGCAAATTTGCATTCATGTGACATATATTGTATATACAAATAGAATGCGCACTACATGTAATACATGCAATCTATGCATCTATATTAAAATAGCACCTACTAATGTATCTGCAAGATCACTTAACAATCCTAATTAGAGCAGTAAAGTAGCCCAGAGGCTCAGGACAGCTTGTATTTAAGCACACTTTCCACATGTGGGTGTGGTAAGCAAGCTGTATCAGGTGGAAGAGGATTACATTAAGAGAAGAAAATATTTGTCCCTGATTTTATAGAGCAAGGATAAAAAAAATAAAGTGTGTAGAAGGCATTGCCCTAGGAAATAGAAGAGGGAGTTTCCAGAGGAGGTTTCCAGTCTCATCTGGAAAATGGGTCAGTGAGAATTTCAGTCCAAAGAAGATAAGAAAAAGTTAATCAGGGGTAAGAAAAAGTCCTGGAATGGGAAAAGCACTCTTGAAGCTCACAAAAGAATGGAGCAGGAGAGGATGGATTTGCAGCTGACAACAACCTCTATATGAAGAGAAACTTTGCAGCTGGTGTAGCAGAAGAGATTTTGGCCAGCAGGACCTGAAGCAGAGGCTGAGATACCATCTGGAATGTCAAAAGCTTTTACCATTCTGAGAAGTATGTGCAGAGGTGAGTGCTGCCAGTGGGTTCTGCGTTCTCTCTCTCCTTGGTAAGTTCCCTAGGAGCTACTGTTAAATTTTTCCCCTGAAATGTGTGCAGATCTGTAGAATATGCAAACCCCTACCGTACGACATGTCAACCGAAACAAACCATAAGCCTTTGCCTTAGGACTTTTTGCTTTTCTTATGCTAACCTACTTGAAGATTGCTATAGGTTGTATGTGAGACTTCAATCCTCTTCTATTTCAGAAGACAAGAGTGCAATGTTTTTACTAAGCTGTGTACTTTCTTGATCGCCATCCCTCAGGAGAAATCTTATAAAGTATCTTAGATAATTGGTCAAAACTTCTGCTCTTGTTATTCTTTTGGACCTGAGAAACTGGCTGAAGTTCAAGGTTTTGGGATTGCTTCAAAGGGGAGGAAAAGCTGGCACAGGAATCAATACATCTTTCAAATGATTTTATATATTTACAAGGAATGGATTGACCCTCTCTTCCTGAGGAGAAAAACCACAGTTATTCACCACATCAATGTCCTTCTAAGTTATCTCCCCATGAGGACTCTTTCAAGGCTTTCAGGGTTGTGCAACCAGCTGTTGTTCAAGTGCATTTTTTTATTTCTCCTCCTTTCCCTTCTATACCACATGGAGGAATGCATGGCAGAGGGGTCACAAATAGTAGAAACTGGGATAATATAAAAATCAAACTAACACAGTTACATCAGACCTGTGTAGCACATGAGCTAATAAAATTTGCAGAAGGTAGGGCTTATAAATGCAAGCCCAGTGCAATATACAGGAAGTTGGTTTGTTTGGGGGATATCTTTTACTATCTCCAGAAGCCCACACCTTGAACAGTATGACTGGACCACCTGGGTTACTGTTAACTTGGGAATATTTAGACATGTATTCTTTTTTTCCTCCATTTATTTCTCTTGCGCATTCAGTCATTAATTCAAGTAACGCTCTTTTCATCTTTCCACTCAAAGTGTTAAGATCCCTCAGTTGCATTCAATACTTTTTTGTTTTAATGCAGAAATCAGTGATAATACATGAAAGATGTTTTTTAATTGAAGCCAACCTGTCAGACCTGCCCAACTCTGGAGAGTTTCACTGTGTTGTCAATAAATGAAGAATTGAAAGAAGCCAAAGAAGTTGCAGTTCAGCAATTGTTTTCTATGAATAGTAAATACAAAGAGAAAGGTATACTAAGCACTGCTTAACATTCTAATCTGTAGTTACTTTTTTATATTTAGTGTGGACAGTATGGACTTTAGTTGGAGTATCTGTGATCCAAACTTAATCACGCACCTAGCCAAATCCTTAAACCAGATAGACTGTCACAGTATTCTGTATAAAGTTGCCAGTGAGATATTGATGGATACAGACATCACCCAGATGGGCCTCACTGAAAGGGGACTCACAGGAGCAAGTTGTATGGAAAGGTGGGGTCAGAAGTGGTAGCAATTTCTGAGCATGTGCTTCTGTCCTGCAGGAGAAGTGTAATTGTATGAATTCACTGTCAAGCCTGTGGGTAAATGGAGACTAAGAAATGATGTCTCTGCAGAGTGGGAACAGCTCTCCCTAGCTACAACACGTTGCATGCAGTCACCTTTAATGAATGTTTATAAAGTACATGGGGACCTTTACATGCAAAGTGTTATGCACGAGCCACTGATAATTAAATGTTTTATGTTGTACTTGTTTAAGCCAATGCTAACAGTAACTAATGGAAAACTTCATGTCTGTGACTCAAAAAGGTCAGAATAATTGGAAAGAGATGACTGTCTGGGTGAAATGTGCGAAATCTGAAAAAAACCTGTCTGAAGAGTATAATGTGTTCTCACAAATGGGTGGAGTAAGGATTCTTTTTCATTTATCAGCAGTTGTATTCAATCTAATATGACAGAACAAGAACAAAGTAAGCTGATAGAGCCAGAATGTTTTCTGTGTATGTTGCACTGACAGCAGGCAGCACTTAAACAGGATGCAGTATCAAAAGGATCTAGTGTCTAAATGATAATCAAACGTATTGCACATCAGTGGTCATTTGACAATTTTAACATTAGCAAAGGAGTACAATCCCTTTGTTGGGAGTTACGACTCTTCTCTGAATTGGGGTGAGACACTCGTTATCCACACTACTAATACTGCTGCTTAAACCAAGAGGCAAGTGGCTGCAATAAACAGCATTAAAAAATGAACAGGTAGGGGACAACTGAAAATAACACCAATCGGCCTTGAGTGTACCACACGAGATTCAACAAGACTGAATGTGTGTGCAGATGCAACTCTGAACGTGCCCTTGTGCACATGTATGGTGTCTGGCCAAGCTCCTCATTCTCTGGTTAGCCCTGGCAGTGGAAGAGCTGCTCGTTGCTCCCCAAAATCACACACCAGGTGCAGCTCCCTTGGCTCAGCACTGCCATTCACAACACACCTCTACACCCACTTGAGAAGAGCCCACACATCCTGCTAGCCTGAAAAAGCAAGAACCAGGTAACAAGTTCTTTAACACTGAGCAAATATGTGTAAGAAATCTTTGCTGGCTCTCTCCCTTGCTGTTAACCCGTGACTCTATGACTTTATGATAAATTGTTACAATAAATTTTATTTCTAAAAGTTCAGCGCCAGATTGGCTGAAGAACATACTCACCTCTTTCTCCACACATTAACCTTGTGCAGCTACCTGTGGGCCCGGGCTGGCTGATTACCTCAGCAGGTGGAGGTCTTGCACTCATGTGCCTCAGCTGGAAGTCCACAAACTTAACCGTGGCACAAACCAGGAGGCTTTCTCTCTTTTCTTTTTCCCGCTCCTACACTTCCACTTCATAATATCATAAATTGTATTTCATTAGCTAAGCCCATTAGCTAACCTTTAGCACATACATATTACCCCTAATAAGGTTAAGTGGCAAAGTAGCTCACCGGAGGAAAATCGCGCTCTGCAAATGGCAGGGCTCAGAGGAGCGGCCCGCCGGAGCCCATTCCTGGTGTTATACTCCCTCTGCAGGGCACTGCCTCCCAGTGGCCTGCTCAGATCTCGTCTTCTCCCCCTCTTGGTCCTCTCTTTCTTCCAGGGAAATTCGCTTTCTACACCCTGCAATTATCCAGCGTATCCAGGGGCAAGTTACTCAGAGGAGTATCCCACAGAAAAGGCTGTTAAGTAATAAGTAGAACCGTATGTTTCCCGCAGGAACAGTCTTAATCCCCCTCCATCATTTACTTTCTTTCCTCTTTCCTGGTATTTTAGAGGTTCTCCCCATCACTTCACATAACATGGGCCTCCTAGGGATCCTGTTTTCTGCATGCCCTCGGGAGAGCCCCCTCCTCTTGAGGTCCAGAGGCTTCATCCCCAAGTGCACATCTCCCTGTCACTGCAGCCCTGTGGTAAGTGGTGAGGTAAGGAATGAGGGACGCATGGAGCATTTTTTATCCCTCTGTGAATTCTGGCATTTGAATCATTTCAACATAATTCAAAGCCAGAAAGTGACATTTACATTTTTTCCTTAGTGTGAATACTGAGAGAAAAAGGAAATTTTGAAACACCTGGTTTAGTATTTTCGATCAAAGTAAAACTTGGTTCAGCATCTAAGTGCTTTGCTTGCAATTATGCAGCTGGTTTCAAATGCTTTTTGAAAAGCATTAAAATTATTATTTAAATTGCATTTTCCTACACCAGCATATTGCCTTATGGAAGGAATATTTGGACATTTAACGCCATATCTTTCCCTATGGATTTGTCTCACAGGCCAAACATCTTTCACAGAGAGTTGTGTGACTCTGAGTACTTAGTTCTGACATTAGCTAGAGGAAAATTTCTGCTACCTTGCTGAGAGATGTCATCCTGTGAGGAGCCTGGCCAGAGGACAGCCCAGACTGGGGACGAGGGTCTGAATCACTTTCCTCTGAAGTCAGTTCCGCGATGAAGAAATGCAAGACACTGGCTTTGGTGAACCCATGTGTTCTATGCTGATTTAAAGAAAAGTAAAAAAAAAAACAAAGAAATACTCCAATTTGGTTCCGTCGTGATTTCAGCTTCATACATACTGTGTTTTCTTCCCCAAAATTCATTCAGGTAGAAGATTCCTATGTATTTCCTCTTCCTTGACCCATCAAACATCAGCCTCCCCATTGTCAAACAGAGCAGGTGAAGAGGAGCTGCTTCATGAAGATCATCTGGGGAAGCACAAAGAAGTACCACCTCTGGCACCTGCAGTCCTGACCTCAGCAACTGTCTGAACCAGTAGTTCATCAGACCAGGCTGGGGATCAAGAAGGAGCCTTGGCCTGGGAATGGCTCCCGGGTTGCTCAGGGAGAATGTCCCAAGCACTCTTCTCACAAAGGGGTAAAGTTGGCCTCCAGTGGGCTCCAGCTACCAGCAGAAGAGTCTGCTCCAGGCATGGTGGGTTTATGCACACCCTGGTCAGGCCTGCTTCCCTAGCAATGATGAGCTGGGTAAAGTAAGCAATGAAACAGATGTTTTGAGCAACATCTGCTGAATTCTCAGTGGCTTGCATCTGAGAGCACCAAGAACCAGCCTGAACAACATACCCAGTTGTATAATATATTCACCATAATCCAGCCCGACATCCTCAACTATCTTATGCTGTCATCATTTGATCGACTCCATTTTCACATATGCTTTTCAAGCCACACAGTCTTCAGGAACATTTGACATGACATAAATTGAAAGACCTGTTTCCTCTATCAAATATTTTCAATAAATAAGTAAATAAATAAATAACACCCTAATTCCTAACGGGCTAGTCACAGACTAGCATGAGTGATAATTCCAGGTTTGTCACACTTTCATGTCAGATACCATTTTGTCAGACTGTTCCTCTGCTGCCATCTGTTGCACAGCAACAGAATGTAATGGAATATTGGTGGGAAGGTTCAACCTGTACTGCCATACCACCAACAACTGCCTCTGGCATCTTGGGCTGACACAATAAAATAGGAAGCATTATTTTTGGAGCAGACCTCATAATTTCCATGGAGATAAATAGGAGGCATTACTTTCAGATCAGCCTACTTACATGCTGCAAGTCCATGCCAGAATCAGTAAGCAGATGTCACTCCTCAAAAATCACAAAAAGCATCGTTAGGAAAAACAATTGTACACCTTTGGTGCTTTAAAGACCAGGTCATTCTCTTAGCACCAGTGGTCTTTTATTTCATCTATTTATTATTATTATTACTATTGCTGTTATTAATTCATTGGCTTAATTAAAGTTCAGGACTGACCTTCTCTGACACTGTAGGAATAAGAAAGAATGCATTCCTCACACTGCCTTACAATGTAACTTTTATTTTCATGCACATTATGCACTTCTGTGGATAATCACAGAATCACAGAATCACAGAATCACTAAGGTTGGAAAAGACCTATAATATCATCCAGTCCAACCATCCACCTATCACCAATGGTTCTCGCTAAACCATATCCCTCAACACAACATCCAAACGTTCCTTGAACACCTCCAGGGTCGGTGACTCCACCACCTCCCTGGGCAGCCCATTCCAGTGCCTGACCACTCTTTCAGAGAAGTAGTATTTCCTAATATCCAGCCTGAATCTTCCCTGGCACAGCTTGAAACCATTCCCTCTAGTCCTATCACCAGTTACACGAGAGAAGAGGCCGACCCCCAGCTCACTACAACCTCCCTTCAGGTAGTTATAGAGAGCAATAAGGTCTCCCCTGAGCCTCCTCTTCTCCAGACTGAACAATCCCAGCTCCCTCAGCCGCTCCTCATAAGGCCTGTGCTCCAGACCCCTCACCAGCTTTGTTGCCCTTCTTTGAACACGTTCCAGGGCCTCAATGTCTTTCTTGCAGTGAGGGGCCCAGAACTGGACACAGTACTCAAGGTGCGGCCTCACCAGAGCTGAGTACAGGGGGACAATTACTTCCCTGCTCCTGCTGGTCACACTACTTCTGATACAAGCCAGGATGCCATTGGCCTTCTTGGCCACCCAGGCACACTGCTGGCTCATGTTCAGCCGAGCGTCAACCAACACCCCCAGGTCCATTTCCTCTACACAGTCTTCTAGCCACTCCGCCCCAAGCCTGTAGCGTTGCTTGGGGTTGCTGTGGCCAAAGTGTAGGACCCGACATTTGGTCTTATTAAACCTCATCCCATTGGCTTCAGCCCAGCTATCCAGCCTGTCCAGATCCCTCTGTAGGGCCTCGCTACCCCCAGGCAGATCGACACTTCCAGCCAACTTGGTGTCATCTGCAAACTTACTGAGGGTGCACTCAATGCCCTCATCCAGGTCATCAATAAAGATATTGAAGAGGACAGGCCCCAGCACCGACCCCTGGGGAACACCACTCGTGACCGGTCGCCAGCTGGATTTAGCTCCATTGACCACCACTCTCTGGGCCCGGCCCTCCAGCCAGTTCCTTACCCAGCCAAGAGTGTACCTGTCCAAGCCACGGACTGCCAGCTTCTGCAGGAGAATAGTGTGGGAGACAGTGTCAAAGGCTTTGCTGAAGTCTAGGTAGACTACATCAACAGCCTTTCCCTCATCCACCAGGCGGGTCACTAGATCATAGAAGGAGATCAGGTTGGTCAAGCAGGACCTGCCCTTCGTGAACCCATGCTGGCTAGGCCTGATCCCCCGGTTGTCCCGCACTTGCCGCGTGATCTCCCTCAAGACAATCTGTTCCATAACCTTCCCTGGCACCGAGGTCAGGCTAACAGGCCTGTAGTTCCCCGGGTCCTCCTTACAGCCCTTCTTGTAGATGGGAGTCACATTGGCAAGCCTCCAGTCTTCCGGTACTTCACCAGTCAACAAGGAGCGCTGATAGATGATGGAAAGCGGCTCGGCTATCACCTCCGCCAGTTCCCTCAGCACTCTCGGGTGAATCTCATCCGGCCCCATGGACTTGTGACAGTCCAGTTGGAGTAGCAGGTCTCTGACTGTTTCCTCCTGAATCGTGGGTGGTTTAGTCTGCTCCCCAGCCGAGACTACCAGGTCAAAAAGTGGAGTACCCTGAGGATAACTGGTCTGACCTTTAAAGACAGACGTAAAGAAGGCATTCAGGACCTCTGCCTTTTCCTTATCCCCAGTAGTCATATTCCCAGCCTCATCCAGTAAAGAATGGAGATTCTCCTTAGTCCTCCTCTTACTGTTGATATATTTGTAAAAGGGTTTCTTGTTTCTTTTTATCCCAGCGGCCAGGTTGAGTTCGAGCTGGGCTTTCGCCTTTCTGATTTTCTCCCTGCACATCTTAACAACTTCTCTGTACTCTTTCTGAGTTGCCCGTCCCTTCTTCCACAGGATGTAGATTCTCTTTTTCTCCCGGAGCCTCAAGAATAGTTCCCTATTCATCCACGCCGGTCTCCTTCCCCGCCGGCTCATTTTGCAGCTCAGGGGGACAGCCTGCTCCTGCGCCTGTAAGACTACCTTCTTGAAGAGCAACCAGTTGTCTTGGACCCCTTTACCCTCTAAGACTGAATCCCAGGGGACTCCCCCTACTAGTCTTCTAAACAATTCAAAGTCCGCCCTCCGGAAGTCCAAGGTAGCAGTTTTGCTGTTCTTCCTCCTGGCTCCACCAAGAATCGAGAACTCTACCATCTCATGGTCACTCTGTCCAAGACAGCCCCCGACCTCCACATCTTCCACCAGACCTTCTCTGTTTGTGAACAGCAGGTCTAGCGGGGCAGCTCCTCTCGTAGGCTCTCTCACCAGCTGCATCAGAAAGTTATCCTCCATACACTCCAGAAACCTCCTAGACTGCTTCTTCTGCGCTGCGTTGTATTCCCAGCATATGTCAGGGAAGTTGAAGTCCCCCATGAGGACAAGGGCCGGCGATCTCGCAGCTTCTGCCAGCTGCTCATAGAACACCTCATCTGTCTCTTCATCCTGGTTCGGCGGTCTATAGCAGACGCCCACCAATATGTCTGCCTTGTCAGCCCTTCCCCTGATCTTTACCCATAGGGATTCAACCTTATCATCCCCAGCCACAAGCTCAGTAGCATCAAAGCACTCTCTAACATACAGAGCCACACCGCCACCCCTTCTTCCTTGCCTATCCTTCCTGAAGAGCTTGTAGCCATCCATTGCAGCACTCCAGTCATGGGAGCAGTCCCACCATGTTTCCGTAATGGCGACTAGGTCATAGCTTGCCTGCCGCACCATGGCTTCCAACTCTTCTTGTTTGTTGCCCATGCTGCGTGCATTGGTGTAGATGCACTTCAGCCGAGCCCCTCGCCTCATCCCTAATCCCATTGCCGCTCCCCCAGGCTCATCTCTAGCAGGCCTGGTTTTATCCCCTACCCCCTTCATATCTAGTTTAAAGCCCTCTCTACAAGTCCTGCCAGCTCCTGGGCAAGGATCCGTTTCCCCCTTCGAGACAGGTGAGACCCATCAGCAGACCCCAGGCCAGGTGCCGAGTAGACCGCCCCATGATCAAAGAACCCAAAATTCTTGCTTTTGCACCAGCCTTTCAGCCACGTGTTTATAAGGTGTGTTCTTCTGGTCGTCTCAGCATCCTTCCCTGCCACTGTAGGAATACAGGCAAATACTACCTGTACGCCTGCTCCTTCAACTAACCTCCCCAGTCTCCTAAAGTCATTTTTCATAGTCCTCAGGCTTCCGTCAGTGACCTCATCACTGCCAGCCTGAACTATCAATAAGGGATAATAATCAGAGGAGCGGATCAAACTAGGAAGTTTCCTAGAAATATCCCTGACCCGGGCCCCAGGGAGGCAGCACACCTCCCTACGGGTGGGGGCAGGCCGACATATTGGGCCTTCAGTTCCTCCTAGAAGGGAGTCTCCTATGACTATCACCCTCCTTTCTTTACTGGAGGAGGCAGTCTTTAAGCGTGGAGCTGGATGCCTCTCCTTGGGAACGCTTGGAGGCAGTTCTCCCACCTCATCCTCAGCCACCGCACCCTCCAGTTTCAGGGCTTCAAACCTATTACATAGAGGCACCTGGGGAACCGAGGTAGGTCGGGATGGGGGTTGCCCGCATCGCCGAGCTGGGACCTGCTGCCATTCCTCCTCTGCCCTCAAGTTAGCTCTCTCAGTTTGACTGCGGCAAGGGAGAGGGTCCACTACAGTTTGGGGGGTGCAATCTCTGTGTCTTTCTTGCAGAGAGTCACACCACCAGTCAATCTCCCGCTTGCACTCTCTGATGGTTCTTAATCTCTCTACCTCCTCCCTAAGCTCCACCACCAGGCTGAGCAGCTCATCCACCTGCTCGCACCTCGCACAAGTGGCATCCTTCCCATTCTCCCCTGGCAGCAGCAGGCTCAGGCACTCCCTACAGCCAGAGACCTCAACCGCTACGTTTCTTGGCAGGCCCTCTGTCTGGGTCGCCACAGTCCTCTTGGGGCAAGCCCGCCGCCTGGTAGAGACCATGTTTGAACCTGCGGTCTCGAGTTCTGTCAGTAGGAGAGCTGATGTGATGAACATCACATGCTTTGTTAGGTATGTGCTAAAGTTTTTTGCCAGAGTAGGACCTGCAAGATAGGGATTTACAGTCCTCCTTTTAATCCAAGTGACCATTTCTTCTTTCATTCTATTAATTTTTTAATGCAGTCTCACATACTTGCCTTCAAATATGAACAGAAGGGATATGATTCACTATATACAAATCTATGTCTGAAACTCAGACATCTCCTTGAAATCCATAATGTTATCCAGTTACAATCATTTGAAATGACAGATTTCCTCACCTGTTTTTATAACTGTTTTGAGCTTCATGTGTTTCTGTGCATAAATGTAATCAGCAGTCTTTGAAAACGATCCAAAAAAAAAAGTAGCATATAATTGATGAAACTCATTATTGCTTTAAAGTAGTTCATATGGTCTTCTACACATTTCTACCTTACAGCAAATATGTATGAGAACTTCAATCTGCATATTTATGTTTGCATACATGTTGGGAAACAGTGTGTGTGCCAGCAAAGCTCTCACACTTGAGTGCTCCTCTGCTTATTCTGTGCTCCAACTATTGCTATGAGTGGCACCATGGTAAACACATAGGCTCATCTGCTTTACAGCATTGCTTGATAGCTGGGTGTGTAATAAAAGCCACAACGTATCCTACAGACAACCCCAAAAAACTTCCAGTGGTATTGGACTCGATAATCTTTGAGGTCCTTTCCAGGTTGGAGCAATTCTATGATTCTCTGATTACTGCTTTGCTGTTTATCCTATTTACCCTAGGATGTACAGTGCAAGGCAAGGAAAAACACGGTTTCAGTGCACAGATACAAAGCAGTGTTTTAACTGCAGAGGGCATGAAAGAGCTACTGAACAGCCTGGTGTTTTACTTACAGGGTATCATTATTTGCAGTATGACTTTCTGCAGTTAGTTTGATCCACACTGAATATTTATCAGATTGCATTTATTCTTGAAAGATCCTCTAATGATCCATCCAGCAAAATTCTTGTTTTCCTGGGGAAGAACACAAACCTAAAGAACATGGATCATCAGATTCATTGTCCAGGATATCTCTTTATGATAATCAAGGACTCCAATTTATTCTGTCATGCTCACTGAGTCTAACGCCCAACACTTCTTACTGAGACTTTATTTCTCATTTTACCTCTTGCTTAAAATCTTTCTAATTTTTTTTATTATTTTTTAACTTGCATACAAAGCTCCTATTGTAGCGTGGGCTGACAGTTATCAGTTTCCCATTTAATTACAGCTTAAAAATCCCCAATTATTTTTAGCCATTCAGTAACACTCACTGGTCATATCCAACACAGCGCAGGACATCTAGTCTTTAAAACTAACCAGAACTTGTCCATTTAGGCTGTATTTTAGGGTTTCCCTGCAACGGGAAACAAATGATACTGAAGGTGTGTTTTAAGAGGGATGAGAATTATCTGTGGAAAGCAGCATGAGCTCCCAAGTATCCAGCCTAAGGCAAGCACCTGTTGGTAGGAGTAGTCCCAGCGAATAAGAAGTGCTTTGCCATCCTCCACCCACGCAATCCGATTAGCATGATTCCCCATTTCCATTAGCCCACACTCCAAGTACGTTCTCCAGCCTCCCGTTTAAGCTAGCTGCATCTTATTCTCTCGGTAGTCACTGGGGCTCATGTGGGGCCGGTGGCTGCACCATTCTGTGTATGGGAATCAGCGAAGATGGAAAGCAGAACACCAGCTCTCCCTCTACTAGATGCTCGTCTCTTCTCTGGGAGAGGAGGATTCTTGATACAATATCTATGGCCACCACCAGAGGGTGCATTGCTGCCGCTGTAATCCTTGCAAAATGCACTCAAGGCATTTCGCAGCTTTTCTTGAAATATTCTTTCCTTTTTGATCTGCTGCTAGCAGCCACTCCCAGAAGGGGTGACAGACACTTTGTTTCCTTCCTTCCTGGTCCTACCCTGACCTACCCTTGTGGAATGTAGTTCATCTCTGAGCATTTTCAGATGTATCATATTCAGAGAGGCTTGCATGGCACAGCACATAGCCACTTGCCCACTCACAAAGTCTACACATGATCGTCAAACAGAGGAGCCACACGCAGTATCTGAACCTCTTGTACTCCACCTGCCCACAGGCCCTTGTTGCAGAAGGGGCATAATAGTGACAGAGTAACAAATATTCACTTTGCTCTGAACACAGGGAGGACCTGAGACTGCAAAATTAAGAAACCAGTGCCCTAGGGGTTCAGCTCAGGATTTGCGCTGAGCTGCGCCAGCATGGCTGTGCTCTGTGCTCCTGGCCCAGTGCTTCCCAAAAGGACTCACAACATCCCTCCTACCCCAAATCCATCCCACCTCACAACTCTGAGGAAAGCTAATCACTTCTCACACAAATATTTCCTGCCAGAAAACGCTTAGTTTTTCATCTTTCTCTACCGACCTGCTGTACAGAAGCACAAACTTCAGTGCTAGTGCACAGAAAGAGGGACAAAACACTGTCCAGAAGATGCTAGGACTTTTCTTAGCCTTGCAGGCTAGCTTAAACCAAGCGTAGGACCAACCTTTTAGGCTTATTGCGCTGCCTCTGGACTCAGAATGAGTCCTTAAAAAGAGATTTTAAACTCTGAAACAATGTTTAGAATTGCCCCTGTCACCCACTTAACTATAGGCCTGTGAGTGCTTAGGTTGAAGGTCACAACTAAACTCCTAAACATATTTGGGATTAAACAAGACCATAATGTTCCCCCACCATATGGTGAGGGAGTTCAGCACAGCATAAATACACATTTTAAACTGCAGCACAATAAAACTAATAATAAAGAAGAAATGAGCATAACCAGCATGGTTATGTGTGAATTTAGCTGGAGATGGCCAGAGGGAGGAGATGCCACACATTCTTGGAAGCACTGGGAGGAACTTTCAGTCCCATTGACTTCAATGGGTTTTCAGTCAGGCTGTGTCTTTGCTGTGGAAAGGAACTGCTTAACACAGCATCGTGGGGTGCCTTGGTTTTTGTCTCTGAGCAACTCCTGGCAAAGCCACTGGTTAGTAAGTGAAAACATACTTTTTCCAGTCACCGGGATGTCAAGCTGTACCTGAATTTGGCTTCTTTTCTTTCACTTTTTGCTGTTGCTGAGATTCTGATAGATTTGCAAATCTGGCTCCTTAACTTGGTGCTGACTTTACAAATCCAAGAGGGTCTCCCTGATCCAGCAGGGCCTCTGACCTTGAAGCAGATCATTTCCCCTTCAAGTGGGACAGGGCTGCTTGCAGCTTGACACCAGTTTATGAGCGGCATTGGGTGTCAGCCCAGCAGCTGCCATGCAGGAGGTCTGTCCCCACGGGCAGCTGCTGCTCATCTGCCTGCAACTGGCAGCGGAAGTGACATCTGTGAGTAGCACAGAGGTGCCAAAGCCCCAGTGCCTCAGTTCTCGATCCAGGAGCAAAGAAGGGTTTCTGATGCCAGACCACGGCCTAGCTTTCAGGAGAAGGGAGGGGGATCATCTCCTTCGACGATGGTGGGCTGGGAGAAATGGAAAGGGAGTGACAAATAGAGAGAGCAAGAACAAGTAACAGAAGTAGGAGAAAGGATGCAAGAATGGCATCGGAGAAGACAGGAGAATGGACGAAATGAAAAGGAAACATGAAATTTGAAGTGACAGGGCTAGTCTGAGGCAAGAAAATAAAAGGAAAGAGGCAGCGTAATGAAAAAGATGCAGAGCTAGCAACAAATAATTACCCATGAGAAGCAATTGTCTGAAACAACTGCTGAATAGGGAAGCACTTTATTAAGGTCCAATTCCAGGCACTACCAAGCCTGGGAGGCTTTCCTGCCCACAGTCCTTCGTGTTTCATGCCATTCAAGGGTGCAGATTTTGCCATCTGGAGGTGCTTTGGTATATTCTCCCTTGCCTCTTCAGTTCTCCATCTTATGTAAAATCATGTTACCATTAATTTGTCAAATCTTTTCTCTCATCTATCTTTGTAACTGTGTTATAACTGAGTGTTGTGGGATTTTAACTGAATTACAGTTTCAGTTTTTGAGTGCAGGACTAAGGACAAGATCTGGTTCAGTCTAAAGAGTGAAAAACATACTTAAATTAATATGTAGGTAAACGTATTAAGAAATGTCACTTTCCTTCTCAGGTTGGTGTAGGCAAGCCAAGTATATTCCATCATAAAAGTATTTTCACAGCTGGGACTCTTTCCTCAGCACTGGCACTGAAATTGTGTTTTTCAGATCTCAAAATTAATTGCATATTCCTGAAAGAAATAACCAAGGAAAATGTATATTAGACAAGTGATTTTAAGATCTGTCAATTAAAACCAACTCACACCGGGAAAAAATGTGGTTTTAGTGATTGGTTTTTTTCCGTGGTAAAGCCAGAAACATGAGACAAATTGAATTGTGATAAACAAGTGGCTTGAGAAATGGGACAAGGAAGGCAAACACCATAAAAACTTACCAACCTAAAGATGAAGGGGCGGGCACTATGGGCACAAAGATTGGAAATCATTTGGATGCTTTGCGTAGGTATCTTACTGAGGCATAGAGAGAAGGGCATTAGTCATCTAACTGGGTGCAATTACAAATTATTATAAACCAGGTGCAAAAGATCAGATTGATTGAATGATTTGGACAGGAACAACGAAAGCAGGGTCACGTTTTTTCTTTCACATTTCTCAGAATTCAACTCTTCAAGATTGCCATTAAATAATATATTTGAGCATTTTATATTAAAATTATATATTTATATGTTATAGATGAGAAAGATTTTTATATCTTAGTGTTTCATAACTGATTTTCACAAGGAGAGACCTTAAAGATATTATTATTTCTTTTTTTTTTTTACAAGTCTCAGCATCTCTCCCCTTTTAGTGAGAATCAGACGTGGTTTTAATAATCTTTGGGGGGGAAAAAAAGAGGAAGTTCCTCTCAGCAGTATTTTTCGTTATCGACAAAAAGCGAAAAATCTACCATTTAGCAAACCACACATCTGAATTCAGTCTAATAACTTAAATAGTTTGGGTGTTGGGTTTTTTGTTTGTTTTTTTTCCAGCCATACAGGACTAAGGGTAGAGCATCTATTATATGGAGCAGAGAGAATGATCAGAAATCTTTTAAAACATAAGGCCAAGATACTACTAATACTCTTAAGGGCTACATTCATCCCATAACACTGTCTTCATGACTACAGCCACTTATTATGGCCCAGCCATCAGACCAGCAGCCAGGTATCTCTAGCATCTCTAGCCCAGATTTCGGACTCCTACAGGAACACATAGCAGGAGCCATCCCTGAATCCTACAACTTTCCTTAACAGGAACGAGGGGAAAGCAGAGATGGCAGAGATGAAATGTGAATGGGGCACCATGGTTACCTTGTCCCTATGAATGGCATGCTTTACCTGACATCCTGGTGGTACCTTGATAAGATGAACCAGCAGTTCTCAAAGTTATGGATGAAAAGGAAGGAGAAATGAGACAAATGTTTTCATGTATCTGGAAGTAAATGTGCTTTCCTTCTGAAACAAAACCTGAACAGAAAGCCATGACTAGTATACTAGGTGCCTAAAATAGAGAGAATAAAGAAACCAAATTATGACCCTTCTAGTTTTCAGTGACCTACAGACAGGAAAAGTTGCCATATCACTGGAAAGTGCTAAGTAGTAATCGAGAACCAGACATTTCTTTGGCAGCTTCTGTTTGGGGGGCACCTAGAACAGTACTCTGGAGATGAGGAGACAATGGTGTGTACAAATGCAAATCTGTATGTACTAGAGGCTTTAAGGCTCCCAGACGTGCTTTTGTTCCGCAGCCTGTGTTAGTTACCAAGACAAACTGAAGTCCTCATATTCTGAAGTCAACTAGATTTATGCCACTGATTACAATAGGGTCACATTCCAGTTCATTTCTTTATGTCGTTGTTTTTTCTAATTCCACTGTATTCAATCCTCTTCATTGTTTCAGCTCTTTTCACAGAACCATCAGACCATCTTTTCAAGCTAGGTAACCTGGAAAACTAAAGAAAAACAGATTGTAGCTAGAAATTCTTCCATCAACTGGTCTAAGACAAATGAAGTAATATAATGTCAGACAGTGCTTGAAGCAAGTTAGTTTCAATATACAAATCTAATTCACTTAACTTTACAACTATGAAAAACATTCTTAGGGCCAGATTCTGTTTCTCTTTCCTGGTGAACACTTTACCGACAGAATATTAATTAGAAAGCTTGTGGAGTAGGGTAAGCAAGGATGGCAGGGTCTGAGCTTTTATTTACTCCGTGTTATCTCTGTCCAAATGTTCAAAGCAATATGGGTGGTGACTGATTCACTAGCTAAATTCAAAACAGCATGTGTGTACAAAAGGCTGCCAAATTTCTCGTTTATATAGCTATTTGCAAGAGGCTATGTGCAGACAAAAAACAATCAATCAGTTTCTTAATTTCATTTTATATCTTTATTCCCATTGTAAGTATTAACAATCATCCAAGACAGCATTTAATTTTGGTTTGGATATACAATAGCATTACTCACAGTCCAGTTTCTTTTTTTTTTTTTACTGCAGCTCTACTATTTTGTGATGTGTTCCAGTAGTTCTGCTGGTAGCGTTTGGCTTCCTGCAAAATGGATTTTTCAGTGTTTGTAGATCATTTAAAATTATGGTTAAATTAAAAAATTAAAAAAATCCATAACGTGATGATTAACAGTACATTAATGAATATTCCAATGAGTTTAGTACTAAATACGTTCGAGGACCTGAAATGCACTTTTTATTGAGCATCATTTGTTCTCTTTTCACAAGAAGTTCATAAACAATCACGATATCATTGTTCTTTGCCGCAGTTCATTGCAATGACAATTTAAATTGGATTTAAATCCTTTTAAGATAATGAGTTAAGTAAAACAACACAAAAAAAGTAGAAGGTTCTGTTTAAGCAAATGACAATTTGCACAAAATCCACTGCTAAGACTTCATCTCAATGTGTATATTAGAGTGGATGGAAAATGCAAAGGGTTTTCTAAATTCACTTGTTTATTTTAATGTGGGGAAAATACATCACAGATTGTAGTTGAGTCTTAAAGCAAAGAATCAAAAAATATGGTCAAAGAAACATCTTCTATCACATCCTTTAGAAGCCCGTGAGACAAATTCCTTCATAAAATTCATTACTGTAGAAGTGAATTCAGAAAACTTATTTTTGAAAGTTGTCCTGTTAAATTATGGATACCAATAATAAAATCTTCATTTCCTCATTTATTTGACTACTCTGTATATGAACAGGCATGAATAAAACATGTCTTATTGTATGGCCACAAACTGAACTAATATGAATGTCCACATTGTACAGAGTCAGAAAAGGACAAATTACTAATCAAATTAGATAGGAGAAAATCAAAGAAGAAAGCAGATGCGTGAGAACTGTGTTAGATGTGTTAGGATGATTTCTCTGTGGAAGAAAATGTATGCTTTGGATACAGAACAGTCAGCTGCAACTACTATAATGAAGAAAGTTTTGGATCAGCATCAGCTTCTAAAAGTAATTTAAGATGGAGGTGTCTCAGCAGATATTATTAAACCATTTTTAGGCAGCTATTTAGAGATCTGGGGAAAAGGAAAGGGATAGAGTCCAAATCTGGATCATTCTATCCTCACAGTTCTGTCCGTATGCAGAGGCACTGGAACCTGGTGGGAGAGCTGGGATCTCCTTCAGCCAGTGCTGGCATTGGCAACCTCTGTTGCTGAACAACAGTCAGAGCTTTTCTCCCTCTATCCTCTTGAATAGCTGAGCTACAGGAAAGAACTTTCCACACCCATTGCTGGATAATGGAGAGGCAAATTCCTGAGTTGAAATCAGAAGTCTTATGGTTTTTCGAGATGTTTTCGAAGGTTTACCTAGCATGGGAAGGACTGATCCTGAATGCCACCCAGACTGACACTCTCCACTTTACTTGACCTACCCATTTCCTTTTCCTGGCTAAATTATGTTCTACATCTAGGATCCATGAGGATTTTGCAAATTCTTTACAGTTTCCTTGTGCCTAGATATAAGAGACTGTACTCATGAAAGCACAGCAGTAAGCAGGTAGCTGATCCATCTGATGTCAGAGGGAAACTTGATGGACTCAGGACAGATGGAAGGGGAAGTTCTCTAGACGCTTCTAGTGTGGATAATACTGTACTCAGAAAAGCTACTGGAGCTAGTTTTGAATGATGGCACATGGGTACTGGAAGTAGTAGTACTAAGGAGTGATGCAGTCAGAGCACACCTTATCTAGAAAACCGGGCTATAGCACTTCAGTGCTCCCATGCATATCTTTTTTTGTGTGTGTCAATGTTACCCTTTATTCCATGGAGAACAGGGATCTGACCTAACAAACACTTTTTGCATCGTGCATTTGCACTGATGTTAGTAAGGCTATACGGCATATTAAATATTCATTAATACATATAGCAACAAATGTTAAATAATTTCATCTAAAGAACAAAAGCTGTGCTTTAGGATTAATTCATTAATGCAAAATAACACACATGTATGGGTTAAAGACAGTTCTACATGAAGACTGAATATTTTGGTGCCCTCTGTGAACCTTTTTAAATGAGTAGTACCTCAGAAAAAATGTTTCAGTATCTTTCTTCAAAGTACGTATCCAGTGTATCTCAGAATTACTTTCATTTTACACTTTCTACATAATATCAGACACGCATTTTAGGTATCAAAAATACGTTGTTAGAAGATCTTAATAGTAAATGCCATAAATCCAGTGTTTTCATCAGAAATTAAATGATTCAAGTCCTTTGGTGAATGAATGATGACAAAGAAACATTTCCAAAAGCTATGAATGATTTATGGCCTTATGCAACCAAAAGCTGGCCAATCAGCTCAGGGTTCCTGTCCTTTATTAGTGCCATGGTAAGAGCAGCAGCAGAATTTACTGTCTCCTGAAGTGGGAAATTGTCCTGGAAAAAAAAAATAAGAAGGGAGCAGGAGAAGCAATACATTAAAAAAGTGAAGAAAGTAAATATTAAACAACAATTTACAAGTATGCAATTCAAAAAAAGAAAAAACCAAAACATTTATTTGCACTTATTAGTTGGAAAATTTTTATAACTTCTAAAATGGAAACACAATTATGTAGCAATACCAATTTTCCAATCTCCACAATGACTTAAAAAGTGAAAATAATTTTAGAAAGGAATATATTGTAATTGTTGGAATTAATACAAAATATCCAGAGAAAAGAAAAACAGAAGCTTGATTCTATCACTTCCTTTGTAACTGATTTTTAAGATCTAAAACATAGTCAACATTTTGGGCTCAAAAGCATTGAAACATAATGTATGATTTAACCAAGTAGCACAGTTAAAGACCCATATTTTCAGTACACATTGAATCTCACCTCAATTTTGCAACCTACTTACAACTCACAGATTCAAAGCACTGGGACTTCAGTAGCTTACACTGAACTTCATATACCATAACCTTAATAAGTAGCCTGGTTTTGATAGGCAAGTAAGGAGATTAACACAGGAAGAAAAAATAAAATGCCACTTTGATGGTAGGCTTCCAATTGAGCACTCCAGCTGACATTTCAAAAAAGTCCTTTGTCTAATTGGCACGTTTTCTTAATTGTACTGACAATAATAGGTTGGCCTCTTGCAACCAGTATCATTTTTCATTTGCACACTGGGAAAATACTGATAGGTGTAGTCAGGTACAGACACATTCTTGGATTGAAAAAAAGGAGGGAACAATTAGTGTGAAGCAACAGACGAAAAGAAAGGTCTACAAAACTCTAGGGAAAATCTAGAAGAGTTTCAAATACAGAAAGTGAACCACAAAGAGAAAAAAAGAGCTGTTCTCCATATCCACAGTGGATAATACTGGAAGCATCAGGCTTAGGGGAACTTGAACTGGGATATAAATTAGAAGTCAGGAGGGGAATACAAAGGAACAGATTACTGGTCAGAGCAAGAAACTCCATCACTGGGGTCTTGTAAAACAACTTGGATACATATAAAGTGGGTACAGATGGAATAGTTTGATTCCAAATGTTTCCACCACTACTTCTCTAAGATGCTGTATCAAGGAAGAAATCACGGTTGACATTTTGAAGAAATTTGGTTTAATAGAGAAAGATTAAATGTCTTCAACAACCTATACAAAAACATAATGATAATCACCACTTTTTAAGGAATAAGGCTGCTGCTGGAAGGACCTACTCTTTCAGCTAATATAAAGGGGAGCAGCAGTCTCAGAAGTTGGGGCTGAAGGAAAAACTGATAGAAGAAAGACATCTCTGGAACACTACGTTTTACACAGAATTATATATTGTAATGCTGTCATTAACTTTGTGCTTTATGTAGAATCCAGTAAGCATGACAAAGAGGTAAATGGGTATACTGAGAAATAGATGTTTTATACCTGATTTTTTCATTATTCTTGGAAAAAATATTTGCATTTGACCAGATTTGTATCCTAAAAATCATCAAATAAGTAAGTGGTTACAATTTGTACCATTGCCCCTCCAAAGATTACACTTTTCACAAATCCATGTTATATATTCTAATATGCAATAAAATTAATTACTAGTGGTCTAAAAATTGTCTACTATTTACTGAGCAGTGCTTCCCCTCCAGGCTATGCATTGCCGGGGAATTCAGTGAAGCAAGGAGTGCAGAAGTGTACCTGCTTCTTCAGTACCTTCTGTCATGGACTGAAGGTACAAAGAGGAACTCTGAATCCACTATTCACGTTTGGTAGGGGCTTCCCCATCCTCTTTTCCCATGGATACATGCTGTTATATTATGTACAAGGAGAGTGGAAACCATGTGCATATACCCATTCAGACCACAAACACTGCAGTGACTGTCAAGATCTAGCAGCATATTTCTCACTGTCCAGCAGTGCCAGCTCTTTGCACCCCTCGTCACCTTTTGTTCAGTTTGTGTTTAGAAGGAGTGCACAACTACATGCTCTCTGCTTTCCAAATGGGCTTTCAGCCATCTCTGAAGTTGGCGGGAGGTGTGTATCTTTTTTTCCCATTTCACCAAAAAAAAAAAGAAAAGAAAAAAGAAAAAAAAATGCACCTGGCCAGGAATGCTCTTAATGTTTCTCCCAATAAATCTTTCCACATCCTCTGTTGGTTACTGGATTCAGTACGCATTCCTTTGCAGTAATAAATTATTTAAGTTTTTGAACATAAAAAGAAGCAAGAGAGAGAAATTTAGCTTCCACAAGAGAGATTGAAAGTGACGCCATAAGATTACTTTAAACTGAAAAAAAGCTTTTTGTAAATCTAAACCTAAAACTAAGGCTTTACTGCTAATTTCTGTGTTCTGAAGGAAAGACATGCGAAGAATTACGAATAGTATTTGTACCCCATGCAGTACAGCGCAGCAATGGGTACAGTAACTCCATTTGATAGAGCAAAGTCCACAAATCGCTATTTTTCAGCATAGGCATCACCACGAGCTCTGCGTTTTCACCAGCAAAGAACAAGAGCCTTCACACTCGTAAAAATCTATACCAGTGGAGATGACCCACTGTTTCACAGCTGCTATGACGGCATTGATTTTAGGAAAATGCTGTCCACACAGTTCATCTTTCACTGTGCTCACACATCCACTGTTTGGTCTCTATAAACTTTCAGCAAGTGTTGATGAATGTCAATGGGTGCCATTTTTCCTGCATGGAGGAATTCAATTCTACACCTTTGCTACATATGCACTTCTATGTCAGATGCTGGTGGTGAGGCACTGGAACAGGTTGCCTAGAGATGCAGTGGATGCCCCATCCCTGAAGACTTTCAAGGAGAGGCAGGCAATGTGATCTAGCTGTGGATGTCCCTGTTCACTGCAGGGGAGTTGGACTGGATGAACTTTAACGGTCCTTTCCAAGTCTAAGGATTCTATGATTCCATGCTATTCTGCCAGACTGCCCCTCCACTGCTATCTGTCACATGGCAACAAAATGTAAAGAAAAGGAAGGTTTATCCTCTACTGCCATACCACCAATATCTGCCTCCAATGTCATGGGCCAAAAATAAATAAATAAATAAATAAATAAATGGCAGCATTACTTTTGGAGTAACCCTCACAGTATTCAATTTAAGATAACAAATGTAAGAGGAGACATCCTTAACTTTTTACAGTTACAACTGTTGGTTAAATTTCATAACATATGATATACTGACGCTCTCAGAAGGGCAAGAGATCATCAGAGGGGTTACTACCATTTTTATTTATACCGTTGCTCCTTCCAGATAACACAGTCCCACACAGGCCTCAGGGCCAGCTGTGCAAGGACTGAGGTGCAGTGCCAGGCCTCCCAGCCAGCACTGGCACTGAGGCATGCTGTTTGGTCACGCAGAGGTTAAGCACATGCTGATCTGAACTTGCTTTATTCTCACAGCCATCGTGTTACTGGAAAGAGGCAGAAAATAGCCTGAAGAAGTGGACTCTTCCAAGAATTTCCAGATAATTGTATAAGCTCTTTCCTTCTGAGAACTGAAACTTGCTCTCATATTAGGAATCACTATGGTAGTGTCTGTCACGGTCTGTGCAGTATTATTTAACTTTTGATGACCGTATCTATTCTGTACAATCCATCAGAAAGCAAACAGGAAAAGAAATATTAGCAACTGAAAGAGAACTCATTGTTCAAAGTAAAGGGGAAAGACTTCCTGAGGCAATAGTTAAGTTGCGTGTTCACTATTCTTTCCCCTCCTCTAAATCCTACAAAGAATTTATTTCATTTTTAGGCCTTTACTGTGCATTTAAGCACATATTTTCAATGACATTTCACTTTTTCCTAAATAGTTGTAGGTAACTCGGAAGCCAGCAGTGTTTAGAAAGAATACAAAAAGCCTTCAGATGACAGGATTAAACAACGCAGGAAAGAAAAAGAATGTTGTGAATCTTTGTTAATCTACACTTAAACAAATATGTGAATACTTCAAGTCTCCTGGCTATACCCTTAAAACACCCATGTTTTTGACACTGCAGTGTTATTTCTGGCAATGGTGCTGATTACACCTGATGGTGCCTACAGGGAGGCTTCAATAAGGATGCCAGGACAAATCTAATCTACCACACCTAACTCCATTGCACATACAGGCCTCCAAGCCTCTTTTATATTCAATGGCATAGTACTAAATCTTTCAAAAACCTCATTATTAGTTGCAGGAAGTCAAATAATCAAGCAGAACCAGGTCCTCACATGTCTAATTGCCTGACATGTTCAGATATATTGTAACCACGATAAAAAGCAGGATGTAAGAAAAGAAAGAGCAATACAAATGCTCATGTAGCCCACAAGGGCGCTCACATTATTGCCCACCCACTGCTCATTTTGGCGAACACCAAGAGGAGAACATACTTCAGTGCACTACTCAGCGAGTGCATATCCATGCACGCACTGGATGGATCACACACAAATAGTTCTCTCACTCATCAACGAAATCTTTAAAAAAAGACCCTGACCTTTAAATAAGACTCAGAGGCAGCAACAATTTTGATGACTGAAGTTCCACATGATCAACTAATGTGCTATGATCCCTCCTAAACCATTGTGATATTCACTGTCTATTCATTTCATCCATTTGACTTAAATGAGTCTCTCGTAAAAAAGGAAAACCAAAACCCCCTAACGTTTCTTGGCCATTAATAAATAGAATTTTTTTATTGTTTGAACAGATGATTAACTACATTTATAAGCTAAAAACAAAACTTTTACCACTTTATATTTATGTACTTTGGAATAGAAAGTACTCAGAAACACTGCCAACCTTATAAACCATAAATCCACATAACAGCACAGCACTTTGATTCCAAAATAAAATATCCACTTTGTCTGTTATTAAATAGTAAAAGTATTCCAACATAACCACACTGTATGATGTTTGTAACTCACATTCAGAATTTATTTGATGTACAGTAGGGGTTTTCTGGTCGGCAGAATAGGACTGGAAATGGATACAGGGACAGAGTTAAAGTTGTGTTTGGAACACGCAACGTGATACTTTACAAATGTGCATTTATTTAAGAAGCTGTGAGGGTATCTGCGTATTTATTGACATTCTCCTCACGATTCATTTCCTTGCTTCAATCTGTTTAGGATTTTTTTTTCCAGCTGTAACTTCATATACACACATTTCCATTTACATATGTACTAGTTCAATTTAAGCATAGCTCAAAAAACACACAGCTCCCTTTTTAGTTCCAAAAATATCTCTGCAGGTATTACCTCTGCCTTTTACTGTACTACTCCAAAAAAAATACAACAGCTGTATTTCATTACTTGCACTCCGTTTTGCTGTAATGTTGTTTGACTTTACCGTTATAACAGTTTCTACAAATGAATAGGACTGCAATGTTAGCCCTGATCACTCAGCTGATAGGTAACCTGAAAACGCGATTTAAAGACTGGGCTAAACTGAGGGCACATCAGTGTGAATACAGCTGCATCTGCATTGGGAGAGGCAAGGGGCCAGAGTATTGCTGGCACTGGTGTGCCCTCACCCTTGCTCTTCCATTGTGAGACAGCTCCCTGGCACAGTTTTGGCTCCCGCCTGCTAGCATGTTCCCAGACAATGGCTGGGCACGGTTCAGGGGACAGCACAGGCCAGGAACTGCTCCCATGAGGCAGGCTGAATGAGGCCACCCTCTTTTGGGAAAAAGAGAGCTTCGCCATATGGGCATGAGACATGCTGCATCTCTTAGCCCTAGGATACGACAACCATCCCTGGCCTGCCATTACAGATGTGTCCTAGGCAGCACTGTAAAGTAACAGCTGTGCCTTTCTTTCTCAACCCAAACGCATCAAGAATACATAGACATTTCTACAAAGAAATCTACCCCCCAGAACACAGTGCAAACACCATGTAGCTACCACATAAACACACCCATTTACATTTATAAACAACAACAAACAAACAAAAAACATGAACTGCTCTGGAAATCTTTCTCTCTCAACAACTTCAGCATGACAAAGGGAAAGAGAGAGACAAACCACACTAAAAGAGGTACTCGTGCTGTATCTCACATTCCTGCCATTGTATGGAAAATGCTGGAATCCAGCAGAGGACAGCTTGATGAAGAACGCCCACTTCTCCCCTTCACAGGGTGGGCCTGTGTGTATGGCAGGCATACCACAGGGCATGAGTAGAAAAGAAAATGGCTGAAAGGACCTGTGTTCTGGCAAAGGCATTGCAATACCCACTCTGGCAGTGCAAGAGGAGCTGCCGATAGTGTAAATCTCTACTCAGTGCTGCAAATTACACTTCGGCCAAACCAGGTGTGTCCAAAAACTTGCTTCGTGCCACAGACCAACACTGTTTTATCCGAAGAGAAACCAAGAAGAAAACCAGCCTCAAAAACCTCATTATTTGACATTTTCTTCTTCTTCTTCTTCTTCTTCTTTTAATCTAAAATATGATCTGGGAGGATTTATGGCATTTTTCACAATATAAAATGGTTTGGTGTTTATTCAAATTTCAGCAGAGATTCATGAAGAAGCATTTTTTTCTACTCAAGATATGTAGTGGCATGCATCCACAAATTAAGGCAATTTCCATTTGTGTAACAGTACAAATTAATCCCCTTCTTTTTCAAATGCTCCCACATCAGATTTTTTAGTCCGTGTGCCAAAGGATCTATTGATAAGTGCAATCTCATACATAATATCAATGCAACAATTTACCTCAATAAGCAGACAGCTATGCAGATTATCCTAAAAGATAAGAAAACTATTTTTCTGAATATTTTTAGCTTTCCTTTCAAGTAACGCATAAATAAGCTAGCATTTGAGTTCAGATAGGTTGCTGGGTTCAAACTTACTGCAGCAAGCTCACAATTCAAGCTACAGTCTTGCTTCTTTACTCAACTAAGAAAATGCAATGGATTCTTCACCATCATTGGATAGAAACAGAAATAATTCAGAAATCCAAGTGCATTGCATGCAATGGAGAGCTGAGAAGTGAGTAGCACTGGAAGAACCAAGCTGTGTGCTAATGGAGCCAAGTTAATAACGAACCTAATAGTATAAACTCTGATATGTCTGAGTTAGATCACTGCAGTTAAACAGTTGCATATGCATACTACAGTTTAACCAAATCCAGACAAACTGTACATAGATGTGTAGGACTGCACCATATCTCCCAGTCTGTCCTGCACTACTCATTAACCACGCCTCCTATATTTCACCACAAGAAAATAGAAAGACATCAACGCGTAAAATGACTGCATAGTTACACTGAGGATAGACAAGTGTTTTAAATCTTCTGGAGTCTGTAAGAAGTCCATCCCCAGTGCTACCACATATATTTTTTCACCTAAGATTCACAGATTTAAAATTGAAGATAAATGACACACGTTTGTTTAAAACAAAGAAACAAACAAAAGCACAACACAGACAAAACAAATTAATTACTTTCTCAAGAATGAACA
Organism: Pavo muticus; assembly: GCA_016647715.1. Lineage (NCBI taxonomy): Eukaryota > Metazoa > Chordata > Aves > Galliformes > Phasianidae > Pavo > Pavo muticus. The sequence goes on along the minus strand of JACDJE010000312.1, from coordinate 3,084,545 downwards.
GAATACACAGAATTCTCCTAAATGAGCAGTTTTAAAACATCTCCATTATCGTGTTCTGCAACATGTAGGTGACAAGGGTTCAGTTCAGTTCCCTTCTTTGTGTGATTAGTCCATCGCCCCCTCCTCACACTTCTGGTGGGCTGAGGTTAAAATTCCTGTGGAGAGAGACTCATTTGCTGCCTGAGGGGCAACTGTGAGCTGCCTTCTGTAACCCTTGCTTGGTTTTATTCTTTTCATATGAAAGAGAGGATCAGTCTTGGAGCAGACACAAGCTAGGTGCCAATGCCTCTGTCATTTGCCAACCTAAGCACTGTATTTCCTTGTTCTTACCCTCTCCAAGGACTTCTTTTTTTCCTGTGAGAAAAACTGTTAGCAGGATCATACAAAATAATTCATAAAATTCCTGGACCAAAAATTGTCTGAAAAGGTTGCTGTGAAGAGCAGTTTCAGAATATTCAATCCTTGCAGCTTGAGCAAGTTTTCATTCAGCACTTATCACTATCTGATCTGAGCTGTTGGCAATGGCGAGCCTGCCAGCAGTGATAGCACAGCCAGCTAACAACCACCTTCCCTCTACGCTGTTCAGAAAGCTACCTGATGCTTGAACTAGCAGCCAATTCTGCCACCTGTATGTGACTGGGAGAGAAATAAGTGATTTAGCACATGTGGTTGTCTGCAAATTTTGGAAGTATATTACGTGTCTGAGGTTTCTTAGAGGTGGTCTCTTAACACAGTATGACACCAAATTAGATTATAATATGAAATGTATTAATGTTAATGAATGTTACTCTTCTACCTAACAGGTCCTATGAGCTATCACTCTGGTAACCTTATAAAACATACCATAAGAGTTTTTAGGTGGAAGGGATAATTGCTTCTTACTATCATCACAGGAAAAACGAAATGCTCCTAGTGCATAGAAAACTGGCATTCTCCTCTGAGAATCGCCATTGCAAGCTGCTGAAAAGCTGAGTGATCTTGACTGGCCAAGTCTTTCCTCTGGTTTCCAGTAAGCCCTGGAACAATCCAATAGGACTGACAAATTAATGTGGGAGTGGGATGCGAGTCTTCTTCCTCACAGCAGCAGCAACATATAACAGCATTTCCTTCTGTGTGTATGTGGCGCATCTTCTGCTGCCTGTTGCACTGCGAGAGTCTATAAATATATATTTTGATAGGCTGTGGTGATCAGTCCTGCAGGTGGCCAGGAATACACAGTAGACCCACCACACATGCATACAGAGAAACTGGTTGAGTAGTGCCAGCCGTCTGCAAACTATAATACTCTAGTCATGCAAATCACTTGCAGACTGTTGGAGTGCACAAGCCACCAACCAAGAGTGGAGTAACTGCATCATGTATGAACGGATTTGACAGATGGGGTAGTAGCAGAGCAAAAGCAGAGTTCAAGCAGACTTTAAGCCACTTTTATCCTATTTTATAATAGGATGCTGAGAAATACAGCACTTCTAAGCTCAGCGTCACTTGATGAGCAGCCTTATAGAAGCTATAGGAAATCAGCAGTATGTAGGAAGGCAGAAACGTAGGTGTAGAAAAAGCTGAGAGAAGTGGTGGGGAACAAGCTAGGAGAAAAGGGAGAAGAAACAGCAGAGGTGAAAGCAACTGTCTGACACTTCATTCTTGGAGAGTTTTTACCTTAAGTTGAGCAATGCTTATATTTTGATACTTCAGCAGTCCACATTAAAATATTTTTCCCTTTCTTCCTAACTAACCGAAGGCAATTCCATGGAAAATTCTTCTTTTCCTATGTACTTTCGAAGGCACAGAATGATATTATGTTACTTGAATTAAAATACAAAAATGTTCCAGACATTTTCTAATGCATGATTCATTTTCATACTCATCATCCTTTAATTACTAATAATTTAGGAAGTTTTTCACTCAGAGGGTGGTGATGCACTGGAACAGGTTGCCCAAGGAGGTTGTGGATGCCCCATCCCTGGAGGCATTCAAGGCCAGGCTGGATGTGGCTCTGGGCAGCCTGGTCTGGTGGTTGGCGACCCTGCACATAGCAGGGGGGTTGAAACTAGATGATCATTGTGGTCCTTTTCAACCCAGGCCATTCTATGATTCTATGATCCTTTACCTTCTTCTCAGTAATTATGCTTCCACTGAGAGAAAAGAAACATATACAATTACAGGAATAGCACAGTAATAAGTACATCATAATACTAGAATGAAAGAAAATACCTCTAGATAAATTCCAATTTCAGATAATTTACAATTTTGTAGGTCATTGGAGACCCCTGACTCTTCCTCTTGACTTTCTGTTAGGATAACCCAATACATTTCATCCAAAGTCTGTACAGCAGTTCCTTCAGATTAAGTACACAACTATCTCAGTTCTCAAAAGACATGCCTTTGCTAAAGATCAGGAGATATTATCTTCGATGCCAGAGGCTCTGCCTGATAGGAAAATTGTGTCATATACAGCAGGAAAGAAAAAAAAACATCTTCAAAGAACCTAGTAGCACATTTCTACCCAGTGAGATCAGAGATCATCAGCGTAATCATAAAATTATAATCACAGAATCATAGAATCATATCAGCTGGAAGGGACATTTAAAGGTCACCTAGTCCAACTCCCCTGCAGTGAACAGGCACACGGACAGCTAGATTAGGGAGAGAGAAAGCAATACAACACTTCTTCATATTAATTTCTAATAAGAGCAAAAAGCACATATTTTATGGTTAATTTAACACAGTACATTTCAAAATTATAGGCTTTTCCTTTCTACCCCATATAATATTGAAAACATAGGTTGTTTGTACCTTATTTCAAGGAAAAAAAAATGAACACAGTAGTTTGCAAACATCTAAGTTGCTAATATGCAGCACAACACAGTAAATGTTTTAGCTATCACAGATAATAAACTCCTGCCTACAAATAAGCAGGATGGGGGTTTACATAATTTGTAACATACTGTTCGACATACAATTTGTGACTGTGGTTAACAGAGATATAAAGAAAGACTGGGCAACTTTTAATTGCTGTGACTGTAACAAAATGGGAAGGCCCTCAGAAAGAATGAGTGATGCAGCTGAATCCCTGGAGAGTGCTGAAAATCAGCACAGAGGAAATCTAAGCATTTTTTCCATTCACTCAGTTGAAAGCACATTTTTCCTCCTCCTCTAGATGCTAACTTCATACAGAAAATTATGCATAATAGATATCCTGCCTCCAAAAGAAGCAGGGGCATGATTAGATCCATTTCAGTGTAAGTGTTCTGTTCAGTCATTAAAATCTTCATTCTACAACCCCTACATAGTGTGAATAATCTGAAATGCAAGCTCATGGCTGCAGTAACTATTGATTGGAAACATTTCTCGTGATTACAGATCATAAATTTGAGATGATTCAGAAGAAAAACTCTATAGCCTATTAAAAAACAAAATTAAAACTTCTCCTTGGAGGAAGAAATAAAAACCGAGAGATTCTGAGGGTCAAAGTATGCACACACAGGTGCTGAGCTATTGTTTGCATCCCAGCCTTGCGGCTTCCAAACTTTTCAGATGATAACATCAGTTCAGTAGGGCAAAGGCCACATTCCATTTTTTGGTTAAAGAAAAATAAACCAAAGGAACTACAGCACTAGCAGCCCAGGGACTTTACAGAGACTTTAGACTCCACGTTTTGCTCTAGATAACCTAATATGTAATTGCCTTTGAAATCCTGAGAGATCAGTTTAAAAGCAGTTTTAAAGTAACTCAAATGACAGCATTTAGTAGTGAGACACAGTGAGAAAGACTGGCTGTCCAGAAGTTCACTGATAGCAGATTTCCCCAATGTGATGTCCTTCATCTAGCAAGTTGCTTGCAAGAGTTCTCAAGCTGCATCATCTCATCATTATTTGAGGGACTTACTTAAAAAACTTCATTTTTAAGTTACACACTGAAATTTGAAAATATTCTTCAATTATATATTAACACACAGAATTGAATATCCATCCCATGTATTTCAACTCGGCACTCAAATTCTACTTCTTTGAGAATATTCAAGTGACCTTTAGATATGGCTCATGTCTCATCTCATTCACAGAGGTGATTGTCCCTCTCTACGCTGCCCTTGTGAGGACCCATCTGGAGTACTGTGACCAGGTCTGGAGCCCCCAGTACAAGAAAGACAGAGACCTGCTGGAAAGGATCAAGAGGAGAGCCACAAAGATGATCAGAGGGCTGGAGCACCTACCCTACGAAGACAGGCTGATGGAGCCAGGCTTGCTCAGCCTGGAGGAAAGAAGGCTGCAGGATGACCTGATTGCAGCCTTTAAGTACCGAAAGGGACCCTATAAACAGCAGGGAAGTCAACTCTTCGAAAGGGTAGATAATAGCAGAACAAGGGGTAATGGTTTTAAGTTGAAGGAGGGCAGATTTAGGTTGGATGTCAGGGGGAAGTTCTTTACTGTGAGAGTGATGAGGTGCTGGAACAGCTGCCCAGAGAGGCTATGGATGCCCCACCTCTGGAGGTGCTCAAGGCCAGGTTGGTTGCAGCCCTGGGCAGCCTGGTCTAGTATTAAATGTGGAGGTTGGTGGCCCTGTCCGTGGTCCTGGAGGTAGGATATTCATGATCCTTGAGGTCCCTTCCAACTCAGGCCATTCTGTAATTCATCTCTATTTTCTCTTCCTGGTTACTGCTGAGGTATAGGGATATGAACTGATTCCCAACATGGAATGTATAAGGAAATAACAATAATTCTAAAATACATTACCGGCTCTAAACTCTCAATTTCTCCATTCTCTAGTTCTTTGTCTGTCTTCCATAGCTCATGGCCTAAAGCCAGTAAATAAAGAGCACGTGTCTGTGTTAAAGTGTTCAGCTAAGCAGCGTGCCAAGCACATAAATTTTGAAAAAATAATCCTAAAGTAAGGATGGTATTTGAAGTCTGGCGTAACAGAGGCACTGGGATCAAGAAGCAGCTGCAAATATCCAGCGTCAAATCCAGCAGACAGATCAGAGAAGAATCATAAAAGCACACTGGAAAACCACTGTGGCAAAAGTGCTCCTGCATGCTGGGAGGACTGGAGAGCCCAGGACACGGGGTATCTTTTCACGGAATAATGAACAATAAATAAAGATGGGCAGGGCTTAGGGGAATACCATGATTCTTAACAATACAACTAGAGAGTCCTCAAGTTAGCTAACTTACTGCAAGTTTGACTGGAACAGCACAAAACATCAACACAGATTGACCACATGCACTTCTTCGCTTTTCTCATGTGGTTTCTGTAGTCCATAGGTAGCCCATGCTGTGATGGCCCCAACCTGATCACATCTCCGTAGCTCAAATGGCACAGAGGGATCCCTCCTGCCCATGGCTGCTGTTTAGTCACACAGCTGGAGGGGCTAATAGCCAAGTTCCAGAAGAAACTTTCTCTTGAGTATAAGCCCAGTGACAGGAAGGCAGAAGAGGGTCCATAACATGCCTTGTAGATTAAACACAGCAAACAGGTAATGCACTTAGTACCATTCCCTAGGGTTCACTAAAAAGATACAATTTTAAGGGGGAATATGTGCTTATTTTATGATTTTTGTTTCCTTTTAGGCTATGAGAGTCAAGCTACACCAAAAATATTGCTCTTACAGATGTTCTCTTACATAAATTCGGGGTATGCCAAAACAGGTTTCTCTTTCTTTTTGCCTGGTAAAAGAAGCACAATAGCCTCCCTATACACAAATGAGTGAGATAAGCACTCAAGGATGTCCTTCAGGTATCTGGCATCCTGAGTTGCATAACAGAACAGTCTGTTTTACCACCTTCAAGACTTCCAATTAAATTATTACCAAAGCTTCCTCTCAAAACATCCTAAGACCATCTTGTGCATACTTGCAACTTCAAATATGTATCTGACTGTTTGTAAAGATAAGTTCAGATCTCTCTCACACTTTCTCATGATAGGCATTTGATTAAGGAACTTTATTAAAGTTTCTATAGGCATGACTAAACATGATGTTACCACATCACTCACATCACTTACTTCTCACTTTAAAATTTGGATCATCTGCGCTACTGCCATGATGAAGGGCACTCAACTTCCTCGTAAAAAAAGGTGATTGCCATTCTTCAAGACAGAAGACTAAAAGAGGCAATATCAGTGCCTTGCAGACTGCCTGCATGTGGAGTGTTTTTATTTTTTTGTGTTCCTTAAAAGATAAATATTCAGCTAAATAATACTATTGTCATTATTTACAAGTGATGCAAGAATCATCATACAGGACATTAAATAAATATCTGTATAATTCACTTGCAGGATCTCCAAAGCATTTTTAAAATATGAGCTCGTAATAATATTATAAACAGTCTCAGGAATAGTTTAGAGAGTTCAACAAAGTTTTTGAACTATTTTCTAAATATAACTGTCAAAAATGAAAACAAGTAGAATATTCGTTTTCATCCCAATAGTAATTTTGACTGCAGTTAATCATTATAGATCTTGGATTTAAGTTTCAAGACTACAGAGGATTTTTAAATTGGTTTTTAAAAGTCAGTGCTTTCATTAAAAAGGAGTATTGTATTAACATTTATGTTTAAGGGAGACATAGTAGCTTAATTTCGTTGGGTTCTTGTATTTTTATTTGTATCCTCAGAAGAAATAACTCTCAGGAAATGGTAGAGTTGCTCAAATGAGAACACTGAATGGCACAGATAGCTTCCCCAGTATGATTCTGAACAAGCACTGTATGAGCTCAGCTCTTGCAAGCTATAGAACTGCAATGATACAACTTTGTCTGTTTAAAGGGAAAAGGAATGTAGCTCTCTTTAAGCGTTATCCATATTTAAAAACTATCTTAGCTGCTCAAGTAAATTAGGCATTTTGTAAGAACAAACTTCCGGGTGCTTCAGCTAGAAAGCACAACTTTTACTTTTTTCTCTTTTCCTCACTTTTTTCCTTCCAGCTTCAGCACTTGCTTCCACTTTCACAGCTGCATTTTTAACTTCAGGCATCTTTATACACAAGCAATTATTTCACACTTTTCATCTCCTCAGCCTGTACTGATCAGATGAACATGTGGTTTGGCTCTTTGTGGCGATGCTTTAAAAGTTTCCTCCAAACAAAAGAAGCAATCTCAAACACCATTTCCACTAATTCCTTTTTTTACTCTATATCTCTTGTCCTCAACGAACTGAATTCCCTTGTGCCTACTCTTGGCCTCAGCTTTTACTCTGTATGCTCTAGTTCCATAAACCCACTGCCTATTCAGTAAGCAGAACTGTGTCTACAGCGTTATGTACATGCCACAGCCCTGTCTCTTAACACTCCCGGTGTCCTCAGTCACAACGTCTCCTTCACATTAACTACAAAGGTTAACTTCCTATTATTGTCTAGAAGTTTACCCTTCAGGAACTTTTGTGAGAACTTTTGCTACTGAGTACCCTTTCAATGGCTCAAAAGTCGTTCCAGTCCAACAACTGTAAGAGAGTTATGTATTCTCTTCAAGGTTCATTAACAAAACACAAGCTGTCTTTTACATGAGGCCATCTATGGACCAGCTTCAGTTCAATGATGGGACTTAAAAACTCTCATTCTCTCAGTTTCTGCTTTTTGATTATTTCCCACTGTTTTCCTTTAACCAAATCTGATGCTAGCAGAAAAGATTTCCTGATTTTTTTAAACCTAACCTTCATGTGATAAAGTATTCTTGTCTTCAAGCCTCAGTTATTTCCTTTGTCTTATAATCTTAATGCAGCAGCACATATTTTTACATAAACTGTAATAGAAACATATGTTAGAAAAACAACTTCTGAGAGACCTGGGGCTGTACAACCTGGAAAAGAGAAGGCTCTGGGGAGATCTGATAGCGGCCTTTCAGTATCTAAAGGGGGCACTAAAAAAGAAGGGGACAGACTTTTTCACAAGGTCTGCTGTGACAGGACAAGGGGAAAAGATTTCAAACTAAAACAGTGGAGATTTAGATTAGATATAAGGAGGAAGTATTTTACAATAAAGATGGTGAGGCACTGGAACAGACTGCCCAGAGAAGTGGTGGATGCCCCATCCCTGGAGACTTTCAAGGTCAGACAGGATGGGGCTCAGAACAACCTAATCTAGCTGTAGGTGTCTCTGTTCACTGTAGGGGCGCTGGACTAGATGGCCTTTAAATGTCCCTTCCAACTCAAATGATTCTATGACTAAATAAGATCAACATTCACTAGAATTTGTTAAAATAAACTCAGAAGAATAAATGTGGTTGTACAAAATGGTAGAAAAAAATTGTGGTTTCCATTCATATATCATAAATATCAGGGGTAATATTAATAATTTTGCATTAGCATTTACAATTAATCAGGAAGTCTTTTTCTTTAAAAATTCAGATCAATTATTGGGAAGAACATATTTTAAAATGCAGACTGATTTATGAGAAAAAAATATAATTAGGCCAAATCATCCATCCAAAAACATTTCTAGATCACTCTGTGTAATGAGAATTCATTTAGGGAAGTAATGAATTTAAAGAGCTTTGTATAAGAATCCTTATTTCTTCAGCTGTTGAAGTAAATATATTGAGTAAATACATGTGGTGACCAAAACAGCTGTGTAATTCATGTTCTGCCATCAGTAAATACCAGAAGCCAAGTTAGTCGAGCCATCCTTTCATGTGTTTAATTGATAACGTTCTGAGAAAGTTGCCATGAATCATACGATTTCCTAAGCCCAAGAGTTGACCACTGTAATGTTACTTTCTACTATGACTTCAGTGTGTTTTTAAAGGAACCAATACTGTATTTACACAATAGATAATGCATAAACTTTAATAGGTTATGACAAGCATTGTATTTCAAGACAATTAAAAATTGCCTCTAGTAGGCATGAGACTAAATACCTACTGAGTTTTACCACACAAGAAGTATTGTTTTGAACAAAAATGCCTGGATTATATTACAGATATAAAACAAAAAAATAAACTCAGAAATAAAGAAAACAAGGCTACAGATTTATTTGTGAATGATCTCATTGCACACCAACTCCAGCACACTAATTTTATCAGGAACCCTGAAACTATTTGTAATGGCAATTGCTATCAGTTTGCTTTCAATTTCTTAACCTATTAGACAAACAAAACCACAGTTCAGATAAAAACAGCCATGATTCTCATAAACATTAAAAAGGAAAAATGCTTCATAATTATGAGATTCTGCTAGCACCCACGATTTATATACCATGCATCTATATGATCTCAATTATATTTGAAAATAACATTTCAAAAAGTTCAAAATTACAAAACAGTGCTAATTGATCATCAAAAGATCAAAATCCAAGATGTGTATTCACACGGATTCATTAAAAAGCCAGTCTCTGAATCTTTAAATCTAAAGAACTTCACTAGGTACTACAAAATATTGTGTATGTAGGTCGCTCTGAAAGTAACAAACAGCACAATAAAACCATTTGATAGAGCAAATCCTCAGCTACAAAACACTCTTTTTCGACATAGTCACCACCATGAGCTCTGCGTTCTTGCCAGCAAGAGCCTGCATGCTGCACTCATATAAATTGGCACCAGCAGAGGTGACCCACAGTTTCACAGCAGCTATGATGGCATCACTGCTAGGAAAATGTTGTCCATTTCACTATGCTCACATCCAGTGTTTGGTAACCATAAGCGTTCAAGTGCTGATGAATGTCAGTGGGTACAAATTGTTCCACATTAAGGATTTCAATTGCACACCTTTGCTTCATACACACTTCCCTGTCAGACACCATTTTGTCAGACTGCCCCTCTGCTGCCATCTGTCACACAGTAACAAAACATAAAGGAATATTGGTGGGAATGTTCAAACTCTACTGGCATACCACCATCTGCTTCTGATGGTATGGGCTGACACAATAAAATGGGAAGCATTACTTTTGGAGCAGTGCTTATTGTTTGCTATTCTTTTTAATGTTTATTTGTTTTGTTTTTCTCCAAAAACCTCTAATTGCTGCATAGGCTATTTTAGTCGTGTAATTGAAACACTCAATGAAGCTAAACATTCAACAGAGTGAATCAACTTGAGTTAATATACCTGAAAGTTCTTAAGCAGCTAACAGCTTTACGTTTAAGAAGTGTCTGGTGCTAGCCATAGAAAAATATGGATATTTACAGATGGAAATAACTAAGCTTTTGCTATTTCTGCTTGCCTTCTAACAGTCTGGCTAACTGAACTATAAAACCCAGCAATCACTTGCTGCTTTTGGCTTGAATATTTTCTGAACAATGCCTCAGGATTTTATTAGCTTTTAAATTCTTTTCTCCCATCACTAAGACAAAGTGGGATTTCAAGAAAGTGGTGACACACCTGTAATCCCACTTACCCCACAGCACACGAGTAAAGTTGCTTCATTTACTATATGGATTACCTTTCATAAAGAACACACATTCTTACCACTGGCACAGACCTCATGGGCATCCTGCATGTGGGATAAGCAAAGTCACAAAGATTAAGTGCAAAGCAAAGTAAAAGAAAAGACAAGCTAAGAATGAATAAAATTCATTAATCTTTCATTTTGCCTTCAATCTATCTTACAACTGGGTATTTCCAATCTATGCCAGCTGGCAACAAGGCTTTTGGAACACAGATGTCAAAGGAGAGGTCAGGGAAGAGAAGGCTTTGTCCTCTCTTTGCTTTGAGTCAGGAAATGAATAATTTGCAAACTATGATACTTCAGGTGACTCCCAGCTTCCAAGAAAATCCCAACCCGAGCAGAAAATTAACAGGTGATTTTGATTCCCTTCTCACGTAAGGCTGAGCAGAAAACAATATTGTCTGGCATATTTTTGTCATTTTGGCTTTGAGGTTCTGAGTTTTAACTACAGGCAATGAGGGCCAGTGAAACTTCTATCTGAATAAACGATCAGGAATGAGAGAAAACAGAGCAATGAGAGCACAAGCCTTCTGGCTACCCACCGTGATCTCTCGGCATTCAGTTGCACATTTCTTCAACTTCCATCTTCCCTTTCCTGATGTTTACTTGTCTCTGTTCTAACACAGATGGCTTTTTGATGGCTAATTGAATTAAGCACTTTTAAATAAAGGCTAAATTCTATCTGATTGCATTATGAAAGATGAAAAGCATCCTCAGTTTTTCTATCACAAGCTGCATACATAGAAATGCACATTCTGTTATGAACTAAAACATGGAAAACCATATTGACACAATCCACAGCAAATGAAGAACTGCAAGACCAAGCAATGAGAGAATAGTTCTTTATGTAGATACAAAAATTTACCCTAAAATCAGATGACGGGTTCCAAAAACAGTTGAGATTTGGACACTGATTTGTAGAATGGCTTGACTTTCAGTCAATCTTGAAAAGGAAAATAGCGCCCCAGTCCATAAGCATAACTTTCAGCATTCAAAGACACCGACAAGTGGTACATGCGTTTTTGACACCATGGTCCTCAGATATTCTGGTTAGGCACCAGACTGCTAAAAAAGTAGAATCTCTAGGCCTAAAACCTGCTAAATTGCTCTGTGTGCTTTCTCTAAGCTGTCTGGCTTACTCCAACCCAAAAATACATGCAGAAATTTTAACTAAATCAGGATTTCTGTTTCTCCTTCACTCCCTCTACAGGCATAAAGGAATCTCTTCCTTCCTATGAAGTGATTTAGACCAGGAGCCAACAGCTTGTTTGAGCATTACAGTTGGATGTCCCGATCAGGTGAATGTAGCATGGAAAGAAATGTATGTCGTTTCTTTTCGCATTCCATACAGCATTTCACATTTGCTGCAGAAGTTAATTTACCTGAGAAAAATTCTTGTGTGGGAGACAGGCATTTTAAAAAATCTCCTCTAGAGAAGAAAATAACTTCATGTGATATACAAGCAGAAAGACACTAAATGAAGTCTCATGGATTTTTATTTTTCATATATCACCACCTAATCTGATTTTGGTAATGAAAGATAATTTGTGGAATTATTATTTGAATTGTTATTGAAACAATGTATTGCAAAAAAATATTGTTCTATTAATAAACTATGTAACTCTGTACTTGCATTAGCTGTCTCCCCATGCATTGAAAATTACAATATAACTTGATAGATTTAAATTGTTACAAATCACACCTAAAAAGAGGGGGGGGGTTATTTTACCTCTGAAGAATTATGACAGCTTCTCACAGAAGGAAGTTTATCTTCCCCAACTCACTTCATGTCTTGCAGGTTTGTTTTCAATTTACTTTTACTCAGTGTCTTTACTTAAGGCAAAAGTGCTACAGGTAAGTAACATGCTTTCTTAAAGACTTTTCTTACAGTCTTCAATTGTCTTCAATTTAATTTTTACAATTTGAAATGTTGTATATTGTGCAAACACAAGGAAATACTGTATGCCAGGCTACCTACTTCCAAGGGCGTTTCATAGTCACAAGGNAAAAAAAAAAAAAAAAAAAAGTGATAAATTTAAATATACAATATAAATGGTTCGTTATATCCAAAAAAGAGCATTCTTAGAGACAATTTTGTATTTTTACAATGACATTCTATTGTATTATGGTTGCAAAATCTACAGACTAAAATTATGCAGAAATTTTTTATACTCTGACATTTCATATCAAGCACAGTCCTACTTGTTTAAATTGAGGCATACATGTTATTTAAGCATGATATGTTCAGTGTAAATCATTGGAAATATAGTATGTCACTAAACAATTGGCCTTTGGTAATCTCATTCTGTAATACCACACAAAGATGTTAATGTTGCCCCAATTAGTTTTTTCTATCTGTGATCATGTAAACATCTTATACTCCCAATAATGTTTCAGACGCTGTTGGGGTGTAGCAATAAGTGCCAAAGGTTTTGGAGCTAGCAGCTCCCTCTGCAAGCTGGCATTCAACACAAAAATAACATTTTAGCTTTCCTGAAATAGTTGGCAGTATGCTTAACCTGGGCGCAGGAATACTCTGTAAGGTATTTGCACACAACATTGTGGTAGTAACTTAATATTCCAGAAGTAAATCTTGTTCTGGCTAGATTCAAAGCTAGCATTGTACCACTGTTACACAGTTTCCAATGGATCATATATTGCTGAAGGCATGGGATCAAGCTCAAGGTCTCAAAGTTGCTCTTACTACTTGATGCATTTTAAAACTCTGAGCAGTGTTCTCTAAGCAATGGCATACGTAATGTTCTGCTTCACCAGTAAAGTTAAGGTAGACATTGACAAACTTATTGCAGCCTTGCCTGTGGAGTGCAGTCCCCATTATAATGAAGTTTTAGCTAAATTTTTAGTGTGATAGACTGAAACAAAGTTTAGGAGGCTTTTATGGAGACGCTGTTTAACAAATGCCTGATAGATCAGACTATTCACAGATAAGGCTTATAAATGTTCATTAAATTAGAAAGGCAACAATCACTTAGCTCATATATATTGTGAGATAAGTATTTAAAATTAAAAGAAAAGCATTTAATGACACCTGATTATTAGAATAAAAAACACTGTATAAAGCTATTCAAAATTGCTGCCCTCCTGCCGTAGCAACCACACCATAGATACCCAAAAGTCAGCTTGGGTCTGTCCTGGCTGCTTGGCTCAGTGTACAAGAATATGAGCAGTGCTGAAACAGCCCCCAGCTCTGCTTTGGATCACTCTACTCCTGGGTATGCTGTAGAACGTCTCCAGGTACCACATGTACACAGCAGAGAGCACTTGGTGCACTTTGGGAAATGTAAGTATTTATTATTATCAATATTTGAGCAGTTCTACCTGTTCAGGCCAGCCTGCTCAGAATTTAGCACTGCTGATATTTTCTTTTGATGAAGGACATGAACAAAATAACATCTGGAGATATTTAACAATTCCCTCCATCTCCTAATAAATGAATGTCTGAGTTGATTCACTACTGCAAATTTTCTAGTAACTGGCAACTTTCTGTTGCCAATTATTTAAATATCAAAATAATATATTTGCCTGAAGCAACGAAAAAAAAAAATAAGAAAAAAAGAAGAGCTGACAGTTACTCCTTACATTATAAAATGCTTGATTCAAACAGTTCATCCAATTAGCAAAATAGTAAATTAGCTAAAAGATACACTATGCAAAGTGTTTAATCCTGTTTTCTTTTACAGTGTGTTTTGCTTTCCATTCCAAAATAGCTACTAGCAACAGAGAGAAGGATCCATTTCACAAATCCTTCCATCTGGCACAGCATCCCTTGGAAGAGTAACTGTACGAACACCAAATGCCTTCAAGGGAGAGAGACTACATCTGTGTGGGGCATGGAGGGCAAAAGAACTATCAGATGGGGAGTTTACTGGTGAAGCACTGGAACAGGTTGCCCAGAGAAGCTGAGGATGCCCCATCCCTGGAGATGCTCGAGGTACTCAAAGCCAGGACTGGATGAGGCCCTGGGTATACTGACCTTGTAGGTGGCAACCCTGTCCACAGCAGGGGAGTTGGACCCGGATGATCTTTAAGGTCCCTTCCAACAGAAGCTATTCTAAAATTCAACGATTTTTACTGGAGTAGAAGATGTCCTCTCCCAGGAGCAACCTCTGGACTAGGAGGATGAAAGCTTTTTAGGTTTCACTTATCTAAACACCACTCATTCCAGCCCCCCTCTACTCAGTACCAGTAGCCCAGAGGCACAGCAGTTCAGCAGGAATTTCTGAGTGGGGATGAGACAGAAAAGGAAATGAGTATAATTCATGTAATTCAGAGTAAATAACAGAAGGTAACAGGTGGTTCCACTGCTGAATGGATCGATGGGAAGGGTCTATTTGCCTATCAGAAGGACAACGCTGCTGTCTTTCAAGGTGGGAGAGCCCATGAGTGCATGAAGCTCATGTTTGATGAAGTCCATGTACCGGAAGACTTGGATTGATATTTTGACAGAAAAAGAATACCTCTTGCAGTTTCCTAAAGCCAGATTTCTTCACTAAGTAGGTCACCACAGCAGGAACAGGTCATTAGAACAACACAGTTGCTGTTGAGGACCTTGCAATCACACATTGCACATTTTGGGGATTATAATTCAGACCACTTCAAATCTGAGCCCCAGATCAAGCACTCTTACTTCAGCACTTCAGAGGAAAGCTATCTCACAAATCTTTGATTTCCAGACAGCAGGTATTTCACCCGGATACTCTCGAAGGAACCACATCATCCTCTTGTCTGTCACATACAATAATGCTAGGCAGTGACATGCGTTTCTCTTATAGGCCTTGCACCTGGAGTCAAAGCCTTCTTTTTATTTCTCTTCCTACTTCTGCTCTGCATCTTTCTGTCTTTGCTTGCATAGAAGTGCACCATGATGCTTTCAGGAGCCCCCTCTCACAGACTCTTGGCAATACTGTTTTGTCAATGACCAATATGGAAGGAATTGCAGTGTTACTTCTACAGCCGTAGTTGTTACTCCATGAGGATACCACTCCAGATGAACTGACTTCAGGCTTCTTGGACACACTTTAGTCTGGGGAAGGAGAAATATGTAATACAACTTCTAGCAGTCTCTACCAGCACTGCTCCTTTGTCTCTAGTTTAATACCATCTGGAGGTGCCAGAAATATCTTTGGACATGAGATGGCAGATATGGTGTGCACATGATGTATGTGTATCCTATGATACACCATACTAGTTATCTTGTTATAAAACTAGAAGTTTACAGTAAAAATGACTAGGGAATTCCTACAGGAATATGTGCTGCTCATACTTTTCAGCAAACCTACACATTTAGTTCAATGCAGTTGGAGTTTTATAATCTTCACAATTTTAAAGGAGAGAATAGTCCCCTTCCCATTGGCAGAATGTTTTAGAACATCAATCTTGTCATTCTAATAGTGAAAATGAAACCACAGGTTGGTTTGTTACCTTTCATCCTTGTGTTTTAGTATAGCACTGAATTTAGACATTTTAAGTAGTTCTTTTTCATCAGTTACTCACACAATTCTTTTCAAAACTCACTACTTTTGCTCTCGGGTTTTATTTCTTCTTCACTAAATAAATCAAGCTCTTTAAAATAAGCTCTATCACAGCACAGCTTTACTAGAGCTATGCACAGACAAGCTTCTTGAAGCAATAACGTACAATTACTACAGCAACATGGACCTTAACACTGACTAAACACACTGCTTCTCCCAGCCATACACAAAGACGGACCATTCACTCTCCTACATTCCAAGCTCCTACCCAGTCTAATTTTAATTTAGCTTTCTTCCACATAATTAACCAAAAGTCACATGGTTTACATACACTCATACGTACTAGAATAAAGTACCAAAATCAATTCTGAAATACTGCACAATTCCTCTGCATGCTACAGAATAGAATACATTTTCAAATAAATGTTTTCTTTAAAGACTATGATTGCAATATATCAAAATTATGCAATATATCTAACTAATATATTTAAAACAAACAAGAAAACCTTTAAAAACATACTTCTCAGCCTAAGGATTCAGCAATATATGGAACATTTCCTCTATTTCAAGCTCAAGATGAAGAATTCCCCACTACTTTTTCTTCAAAATCTGATCGTTTGTGTTCACTCCTCCCATGTCATTTAACAAAAGATAATAGAGGCCAAGATCTGTATCTTCAGATCTGGCCAGACACAGCATTCCCCCACACAGAGCACAGCTTCAGTGGTCCTGTCATCAATCAGCGATGGAAAGAAAGGAATATGAATACTTTCTAAACCTAATAGCTTGATGATACTTGAAAAGAGATAAATCACTCTACAAGTATCTCATAAATAACATTCACTTGCAATGAAAGCAATAGTAATTCCAACAGTGTATATAAAAAGCTAAATAGAAGGCTATTTATCTATCACAGATTGTGGGCAGAATAAAAACATTGAATGAACAGTTTAAAACCTCTGAGAGGAACGAGGTTAGTCGATAGGGAAAATAAACTTAAAAGCCATACAACACTTCTGGAGAAAAATGCAGAATCACACTAAGATCTTGTGAACTAAAGCTGAGAATCTGCATGCATTTCACTCCTGCAGACACTTGCCCTAGGCTACTATATTTCTGAGAGAGCATCTGTGTAAAGATTTACAAATTAATTTCACTTGAGTTTCAAGAACTGTTACTCATCATTGCATCTTGTTTTCAATGAGGACAGTCAAAAAACTTTAAATGCTTCATCTGAAGACTCTAAATATTTGCTAGCTTGACACTAATGTTGATTCCAGAGAAAAGACCAAAAATTAAGGACCATGGTAGGCCAATTTCATGAGAATTTTGAAGAGAAAACTATTTTCTTTCTGACTTTTAAAACTCCTTTCTGCCACTTGAATTTTTATTAGAGCTCTTTCTGTCTATTTGGTTGTACTAAAAATATTGCATCCTAGTTTCTTCTCTACTGAAAGATGCTGATAATCTCCAGCTAGTGGGAAAAAAATAGCACAACTAGAACATAACCTGCATCACTGCTACTTCTATTTATATCTGACAGTTGCAGCAAAAAAGAACAGTTTCCTAGTTGCTTACACTTTACCCTTCAATATGTCATAATGAACAGACACCATTAACAACAATTAAATATTTAATCCACCTAGGAAATAGCCATAGCTGAAAAGTGAGAAGCTTGATGAATTTAACAAGCAGTCTGAACACATGGTGTTTCCTCGATACTGTATACACTTCTAGCTCTTGGAAGGCCCTGAGTGCGCCTGCACGCACGAGCATGCGTAGGAATAAACATTAGAAACTTGGGTAATAAATATATAATTATCATCTGGATAAAATCAGATGCCTAAAATTCTATTGCCTCTGAGTATAATTACAGTAATAAAAATATTGCTGACTGATGAAGAAATGTACTATTTATGCTGCAGGGATTGCAAATCAACAGTTTTTTTTTTATATCCAGCCACTCAAAAAAATGCTGTCTTCATTACAAAACTTCACTGATATATAAAACAATTCATCTCTTCTGGCTTTCTTCTTCCAGTGTTATCTTTCTTCCATGATTTATACTATTGCCATGATAATAAATTCATCAGTTCAACATAGTACCTGATGTTTACTGGATAAAACATGTTTACATAAAATGCACGTCCATTGTCCTAAATCATATTTTCTTAAAATATATTTTATATTTACTAAAACATTATCTCAGTAGATTAAAGCAAATATTTCTAAACATGTCTACAAAGCACAGCTCTCAGAATTACCCTATCTTATTTTAAAATCACATCTTTAATCTTACTTTGCTCATAAATCCCTGGAGTGAATATTAAAAAGGAAGTCTATTTTACAATTGCCAAGTGGAGATACATCATCTGAACTGCATATTTAAATTTAAATGCTTAGATGTTTCAGAAAGATTAAAATGCTACTAGTGTTTTCATCTATATTTATGAAGTACTTATTGATAAAGTTTCCAAGTTCTCTCAGTAGGGGCAGAAGTGCCCCCTCTCACATTCAGAGAGTGTGCGGATATTGCAGTATCTTTTCTATTCTCATTGGTAAAGTTTTGGGCATTAGTCTACATTTGATTGAGCCAGCTCATGATTACTTTTACATTACATCACTTATCAAGCAAAGGGGATGAAATCCGCTGTGTGCTGTATGAATTTTCTATTATAAAATCCAAAGACTTCATTGAAGTGGCAGAACTCCAACAATTAAGGACAAGTGATTTCATACCACTGATGACCCACATTTCACATTTCAGGACCCACTGAGGACAGCAGAGCACTGACAAACCAGATTGCTTACCTAGTGCTGCAGGCTACTGGGGCTAGTAAAATGACTGTGGACTCCATAACCTATTCCACCTATGCCAGAATCATAAAAAGTTATGTTCATTCCTGCTCTTCTACTCTAAGCTTTTGTCTGTTTCCTGCAACTCTCAGTCCTGCCTTGCCTTTATTCTCCATCTTCCAACAAAAATATGTTAAACATTTATCCTCCTTTTTTGATACCAGATGTGCAAGCTGAGGTGGACTGCACTGGAAATCAATTCTGCTCCCTCTGAACTATATATATAATGTATAGCATAGCAATGCCAACTGTATAGAATTAGCTGGAATTGTGTTCCCTGGGATTAAGAAAAAGAAAAGAAGGCAGAGTGGAGTCTACTAAAGGGTGTGTGGAAGCAACAGCCATAGAGAAACCTAGAACTTAGGAAGAAGAAAGTATGATCATTGCACAGCATTGTATGAAGATCTGGAGGCTGTATCCTCACAAGCATGAACAATGTAAGTAAAACAGAATGCATATATAGATGCATCACATGGCTAAACCTGGATTAGTTTACAGGAAAAGATTCCCTTACATCATCTGGCTGGTGACCCCCCTGCCAGGATGCAGTTTACTTTCAATATTAAGAATAAAACGGGGGGAAAAGATTTTAAAATAAAGTTTTCTGCATTTACTGTATCTTCCAATCCATTTCCAAACTCATGGATCAGGGAGGGCATGGACTCTATTAAAGATTCCTGTGAGAGGCCAGAAGTTAGGAAGCTGGGATACTTCAGAGTGGCTGCAAAAGTGGCAATGATAATCTAACACATAAGAAACGGCACTTAATAATCGTAACAAATATAAAGACAAGATTTTGGTCATTTTTCATTAAACACAGTGTTAGGAAAGGTTACAAGCATTTACTAAGTCAGCGAACAAGCCACGCAGCTGAAAACACTTCATGTCTTTTAAATTTACTTTCATCTGCTATGAGAACCATGCAAATAAGAATACTCCTTTCCTAATTAGAGAACTGTCATTATACTTAGCTTGAGTACTTTTCCAAAAGGTAAAGTTTATCAGTCTGTTTTGGACAGTTACTATTTTAGTAAGATGCTGTTTGGAACCTCGAAGGTTTACTAAGTAGACACAATATTTTCACAGTCTCAGAATTTCCCTGAAAAAAAAAAAACCAGAAATGGTCACACTGGTGTCTCCCTCTATCATTCTGAAATGAATTGTAACTAGGAAAGCACACAGACAGAATAAGCACTGATATCAGTAGCAAAATCTTCATGGTCCAGGTAAAGTGCCTGTTGAGAATGAGGCAGCGGGGCTGGAGTTCAAAGAACAGCTCTCTAACCAAAAAGCCACCAAAGCAAGTCAGGAAAAAGTGCCAACTACAGGGCAGGACTTCAGCCTTTCTCCTCAAAACTTACGTAATCAACTTCATTTTGAAGTGTATACCTGAAGCTGAGTATCTTTTGCATCTGTGAGCCCTATGAATTTCTCCTAAATTTTTAAATATGTATACTTTTTTTTTTTTTACTGTCAAAAAGAATTTATTGGTTTCAATTGGAGTGAGAGAAATGCAAATTCAAATCTGAGTTAGAAGAGAGAATTTTGCTCACATATTCGAAGGTGGTATTGAATTGTTCTTTCTTCAGCTAGAAAGCAAATTCAGAATACATACCATCAATGCTACTTTCTGCCACCTATTTCATGAAGCCTATGGACCATACCTGCTGCTGTTGGCATAGATCATCAAAGACAGGTAATTACTTATAGCCATGACAATTGCATAACACTGCATATAATTTCTTGTACATAGGGAATTCTCGATCACAAGTCTGACAGAATTAGTTTTCAATAGGATTACATATAATCAAAAAATTACTTTGGATAAAGCAGATGAAGTTTTACAGAAAAGAAAAAAAAAGAAAGAAAAAGAAAATATTAGGAAAAGTCAAATAAATTCATTACTAAGCCAAAGAGATCAATAATGAACTAATGAGAAGTTAGCTCTTTGAACTAAGTTATTAGTAGCAAGGTACTTCTTTCTTCAAGCTCAAGGATGCATCTCAACAGTCTCACCAAGAGATGCCCAACAGTGTAGTTTAGAAAATTCATAATGCAGTCCTAATTACCTTTGTTCCAATTAGTCACTTAGCTCATTCACACCTATAAGTCCATTCTTGCACTTTAAAAAAGTGGTGGTTATTTTGACCTAAGGAAGCTTTCCTTAATCTTACCCAAAATGACCACTCCATGTTTAAGTGAGAGTTTTGGTCAATTTTACAAGTATCTTGTACTTAGTTTAGTTACCAAAGTTGAAAGATAGGGATGACATAAATTGAAACTAAACACGACATATAAGGATATCAACTTGCTTACAGAGCACCCTAAAGCTTACAGAAATAATAAACATGTTGCTACTAATGATAAAATCATAGTAAAAAGAAGAGCATATTGGATCAACATCATAGGACTGTTCTAGCCAAGACTAATTAACACCAAAGTAGTCAGTGATAAACCTTATGCTATAAATTAGCACCCTCAGAGCTATTTTGTCCAACATTCCTATCCTAAGTGAATCTGATCTTTCACATCCCTAATTATGCTGGCAAGTACTATCTTATACACAGCTATTCTGCTTCTAGAAAACAGTTCATACTTGCAACTCTTACATATCTACAGCATGTGGGTTACAGCTGTGGTTACACCACTTTGATGGGTTCATCAGTGCTACTACACATGTTTAGGAAAAACTATTCTAAAATAAATGTCCTCTTCATTCTTTTTCTGTAAATAAAAAGCTGTCTCAAGTGTGCTACATTGCAGCACTTTAGCCTGTGATGGACTTTGACAGGAAGCACATGAGAGCATCATTTCCAAAATGCAACATGAAGATCTTGACTTATGAAACAACATGTAATTGAACATTAGTGTGATTCAGGCAGACAACTGGAGGAAAAATAACAGGTTGCTTTTTAATAAAAACCCTGAATATTTCAGTATATCTCAGCATGTATTTGGAAAGATACTGCTCATGTCCCTATTAACTGGAAATGCATAGGCAATAATTAGGCACTGAGCCACTCAGCCTCCAACCAGTTTATCTTAACTTTGTAATATTAATTAGTACAAAACATATGCACTTGCTGAATAGAAGGGGAGAATGGCCTAGTTCATAGCAGAAGGAGTTAGATGAGGAAAAATATCCAGTTAATTACATAATATTTCTTTGCCAAAGACAAAAAATCAGAAATAGGTTGATACACCAAAAAATGTGTGTTTTGGATGAATTGTATTTTGTCACTTATGCAAGATGGGCAAGAGTACTAAAACCAACACAGAAGGAGAGCAAAGATAAGAATGTTCACTTAAACTAATAATCCTGCGTGTAGATTGTGGATGATGAATCACATTTTTTCTCACTCTAATTTCTGAAGCTCTGTATATGTTAGCCACTGATTTTGTTCAGCACTAGAATACCAAACCAAGCCCTTTTAGAACAGACCACTTCCAAGCTCTCATAGACAGAGTAACAAGGAGCTGTTGGCACATAAAATCATACCTGCTTTTCTACTATATACGCAAGCCCTACTAACAAAATAAGTACCGCTGACAGAATAACTAGCTAGAACAGGCACACCTCTGCTATTTCTGTTTCTGCCACAACCTGTGAAAAGCTGTTAGAATAATTAGGAATTTTCAGCAGCTACTTTCCTGCGTTCACTGAATTTTATCCCCTTTCTCATTCTTGCAATCAACCATTTCAGCAAAGAGATGATATCGGTTGGTGAAATGGCTTTATGCATGTGACAGAAAAATGTGCTTCTCTTCAATTTGCGCCCACTGTTTACTGTTGTAAATCTGCTAAATTTAAATTCTCAGTTCAAAACTAAGCAATTATCAGTTACAGACTGCAACTTTCTGAACACGTCCAACAATTACAAATCGGTGATTTTCACAGAAACTTCATCTTTGTTCCCTAAAAGAGCTTCTGAACTGCATGTCTGTCACAGTACCAAAGTAATTACAGATGATCTACTTATTTCATGCACACAGGAAAAGGCACAGTTTCTATCAGACCAAACTTTCCCTGCCAGAGATAAGTATAGAAACTTAGAAGTGACTTACAGCCTCCCACAGTGACTGACCTAAAACCATGCTCTGTTTAGAGTCACATTTAGTTCAGGCTCTCCTGTGGGATTAAATACATAAGTACAAATTTACCCGAATATACATATCGCATTAATAATCTGTTTTATATAACTTTGCATTCTTTAAAATGTGCACACAATAAATTAGCATCTGGTACACTCAATTTCTCCTAAAAATGTGCTTTTAAGACAGCATAACAAAACAAACAAGTAGTTTGGGAGAAGATGCGCAACAAAATTCTGGCCTAAATGCATCTCCCCTCTTAGACCTCTATTCCGTAATAGAATTCTAATAACAGTAAGAATCTTTCCTGTGGGATGATGTAATACTCACCCACATAAGGAATGCTTAAATAATGTTTTCACCATAAAATATTTCATCTGGAAGTAATACACTACACTGTGCCAATGTAACTATAAAATAGTTTGAATTCAAACTTTTCACTGGAACCTTTTTCCATTCAAATTTTCAGATAATTAATCCCTTCACACCAATTACTGTCGAACAGATTCTGAAATAACAAAATCAGCAAGGTTTATTTGTAGTTTTATGCATTTATTTGAACCTCAGTATCTCAATCTCTTTGAATGAACGTAATTATTTTAGGCCATAATCACTGCAGTATGCCAACTATTTTTTCAGGAAGGAAAATGAGTTAAATTCCTGCCAAATGAAAGCATCTGGAGCATTTTAGGGATGGCTTTGAAAATTCAAGAAATGAATGCAGACTCTGAAATGTCACACATTTGCTTCAAGTTTTCTTCTGCCCAAACACTAAGTACAAATGGCAAACTCCTCTGCATGCTATCTCAGAAACAGATTCAGGAAATTTCATCTCTACTCTGGGCTAGTACATCATGTTTTGTCCAGTTATTCCATGTCTTACATAACAATGTCTTAAACCTCCAAGAGTTACATTACTATGCAACATATACAACTGGTAGAGGAGGGGAAACCTTTCCATTAAAATGTCTTATCAACAGAATTAGAAAAAAATGCTCAAGAACAGTAACTTCACCGCTATTTTGACAGGGTGGTCCTGAAAAGAAATAATTCACTTCACGCAGAAGGAACTGACCCCTTTTCTTTCAGCAGCAGTATCAAGAGAGGGAGGAAGATTATTCACATCAGAGAGAAAAATGCAAATGATGTCCCTTCTGACAAGAGCAACAATTTCAATTCACAAACTCCACGAGCTTCTAAAGACAGTCATGACACAATTCCACAGACTAATCTTTGTGCTTTATACACTGCAAGCACAAAGCAGGCTTTGAGGAGAAAAATCAAAAACTGAACTATGGCACTAGAATGTGACCCAGCACTAAAGTCAGTTTCTCTCATTTTGGATAATGAAAGATCTGGCAGAACAGGAACAAGCTTCTAAGACTGCATAACTTGGGGACATAAAAGTTTTAGTGCACTCAGGCTTAAGAAGCGTACTTCAATTTACTGCTTTTTATGTAGGCATCATACATTATTTCTCTCTCAGATGTTTTGCTAAAAATTTTGCCTACATAATTCAACACCTGGACTGATAAGTATAAGCACTGAACACTCTGACACAAGTCAGAGATACTTAGCACATGTCACTCCTGGAATGGAAAAACTGAGTCAGTGACAAAGCTGAAGGCAGAGGGTCTGCTAAAAGTGAGCATGCATGCTGCTGCCAGCACCACACAGGTTGAATCAAACTCAAACATAAAGAGTTACATTTTTTGAAAGATTCTGCTTGGTGGAATCTTCAGAGATCAAAACAGTTATAAATCAAGCAGATTTATTTAGTACACTGTGAAGTAATGGGCCTCTTCATCTCAAAAGAAAATACGACTTTTCTGAGCTGGCTGGGAAATCACACTTATAAGGTTTAGAATATAGTTAAAATATTATTTAGAACTATGAATAAAAATTAGCTCAGGAAAATAACAGTTCAAAGACTGTTTTAAAATCAAATTTAATTAGCTCAGACTGCAAATGCTGGAGATTCTATATAGCAGTGACATTTTCCACCTCTTTTTAATCCAAGAAAATGATAGGAAAATAAGTTTCAGAAAATACTTTGCAAAAAAACCTGAAATGGAAATTAACATCCATAGATATTTTCCTGTGATGTGTCTTTCTCCGAACAACAGAGATTTTTAATGAGATACATTGATACCTTATTCTACTTCTGCTAACCCTACCAAAATTCCTGCACCTCCATGTTTTAATAGAATTTTTACAGTAGAGTTTAATCTAATTTCAACTGCTACACATCTCAGACTGTCTTGAGATATGAACATATCTCCATGCCCAGATGTTTCAAAACCTACTTAGATGAAAGCCCTAAATGTTTGGAAACTTCATATTAGTGAGATGAAGATGCCACAAGATTTGATTCTGCTACTTCTAAATGTTAAAAAGTAAATAGCTCACAGCAACCAGAAGCAGAATACACTCAGAGCTGGTTTGGCCTTACTCTTGGGTGAAGAGAGACAACACATTTATTGGCTGTAAGCAAATTTTTTTTACTCATCTCTTGGTGGCTGGTTGGTTTAGATACTGCTTGCAGAGTTTGTAAGCTGCTTAGTATGAATGTGGATAAACAATATTTGCACACTGAAGCACAGTAACTGAATAGACAACACAAGGCAAATGGCTAAGCAAGAACGCATGGCCAACAAGGGCATGTGGGCATACTAGGAGCCATTCATTGACAGCAAGGGAGCTTCCATTAGAATTTTCCTCTGCCACTTCTTCATAAAGATAGAAATATGTAAAGAGAAAAATAATAATCATGTAGCAAAAAGAAACGCATACAGATCCACGTTGTTCTAGAAATCTCAGAAAACAAGATTCTGCCAGGATATGAGACTGAAGAAAGTTGAAAAATCCTGTCCAAATAAGACAAAATTTGCAATTATCTGCTGAAAAACCAGCCCAGGGTGACAGGCCACAGGGTGAATCACAATGATGCAGAGACAGAGTACAAAAAAAGAGCAGAGAAAAAAAGAAAAAAAGGTAATAGAAGAGAAATAATTGATGTCAGAAATATATTGAGATCTTCAACACTTTCAACAAAATTCCTTGCCAAATGTTTTTATGAAAACTGAGATATCACAATATAAGACAGAAGTCCTGTCATGGATATAAGCTTAAAATATGGAATAGAGAGGACAGAAGTAAATTATATTCTCAGAACAGTATCCGCACAGAACAAGTGGGATCTGTTACAGGATCTACATTGTTCAGCACATCCATAAATGAAGTGTAAAATGAGTAAGCAACAACATGAGTTTGCTGATGATACAAAGTTTGCTAAGGTACAGCTGACAAATAAAATGTAGAAATGCCTCAAAAAAAGTTAAGGTTTCATTTGACGACAATACAAAATAGATGGTGGGAAAGACCTAAAAAGTAGCATAAGCGAGTTTAGCACTTCCTATTGTTTTTATCAGTAACTCTGAGTAAACAATACTTACTTAAAATAAGCTGTAGAAGTTATTAATTTCCAGATAATTTTATTCCAAATTCTTGATATGTCTTACTTCTATCTTCCCAAACAATGTTAAAAATTAAAAAGTTCACCGACACCTGAAGGCTGTGCACGGGGAGTAAAGTGCACTTTTCATTCTCGACTTTATAGGGCTTTTGCCACCAAGATTATTACTATCACACAGCATTTTTTACACACTTCAGCATCCACTAAGTTCCATAATGGATGATTTTGATATGATCAATCTGATTTAAGCAAAAGAAAAAATGACCTGTGGCTTAGTAACTCAAACAAGAACAGAAATCTCAAGTGCTGCTTTCAACCACTGTAAAGAAATACTCAAAAATTCAGCCTGGGATTCCTGCTTGATTCCTGCTTGTAAGTAGAGGGAGAGGGTGAAAGAGGAAACTAACACTCCAATATAGACTTGATGGCCATTGCCTCCACTGTACAAAATTTTAAGAGCTACCATACCTTGACAATTGCAGCAAAAAACACAGAATGGCTTCAGTTACTAACAGTGTACGGTTTTATGGGAATTTCTTCTGGGGTTTAAATGGCTGAAGAACTTCAAAAGCTTTCCAGGTCAAATATAGTAACAAAAATCCCCATGCTACAGATTGTGTTGTGGTTTAATCCCCAGAAAGCAGACAAGCATCACACAGCTGTTCACTTGCTCCCCTCCAGGACCCAACCCTATGGGACATCAGAAGAGGAAAAGAGGAAAAGCAAAAAAAAAAAAAAAAAAAAAAAAGCTGTGGTTTGAGATAAAAATTGCTTAATAAGCAAAATAGAAGCGAGAGAAAAGAGAAGCAAATGATGCAAAGGCAATTACTCACCATCTCCCATGGGTAGACAGATGTCCAGCCAGTTCCCAAAAGAAAGATAGCTAACCTCCCCAAACTCCTTTCTCAACCTTTTTATTGCTAAGCATGAGATTAAGTGGCATGTAATACCTCTTTGGTTAGCTGGGGTCAGCTGTCCTGACCGTGTTCCTTCCCAGATTACTGCATCCCCCCCTGAGCCTACTTGCTGGTGGGACACTGTGCAAACACTGTTCAGCAATAACTAAAACAAGGGTGTGTTATCAGCATTGTTTTTGTCACAAATCTAAAACAGAACTATGTGAGCTGCTCTGAAGAAACTTAACTCCATCCCAACCAGACCAACTACACTGAGGAAGTTATATAGTGGAAGTTTACATGGTACAGTAAAAAATTCTGAAGCATAACGGATATCTTTGCCGTTGGATACAAGTAAACGAAGGGAGTAAAAATTACTGATCTTTGCCTGTAGAAAACATGGAATTGTTTGTCATCTTTGTCATACAATTAAATACAAAACCTGGAAGAGAACACATCTGTCAGATGACAACAGTAAAATACTGAAACAGTATCAACATTAGTAGCCAAGCTAGCATTAACTCCATAAAATCCTATTTGTTTTATACTTGAGCTATAAAAACTAAACTTTGCATTGATATAATAAGGTCTCTAGGAAACAATATAATGACCTTCCATTAGAGACGAAAAGAGACTCTTTATCAGGGAATATAGAGGTAGGACACTCAGAGAAACGGTGAGAACAAGTTGCTCAGAGAAGCTGTGGATGCTCCTCCATCCCTGAAGGCATTCAAGGCCCAGTCGGATGGCGCCCTGGGCAGTTTGATTTAGTAGGTGACAACCCTGCCCACAGCAGGGGGTTTGAATGAGATGATCTTAAAGGTCCCTTCCAAACCAAGCCATTCTACAAAATTGGGAAAAAAAAAAAAAAAAAAGTTAAATGAAAAATTTCTGCCATTTTTTTTTTCCTTAGAGAAGTACATACAAATACAAAAAACCATGAGGAAATGAACACAATAGCAAACTTGTAACATTTTCAAAATGCCTCTTAAGCATACCTAGCAATGTTAGTAAGCTTCTTTTTTTTTTTTTTTGTTTTGCTCTTCCATATATTCAGAGCTATAGCCAAAAAAAAAGCAGATGTATTCATCTCTATAGGTGAGTATTCTGGGCACCTGTTAAATGATGCCTTTGGGGGACAGCATGTAAGAAAGGTGAAAAGAATAATTTTTGATGCTCTTGGTCTGATGCCCAGCTTACTCCAGGAGTAAAAATATAAGCACTGTTTTAAGCCAAGAATTGCAGCACTGTTCACAAACAAATACAACGGACTTCACATGTTTTTATTAAGCATGTTAGCAATGGAAAGAATAAGTTAAAAGCAGTTTGTTTGCAAACAAAGCTTTATGTCAATATTCTTTCTTTTTAAATGTTTATATGTTTCCAATAAGAGACAGTAGGTCAACATCAAAGTTTTCTTAATATGGAAAAAATGTCAGATAACAGATAACTAATAACAGATTTGAAGATCAAACTCAGATTTGATATTCATAATATTTGTTTTTGCAAATGATTCCAATTCATTCCCTAACGCATTGAAGTATCGAACGTAATTAAACCACACAAAATAGCAAGTTAGAAAAGTATCTCCCTTCCCCCAAGAGAACTTGCCATTTCCTCTTTCAAACCCATTTGTTCCCCAAAATTCTACTCCATGCTTTTAAACTATTTTAGAATAATATTATTTTATAGAATTAAAATACCCACAAAAAGAAACAATCAAGAGCCATTACTGACTAACATTCCCAGAATGGTTGAAACGGGCTATGAAATCAAGGAAGGTAAAGACCATTTTTATGAAGGCTAGATTTTTAAGCAGAAGTGCTGACATGGTGATGTCCAATTAAAAGTTCAGTAGTGAAATGAGTCTAAAAGGGTCATGTGTAAAAGGCATAAAACACCAATCTTGTCATATTCTATGCAGCTTGTTAAAATCCTAGAAGCTGTAAGAGCAGAGACAAATTAAGCAAGTTTCCAGTCTTTCCCTGATAAAAACCCAGACAATTATTTAATGAAAACCCAAAAGATTACCAATTATTTTTCTAAAAAACTCTACTTCTTCAGATTGGGAATTTAGTACTGCACTGCAAAGTTAGCTTGCAGAAATGCTTTGAGTGCCTTTAGTAAAGGTGCACAATTGTACTAAATCCATTAATTTATTACCTATTTTTACTAGGGGAGGATGAAGACTTAAAGGGAAACAAGGAAAAGAAAGTGAGAGAAATGACAGAGAAAAGTAGTAAGAGAAGCTGAGCAAGCAAGTATAAGAGCACCTATGCACCAATTCAATAGACAGAATTCAATGGATAGAATTTTTAATATCCTGAAAATCACAATGACTATTTGTTGACCAATATGGTCATGCACCAGGCTTGAACTACCTACTAAAATCAGCAGCACGCAGTTCTGGTTCCTGCAAGAGTACACAGAAGAACATTTAAAGCAAAAATAAGACTTCCAGGCTTTGTGTTAAATAATTTAACACAAGTGTTTATATTCTTTCCCGACTCAAAGTATTTATCTGGAACTATGCAACCTTCTGTTTTGCAAGCACTAAATTTGGAATTCATTTTCTGTAAATAAATAAAAATATTTCACTGACAAAAACAAATTTTCATCTAATGTAAAAAAAAAAAAAATAAAGAAATGTGATAATACACAGCTGTTACAAACCGTAAGTCTACATTTTAAAACTGTGCTATTTCTGGGAGTTCTTGTTAATTTGTCCACTCAGATTTACACACATTCACACTGCAAAATATAAGAATGAATGCTGATCCTGGAGAAAAAAAAAAAGGAAAGACAAAATCATCAAGCTGGGTCAGAAAGTTATCTGTAATTTTTCATGTGTGTAAAAATACTGATGGAGTGCAATGATTCTCCATCATGTATTATCTCTTTCATCAAAGCAAATGAATCCTTTTCAAAAAATCTCCAGTGAACTAAAAAATTCTGATTTGAATATAAGTTAAATGTTACAGATATTAACTACTTCTGTGAGCCATTCCCAAGGTAAATGGGTAGTTCTACATTTGATTTCTTGAATATCACCTTAATACAGCTCCACTGAATAGTTCTGTATCTTCTATTCACTGAAATTTCCATCAAGAGTTAACTATAGTTTTATTTAAAGGTCTGTTTGCAAACTTTTTCATATCAGTTCTACGTCTAGCAAAATACGGAGTCATGACTAATCTCAGATTGTAGTACATAATAATTAATTATGAAGGATCAAATAGCGTCCGTAAATATCAATCAGTATTGGTGAATTACTTTCTTGGCCTTCGTATTAATAAGCTTATCAATTTCAGTGAGGTTATTAACATAGACAGTTTCAAGTTGGATTTGGTTTCCCTCTCTGTCCCACACACTTAACAATGTAGATCACTCTGGCATTTTAGTTCATCACTCATTTGCCCCATTTTCCTTGATGAAAGAATGAAACATAGAATCATAGGGGTTGGAAGGGACTTCCAGAGATCATTGAGTCCAACCCCCTTGCCAAAGCAGGTTCCCTACACCAGGTCGCACAGGTGGGCATCCAGGCAGGTCTTGAATATCTCCAGAGAAGGAGACTCCACAACCTCCCTGGGCAGCCTGTTCCAGTGTTCCATCACCCTCACCATAAAGAAGTTCTTGCGCACATTGGTGCAGAACTTCCTATGCTCCAGTTTCTGGCCGTTTCCCCTTGTCCTGTCTCCACACACCACTGAAAAGAGTCTGGCCTCGCCACTTTGCCCTCACACCTTAGATATTTATAGACCTGGATCAGGTCCCCTCTCAGTCTTCTTTTCTCAAGGCTAAACAGACCCAGTTCACTTAGCCATTCTTCAGAGGGGAGATGCTCCAGGCCCACAACATGAATAGTCTGCAAGATCACGCTACTTAAGAGCTCAGTTTCAGGTTCTTGAAAATAAGATTTTATGAATAGATTTAAGGTTTAATATCCACTACAACCTATCATGTCACTGCAGCTCATAGGTAGAAACACAAAAGCGCAATCATGAAAAGAGGGAGATCTCCAGGCAGCATCCCAATTGTTCTAATTAGATTGCAATCATCTGATCAAATTCTATATTGATTGTGAAATGAAATAAGAAGCATACAGGGGCCACATACGACATGGTTGAGTGAGTTATCAGCAACCTGCTGGTGATTTTTACTTCATTTGCCCTTCAGGTTCATTACTTCACTTCCAGTTGCCAAAGCATCTTCTGCTATGACATTTGGATGGTCTCATTTGTGTTTGTGCTGCCTGTTTTGGGAACCACAGCCTTAATGCCCACATATAATACTGTTTTTAAGGGATCTTTTTTGCCTTTCCAGTTTTACCAAACCAGACCCAAAAAAACCCACATTTTGCAGGCAAAGTGCTTCCTCAGTTACCAAGCACGTTGTGGAGGGACCTCTCATTTTCAGAAGTCTTCAACAAGTACCTCAAAGACTACAACAAATGTGCAGTATGTTTGCAAAAGAAATTACTCACACTTCAGTATATTTTGGTTTCAAACAACTTCATAACAACTATTCTATTACACCATTTGTTGTTCTGTAGGGTGACTGTGATTTTTCTGGCTATCTCAGTGAATAGTTTGTTTGCCTTAATCAAACATCTATTTCAGAGACAAAAATATTTGAGGCCACCTTGCCTACCACAAGCAAGTCTTAGCATGTATCGGCTGCACTGACAAGATATTCTGTCAGTGCCTCTCTGAAGATTACTTAAAATTAACAGAGTACTAAAATCAACTTTCACATTTTAAAGCTCTCTGTAGCTTCCTGTGTCCATCCATACACATAATTTTTTCCAGATTATATTTTTTCTTTTATTCTGTGTGAAAAGTAACAAAAGTATTACTGAAATTTTTAGACTAAAACTCTTATTTATTGCAACCTAAAAAATTTGTATTTCCACATGAAGAAATGCTGCTTATCCATTTGTTTTTTGACACAAAAATCAGTGTATAGACTTATTTTCTGTTATTCAGTTATGAGAGATTATTATTTAATAAGAATAGTAGTACATGGACTAACTAGTATTTTTAAAAATTTAACTGACACACTTGAATATAAAATCATTAGCCACATAGTATATTACAAAATATATATATAAAATAATAATGCACTTAAGCTTTTGTGATATCAAGGCTCCATTTCAATATTATTCCATTGTTCAGAACACAGAACTATCACATGCAGTTGAGGTTCCCTCTGAAATCTTGCAGTTTGGATGACATAAATCAGACATGGATACTATATTGTGACATTACCTATTGTATTCTCTCGTTCACTAGAATTCTTCTAAGTAAAACTGTGTTTACTCAAGACTAACTTGGCATCTTTTTATAGTTTTTCCTCCTAGTTTGCAGAATGAACTGTTTTGCATTAGATTAGACTGCTATTACAAAAGAATATTCTGATATGATATATAACAATACCATACCAACCAATGTAATTTTCAGACTAAGGTACTTGTACTAAACTCACCTGGAGCTTTGTCAACCTTGTCACCACCACAGAGTACTAATATATTCTATTAGAACTGGATTTGTCTCTCTCTTTTTAACTCACTTTGTTTATCATCTATTTCCTTTAATTCAAGTGAACACTGATTTCTACCTCTGCCTTTTAAAAATGTAAATCATTTTTAAACTTCATAGAATTTCTTTAGAAAAGAACTTTCTTTAAAAATACTTTCACAAAGGAAATTTAAACAAAGCTCTTTTTAACATACAATCTAGAGCTGTTATGAAGTGGATCCAAAGTTTGTATCAATACGTGTATTTTGGTATTCTATGCATAATGTTTACGAGAGAAATAACTGTTTCTGTACAGACTGTGAATATGCATTCAGTTTGAGCAAATGGAAAGTAGAAAGCAGTTCTTTTAAACAGCATATTAAAGCCTTTTCCTTTAATTTTCCTGACTAATTGCTTGGAGTACAAAATATTCATAAAATTATTAAATATCTTTTTCTAAATATCAAATAATCACTGCATTTAACAAATGAAAATGAAGACGCACTTTATCTTAGGCCATTGTATTACTTCCAATACTGCCAAAAACGTGGTTCCAAAAGCATTTCACTTTCATTTCCAAAACATTATATATATATAAATATATAAAATGCATCTATCAATCAAAAGGATATATCTCTCTCAGGAAGGATTTACTTCAACAAATCTACTTTTTTAATGTAGAACTTAACCAGTGCCCTCATATTCTTTTATTTCTCTTATATCAACATGTCATCACACCTACTTATATATATACACCTTACAAATGTAAAATAATTTCACCTCGATATTTCAATAGTAATATGTCTCAATAAATTATTTGTCCATTATATTTTACTCATATTTAAGAACTAGTAAAAGTGCATATCAACTGTGCATGTTGTGATGATATAGTGATGAAATAGCCTGTCAGCTAGAGAGAAGCTCCATGAAGAAATCTGTCATCATTCTTCTTCCAAAATAATCCAGACTTTTCAGGGACTTCCAGATACTGGATACTGACAGAAATTGCAACAACAGCCCAAGCATCCTGCATTACAGCAGCTGGTGCTTTTTGTGGTTCCACTTCCTATGGACTGCCCATCAGGCCAATATTAAATTCACTGTTCCATTCTCAAGCATGCAACTACTATACGTGTGACAGCAGACACTCTAGCTAGCAAGCAGTGAACAGATACCATATCTAAAAGGATAGATATATGCGATTACAAGTTTGCTGGAGTCTCAAATTCTTATCAAAATGTGACACGCATGAACTTTCACTTCAGTAAAAACAAAGAGAGGACTGACCTATTACCTAATGGGTTGTTGCACTTGAAGTAAAATACCTCAGTGACTTCTCAAATCATGCTCTGAAGTATGATTTGAAGTCTTTGTGAGCAGGACACATTTTAAAGCAGGCATGTCCAACCTCCAGCCTCCAGGCAACAAGTGGCCGTGGAGAGCTAGTAATGTGACCACATAAGATCATAAACTTTTAACATTTAATGTGATTTTTAGTGATATTTTTCATGACTCAACTGCATGTAGCGCAAGCCCAGAATGTATAGGTGAACACGGAATGCTGTGTAGGGGAGGGCAAAGTGAAGTGCTAACACTGCCTCTCACAATTGCCGCACATACTCTGTTGAAATGAAACTCACGTGTATTGCACATCACATGTGCTTTTGCTCTTTGGCAAGTAAAACGCACTGATTGCCAATAATGATATTTCAGCCTACTTACACATGTGCATGCCTGTGAAGACACATGCATTTTTTATTACATAGACATGTAAGTTTTCTTATTTAATTATTTAACTTGTGCTTGTGTTATTTAATAAAGTAATATAATAAATTAACACAGAAGAAATAACCAGAACACATGTGATACTTAGAAATTTTGTGATTTTAAACTTCTCAAAAAGCTCAAAAAATGTATAAAATAATTTGTGATATTTCTTTTTGGTGGACTCGACTGCTCATTTAAATGAGCTAAACATATATCTGGGTGGCCTGGTCTAGTGGGTGGCAACCCTGTCCACAGCAGGGGGCTGGAACAAGATCATCTTCAAAGTCCCTTCCAACCTGAGTCATTCTACAATTCTATGATTATAAAAGATTTTCCATTCAATCAGCTTTATTAACTGCTGTTGTGAGCTTATGTGCATTTGGTCCATCTGCATATAAAACTTAATACACTCCATTAAGTTTAAGAAGAAACAAATATACTTACGCTCAAGTCATATTTGTAATGTTAAATTATGACCATGATAAAGTGCTTTTTTGACCTCTTAAAGTTACATTTCAACAGTTATTCAAATGACTTTTGTCATAGGAAGACAGAATTCACCCTGGAAAAACTGAAGTTTGAGAGCACCAGAAAGAAGTCTGAAAATAGATGTATGCTCTTTAATGTTAAACAAGAAAGGAACTACTATCATGTAATAATATCAGTCTCATACAAAATATTTATGTTGGCACCATAAGTCTGTAAAAGCATAAATTAATAGATACTGATACACATATCTCTGAATAAAGCCAATAGAATTTGGGGGAAAATCTTGCTAGATATATTTTTGTCAAGTATACCCATAGAGAGTTTTCATCAATTACATACAAAATCAGAAACACTTCTCAATTAAAAAAAAATCATGTAGGACTACATTTATCCTCCTATCCCAAAATTTCCATTGAACATCTGACTTATTTCCTTGTTTGTTGTTGACTAAGTTGTAAAAATTTCTACATGAGCAGCAAAAAGCGTATCTACACTGGATGCAAGGCAATCTACCTTTCTGGTTGGCAGAATGCATTTCTCAGTCTAAATGGATTACTTCAAATAGTTTCTGTGAGTACAAAAGATGCCGGAGTGCCATTTCTTTTTGCCTGCAGCTGAAGCAATTAGCTGTTATTGGAGACATGGATAGTGTTTGTTTCACCACCTCTTTGCTGTGCCCTTATTGTCACCTGAATTCCAAGCACTGTCTCGATGGGGAGAGTAAAATTCATCAGAATCACTGATTAAAAATGCTTTCATTACTTTTTTACAGGATTCAAAGCAGAAAAGGAAAAAGAAAAAAAGAGCTGTGACATTTTCACGTGTTTTTAAAAAGTGTTTGCCATTTGTTCTTCTCTAATCAAAATGCGAACATTTTTGCCTATAACTGCAGGTCTTTCTTAATTTTGATCAAGAACCGGCAAGAATCTTTCCTATAAATCTTTTCATGTCCTAATTAATCCCCTTTGATTTTGTTTTAGATGAAGATTCTATCATTAATCATATAAATTACAAAAATAGATACTTTGCTGGAAGAAAAAGAATTACATACCTTATACTGGATAAGGAGACCATAAACCAAAATATTTTTCCTTTTCACTTCCCTTGCAAATTTCTTCATTCTAGTTACTTCTTCCAAACCAATGCTGAAAGAAGTATTTTCTGAACTATTCAAGTGAACCTGCAAAAGAACAAATTAAAAAAAACAAAACACTTTTTCAAAGTGTGTTATTTTAGACTAGCTGTTTTTAATATCTCATACCATTGTTACACACATACAAGAACACAGGCAAGCCAAGGTTTCTCTTGGTCAGGTTCTATTCAGGTTGAGTTCCATCACTCACATATTTAGTGACAAGTACTTCTTTTCAAAGAACCGTGAGATCGGTACGCCAGAACAAAGCAGAACACAATGTTGTAATTAAATAAGAACTAAATTAGAAAACAAACATTCTTTTCTAAGTTCTAATCTAACTTCCACAGATTTTTACTATGATACTAGGATAATGGAGAAATAAAGCTGTTTCTCTCAAGCATCTTAAAGGTCTTCCAAATGGAATTCCGCTCTTCAAAGGTTTATTTCAAATTAATTTCTCAGTGTAGTATATTTGTTGCCTAAACTGGTTTCGCTTCAAAGAAACACTTAAGGCTTAAAAAACAGAAACTACTTCAAAATAAAATATGACTATCCTGAACTCCTGGGCAGGAAAAGGCAGGTCTCATACCCAGTGGGAGTGCTGCACAAACAATGTGGGTGTTACATCTCAACCATTTTCCAAGATTTAAGCATTCCCACAGCTTAATCAGTTTAATTCACAAAGTTCCTGTTAACTACAGAAATCAAAATTAAGGATGATAATTTGTATAGGTAAAATTTAAGCATCTCTTAACAGTAGAAACCTTTTCCATTAAAACAACAAAATATATTTTCTAGCTGAATAGTTCTGTCCATATAAAACTTCTCTTTAAGTAATACAGAGAGGAAGAAACAGAGGTAGCTTGAAAGAGCTGTGATTGCAAAACATATTTCAAGTTCCCTTTGTACTTCATGTTCAATTTATCCTGACAGATAATATGCATTTACTCATTTTCTCTTCCTACATTTTCTAAAAAGCTGTTTATTATGCACATATTCACAAGTAGCAAAGCTGTCCTCTTCTAACACACAGGCAGAAATTTATTTCCAAACATTCATAATTTTGTTAAGGTTACTTTTTACAAAAAAAACCCAAAGCTTAGTATTGCTCCTCTATGGACACTTACAAGAACATTTTAAGCCTGTTTTTTTTGAGAAAACATGACGTAACTCGTCAAGATTTACTTTTATGCCCAAGTGCAAATGCTAGCAACTAAGAGCTGAAGTGCTAGAATTCCTTTATTTCTGCACTACCAAAACCAGAATAAGATCACATCTATTCAGTTACATACTTGCATCTACAAACGTGAGCATAAATTATTAAGAAAAGTAACGTTAGTTTAGGAATGCTATTATTATGGGCATAGCAGAGTTGGATTGGATATTGGTGTGATGTAAACAAGGAGGTGAAGTACCTGCATGAAATTTATCACTCCCTATTTCTCCTGTGACCACATACAATAGTCCAGCTGTTGCTCCAGCTTACTGATGCTGCAAAAAGCTCCCTTAAGAACCAGTACAAAGGACAGAATTCGCTATCAGTGGAAAGAAGGGAATATGGACAGAAGCCATTATTACGTCCAGTGCAAGATCACTGTTCCCAAGCTGGTTAAACAGATAATTTAACACAATAGTAACACCTGTCATTTTTACATGCAAAAAAGCCAAACATGAGAAGGAAAAATAAAACTGGTTCTCAATTATCAGAATGTTACAAAAAAGTTACAAGTATTCTGAAATCAAAAATAGACAAGAACTTTCTGATTATTGAAAACTCCAAACTGTTCTTCAGGCTGAAAACAAAATGTTAGTGATTACAAGAACCGAATGGAAGCAGCTAGCTGCTTTCTTTGTTTATCTTTTCAATTCTTCACCAAAAGGAATGGTTTTACTTTTGAGAGTAGATGAGAACAGTGCTTCCAGTACAGACAGTACCTAAAACATATGCATATAAATGTCATTATATTGTTTAAGCTTCTGAGTCACTTTGTCTGAGAAACATTTATGTGCCCTTCTACAACAGAGAAGTGACCTGTAAGTCACTAACAGTACATTCACGTTCTACATTAAATGAAGTATGTGACAAAGAATAAAGTGAGAATCCCACTTATAAGCTTTATTGAAGAAGACACCCAACTTAATTAAAGACTGCTGAAAGAAGTTTCTATCTCCCAGACATAACATCTGTAATATGTTTTAGGGATTGGAAGTTTAAAGGACTTAAATAGTTCCCAGTGATTAATATGAGACAATGATTTGTTTAGCTAATATTTTAGTTATTTAAAACATACTTTCCAGTCCACCTTCAATCTTTTCTTTCAAAAAGATAGCACATAATTGTACAAAACAGGAAAGTATAGCACAAAATGCCTTTTTATAGTTATGATACTTCATTGTTTAGAGCTTATATTTACAAATACATGTACCTGTGTTTTAAATGTTACCAACTGCTTCCACCTAGTTGTAAGATTTTTCTCCCACTGCCTAGTTTTGGGAAATTTCAAATACTTGTTAGGAACAATTGAAGAATTACATAATCTGGACAACAGTAAAGGAACTAAATATATCATTTCCTCTCGTAGAATCATAGAATCGTTAAGGTTGGAAAAGACTGCTAAGATCATCTAGTCCAACCATCAACCCATCACCACCTTGTCCCTAAGTCTACACTTTTCTTGAACACCTCCAGGGATGGTGACTTGAGGCTATTCTAAAAGGTTTTCACTGGAGTAAGTTGTGCATGCAGCAGACTGCTCAAACAAGTACACTGTCATTTAAAATGGTGCTGGATACTACAATGACTTTGAGATCTACTACTTTAGGGATAAAACCTGAGGTTCATAGTGAGTGTGTGTTACCATTATTTGCTTCTATATCTACTTCTCATGAAATATTATGCCCAGAATATTATAGCTGCAATCATTTAAACAAAGTTCCCACATTCCACGTTTCACAGGAAAAAAAAATGACTTAATTCAAGGTCCAGGGTCGAGATTAGCCAGGAGTTTGACAGAAAATAATCATGTTTTTAACACTGTAGCATTACTCAACTTTGATGAATGTATGAAAGGACTATTAGAGCAGGTTCAGAGGAGGGTCACAAAGATGATCAGGGAGCTAGAAGCATCTCTTCCATGAACACAGGCATACAGACTTGGGGTTGTTCAGCCTGGATAAGAGAAGCATTACAATACATAAAGAGGAACTACAGGATGGAGAGAAACTTTTCATCAGGGTGTGTAGTGATGAGACAAGGAGTAATGGTTTAAAACTAAAAGAAGGGAGATTTAGGTTAGATATTAGGAAGAAATTCTCGGAGAATTTACTCGGAGAGTTATGAGCTACTGGAACAGGTTGCCCAGAGAAGCCATGGATGCCCCATCACTGGAGGCGTTCAAGGCCAGGTTGGATGGGATCCTGGGCAGCCTGATCTGTTGGTTGGCAGCCCTGCCCATGACAAAGAGGTTGGAACCAGATAATTTTCAAGGTCCCTTCCAGGCCAAAACAACCTATGATTCTATCATTCTAATTGATTAACAATTCTAACTTTAAATGCATACCCTCAAAATTTAACAATGAGAAATGTTTGTTGACATTCTTGATGAAAGGCTAATGAAAACATTCTCAGTCCAGTACATTCTGCATATCTACTAGAGCTGTAAATGGGCAAAACAATTGAAAGCATGTCACTGAAAAATTCAGTGAAATTAAAGATCCACCCTGAACTTCCTCAGAAAAAAAGGTCAGGAAAAAAAAAAGAAGTATAATAATAAAGTTCTGAATTTTAATGTCCATGGAATCACAGCATTTCAGTACATAAGATAACACAGTCGATGATATCAGTTTTTTATTTGGAAAATACTTGATCTTCATTATTTCTCATTTATTTATTGGTCCAGTAATAAAATTTCA
Source organism: Pavo muticus (assembly GCA_016647715.1). Taxonomy (NCBI): domain Eukaryota; kingdom Metazoa; phylum Chordata; class Aves; order Galliformes; family Phasianidae; genus Pavo; species Pavo muticus. The sequence goes on along the minus strand of JACDJE010000312.1, from coordinate 3,044,547 downwards.
GAAAAAAAAATTCAGAAGTGAACTCTCAGTTTTGGCTCCAGATCACTAGATCACACACTTTGGAAACCTTTAAGATTCCGTGTAAAATTATTCGTCTGTTTTTCAAGGCTACTGTATAAGGAATTAGACTATAAAATCACAACAGATTATTATACATTGTTGCTGGATAATGTAATAAACATAGTCTAGAGGCATACTCCCTGGTGAGATATGGCATTAATGATGCTCATTCAACTCAATGCTTCTTATCTCTACTTATTAAGCCAGAAAATACAATGACAGAATTGTAACTGGTTACGCTGCACAGAGACTTTCAAATCTCCATTTTAACAGACTAAGTAAAATAAAAGTCATGTACACTTTCAGCTGTCATGTATATGAAACGTTAGAATTATTCTGGCAACAACATTCAAAGAATTTCAGCCAATATACTTCAAAACTTTGCCACATACCAGAATATATGCTTCAATCTTACAGCATTTTGATAAGTATGTTAGTTAAACTCCTATGTACTTCACAGTTCATTTTTAATACTTGATACAGAAAAGCAATAATAATTTTTAAAATTTTTAAGAAACTACACAACAGAAAAATAAAGCCACTCAATTTTCTTTCTACTGAGCATTCTAGCAGATGACATCATTTGCTGCATCCCCAGAAGAGATGGAGCACAACAGAACAGCAAGAGTTAGCAAGTCAATATGAACAGCCATAACAGATCTTTTACAGAACTATATAATAATTTATCTTTTGCTTGTGTTGGTTTATTTTCTGCCAGAATGCACTACTTTTGCTGAAGTGCAAATGACACTCTTCACAGCTTAATTTACAGCTCAAATTTTAAATTTTATTAAGATATAGCAATGTCTCTCTCAAAATAGACTAAACAGAGAGTAACTGCTAAAAAACACTTCATTAGATACTTCCTACAGGAAATTATAGGAGTTACATACCGAAATAAGAACAACTGGATATAAGAGAGGAATATTTGATTCTTCTAACATATCCACTAGCTGCTGGATTTCTTCAGTGGCGTACTTTTTATCCTAAATAAACAAAAATATTTAGAATTACTGAAAATATCAAAGAATTACTTCATTCAAATGGAATTCAAAGGTCCATTATTTACCAAAAAAAGATACATAGCTTTTTGTCTGTTTTATATATTTTAATGCCTTAAACAGATAAATTACAATTGTTTGAAAAAATTGGAGACTAAGATTACCTTTAAGAAATAGATGCAACAAGCTTAAGGATCTTGGTGGATCTCAGATACAGTTCAACTAAAACACTTCTGTTCCCATACAAGGGCCCAAACACTTATTTTGACCACACTGGCAATACAGTTAGATGACTACACATGAGATATTCTTCGTGAGACAATTCACTTCACTATCATCTCTACGAAAGGAAATTTTAAACTACTTTCAGTTGCATCTCTCTTGTTTACGGCCCATTTAAGAATATACTGAAGGAACTACAAAACCCAGAGAGAAAGAATGGAACAGTGGGTCAACAGTTGATTTTAATGTGTACCAGAAAAAACAAAGGTCAGTACAGATACATCAAGGGGTTAGAAAAAAATATATTATTCAAATATGTAATTCTTATTTGCTATTACTAATAAGCTTTATTGCAAACAATAAAAGCATATATCCTTCCTACTTACATTTATGCAAACAAAATTGTAGCACTGTCCTGAAAAGATGTTCTGTAGATGGCTGTCGTATTTGCTTAGAGATACTGATATAGCTTCAACCTGATTAAAAAATACATATGTTATTACTTCATGAATTAGACTTACATCTGTGAAAGTTTCTACAATCATCAAAGAGGCTGTTAATTCAAATGGCGTAAAACTGGCAAATATTATTTCCAATATAGGAATTAAATACTCAAATTTTTCAGATAACTCAACAGTGAAGCACAGAATCCAACACCCTGCAGAGGTTTGTAAAAATTTTTCCTGAAATGTGCTGCTAGAGGGAACCACTTCAAGATCAGCCCTGAAAGTATCAGATACACTAGAGCTACTGCCTGGATTAGGATGTTCAACTGTTACCAGAAATGAGAGGCTGGTAATGCAGTCAAGACAACCAAATTATTTTAGATCTCTGATTCTGAGCAGATCTCTATAAAGTTTGATAAATACATATATATTGTCTTCATACAACTAAAAATAAAATAAATGATTAAGTATATATGAACGAACTGTTACACAGGTATATTAGAATGTTGATCACAAGAATCATTCAGAAATTCTCCTGAAAAGCATTTCTGTGATGAATAATCACAAACATTTATTTTGTAACACCAACAAAGAAATTGAACTTCTGCTGAAGTAAAATCAGAAATTCCAGATGTCTTCACAACCTTCTACATAACGAAAGGAACAGGAGCATACTCTGCAAGACTTTTCAGAAGTTAAAAGGAACATGACCCAAAGAAGTAGTCCTACTTTTTCCCTAGCGTAGCAGAATGTACAATGCTTAAGCATTCCAGAACATTCAAAAATAATTAAGTGCATCATTTTTCAGTTAACTTGAACAATTTGATAAAGTCGTACATCAAGCTTTTGTTTCACAGCTATATTATTCAGGAAAAATAATCAGAGAGGAATCAGATTCCTCTCTTGGAAAAGTAGGCGTAGCTAGGACTATATTCTGTAAGGGGCAGAATCACAAAATGGTACCAAGACAAACATATATGAGCAGTATATGCATATACGCACATCTCCTATTGGTGGGTTGTCCAACTGAGGAGCTTCTCAAATCTTTGTAAATGTACAAGGCCTGTTAGCTTCTAAAAGAACCCTTCCTCCACATGAGATGCCAAATTATGCCCCTTCTCTTGTATAATTTCATTGAAACTATGCATGTGTTCTCAAATGAGCACAGGCTCACACAGCACACATACTACTCTTAGTAACATGCAAACAAGAACATAAGTAGCTATATGTATGTTTGAGGAGAAAATCCTCATTTTACATATCACTGTACGCACGTAATTTTTTTTTTGTAAACTAAGCAAATTCCGAACTAGTAAAGTCAGTTTGAATTCTATGAACCAAACAACCAATGCCTCTTTATATCATCATTTTTGACTTCATTCTATTAGGATACTAGAAAAAAAAAAAAAAAAAAGTTGAACATGCCGTTCTGCAAACAAATAAAAAATAATAATTCTTAAACAAAAATTTTTACACTCAACTTGAAAGACTTTTTTTTTTTTTTAAAGTAAGAAAGTATGTCTCTGAAAAGGCTCTTAGTGGAGTTACAAATCAATTTATTTGTTAAAAAGCAGACTAGAACAGCTGGGATTGTTCTACACAGTGTCTTTCCAAAGTTATGAAAAGTTACGGAAAATCAAATGATCATAACACGTGTGCTACTATTTTTATTTCTCAGATCATTTCCCAACACAGGCATGCTTTTTCTTTTTCCAATGATGTGTAGAATCAGTATTTTTCATGCAGTGTTTTTAAAGATTCACAGATCATTTCTGCCTTTTCTAGTTTTATCCCAGGTTTCTTGTTCAATGTTTTCAAGCTATAGAAGACATATTATCAATGATGATAACGCATGCTTTTATTTGTCTCATTCAGTAATAACATAAATATCATTAAGCAATAACTTGATCCCTGATAAAATGGTTCTCTAAACTGATGTCCAAGGCAGCTTTTCAGCCACTTTGCCCCAGGCCTATAGTGAGGAATGGGGTTTCTGTAACCAAAATGCAGGACTCAGCACTTGGTCTTGTTAAAACTCATACAACTGGACTGAGCCCATTGATCCAGCCTATCCAGATCCCTCTGTAGGGCCTTCATACCCTCAGGCAGATCAACACTTCCTCTGAATTTAGTGTCATCTGCAAACTTAGTGAGGGTACACTTAATCCCCTCATCCAGATAGTCCATAAGTATATTAAACAGGGTCACCCCTGAGGAATCCCACTAGTAATTGGACCCCAGCTAAATTTAACTTCATTCACCACCACTCTCTGGGCCCAGCCCTCCAGTCAGTTCTTAACAAAGACTATACACGTCCAAGCCATGGGCTGCCAGCTTCTCTAGGAGAACACTATGGGAGACAGTATCAAAGGCTTTACTAAAGTCTGGGTAGATTACATCCATAGTCTTTGCCCCATCCACTAGGCAGGCAGGTCACCTGGTCATAGAAGGCAATTAGGTTGGTCAAGCAGGAGCTGCCTTTCATGAATGCATACTGGCTAGACCTGATCCCTTGGTTGTCCCATGCATGCCACATTATTGTAGTCCAGATGATTGAGGGGAGTTTATTCTGCTCCCCATCTCCAGACTTCCAGCTCAGGGGGTTGAGTAACCTGAAGACAACTGGCCTGACTATTGAAGACAGAAGCAAAGAAGGCACTGAGAACCTCAGCCTTTTTCTTGTCCTCAGTGGTAACGTTCCCCACAGTGAGGCAGGAGATTCTCTGTGGCCCTCCTCTTGTTCTTTATTTGTAATGACCCTTCTAGAAAGACCATAAACTATCTCTTTTCCCCTGAAGTCTCAGCAAAAGCTCCCTGGTTATCTGGACCTATCTCCTTCCTGCCAGCTCATCTTCCGACACAGGGGGCAGCCTGTTGCCTGTTCCTGAGCCTTTAAGATGTCATTCTTGAGCAATGTCCTGCTTTCCTGGACTCCCATGCCCTTCAGGACTGACTCCCAAGGGATTCTCTCTGGACTCCCATGCCCTTCAGGACTGACTCCCAAGGGATTCTCTCAACCAACAATCTAAACAGTTGAAGTCTGTCCTCCAGAAGTCCAGGGTAGCAGTTTTGCTGATCCCATTCCTGACATCACCAAGGAAAGAAAATTCAATCATTTCATGGTCATTACGACCAAGACAACTTCTGATCACTCTGACCATTCCTTCTCTGTTTGTGAGCAGCAGACCTAATGAGATGCTTACCCTGGTAGGCTCTCTTACCAGCTGTGTCAGGAAGTTATCTTTCACACACTCCAGGAACCTCCTAGACTGCCTCCTCTCAGTTGTAACAGCAGATGTCAGGTAAGCTGAAGTTCCCGCCAGAAGAACCAGGGCTACTGACCAAGTGAATTCTGCCAGTTGCCTATAGAATGCTTTGTCTGTTTCTTCATCCTGGTTGAGCAGTCTATAACAGACTTTCAACAGGATGTTAGCCTGACTGGCCTTCCCCCTGATCCTCTCCAATAACAACTCAATATTATCTTTCCCAGTATTGAGTTCTACAGAGTCAAAAAACTCTTCCTAACACAGAGAGTCACCCTGCCACCTCTCCTTCCTTGTCTATTCCTCCTAAAGTGCTAGACATCATCACTTAGACTGATTTAATAGAGTCATCAAGAAAGATTCAGTCTCATATCAGTAGGAATCCTTTCACTTTATTCTTTCATTACCTTGTTTGTGGTAATTTTATGTACGGTTTATTCAAATGCCCCGTAGGATCAGATGCTTGACCCACCCAACAGTTAGTCGTTTCTGCAATGAAAAGATCCAAAGATACTGCAGATTTTAATTAATTCTGATACAAATGTGACTTGAAGATATTAAATTTTGCTTCATAAAGGTGATTGTTCAAACAAGTTCTTTCCTTTTTCTTACTGGCCTGGAAGTGCTTCTTACGGGATTTTTGTGTTTAAAAGCAAAAGACAGATACATAAAAGTGTGTGTGCTTAAGTCAGTGTTTAAAAATTGGATTTTTTTATTAAGATGGGAAAGTGATGTCTTCCTACCAATTGCAGAATAGTTTAAAGAGAGAAGAAAAGGAGAACTAGTAATGGATGTAGTACCAACGAAGTGGAAAAGGACTTCTGCTCTATCACACAGCTACTCAGACAAGAAAAACAAATCTTATTCAACTTTACTAACGTTTTACATTTTGAAATGTGGATATGCAATTGATAAAAACAATGATGTTCCCCAATAAATACAATTGCTTCCAAATAAAAGCTGAAAGTGCAACGTTAAGTTTCATTTCAAAATGTAGATCAGCCAGTTCAATATACAATAACATCCCATATTAACTGAGCACAAAAAGCAGATCAACAGACATGAACAAAACACATTATAAAACTACAACTACGCAAATTGGGAAACCTATTCTCTTGAACAGTTATTCCTGCTCTGTTTCTCCGTGTAAAAGATAGATGTGATCCCATCACATAATACATAATTAAGAATTACTCTATTATCAGTCAAGATATCTCTAATTACCAAATGTTTATCATATTTGGGAAATGAAAATATGTGATAGTTCCATTAGTGGGAATAATGAACAAGGAAAAGATAGTTAAATGTCAGTGGAAAAGTCCATCAATATTCAGCAATGCTTCAATAAGCATTCACTGTGAGAGAAATGCACCTCCATATCTCTCTGCCAAAAGGCTGAACTTTACATTCACAGTTATACAGGAATACTGCCTGTTCCTTAATTGGTTTAGACTTTAATTCAGACTTCAAAGTAACAGAAGCATTTCTTCTTTAATGTATTTGTAACAATTTGGGCTCACTGAATTAATAACATCTAAAGAAAATGGCCTCTCTGCAGTCTGGATCCAATTTCTCCTCTAATTAATAAATATATTTTAAAAAGCATCAGTAAGATCCCTCTCTATAGCATAATTAGGCAGGAGATGATCCTTGGTAACTTCCACACCTGGTGTTAATCGTTTTTATTAAATACTCAAGAGATGCAGGAGGTCTCATAGTCTGTATTCAGAATTTAGTAATTTGTTAGGAGTTGCGAGAACAAGAAATTATACTTACTTTTATTTGGCTTCTTAGAGATTCATGAAGGAGAAAACCTACTTGCACAACAGCTTCCTTCACATCAGTAATAATACAGATTTGTTGTGATAAGCTGTCTGCAAAAAGAAAAAAAACACATTTATTTCATCCAAAAAATAGATCAATTACTTATCTGTTAAACATTACCTTCAATACATACACTGCAGTGTCCTGGTAGAATCTTTTCAACAGCTGAAATTTAATTTTAAGACCTATTTCAAGGTACAATTAACATAAGCACACAATTAATATATATCTGAAACTTAAAATTCATTTTACGTTCTGTGATTTTTTTTACCATTTGAAAATATCACATTTAAATAATGGATTTCTGTGAAAGGATATTTGCTCAGATCCACATTACTGCCATTAGATGACCACCAAGAAAATAACTTTTTGAAATATTTATGCTGCTTATCAATTCAATGCCACTGAATGTAGTATTAGCACCTTTGCCAAGAAGTTGCTATTAGAAAACAAAAAAAGTCCAGTAGACACCAGACAGAATAAATCTTTGTCTGGAGTAGTCGTTCTGTAATTAGCTAAAAATTTAATAACTATGATTGAAGTCTAATTATATTTAAAGCAGACTTCAGTAAGACTTCAGGGACGAACAAGTACTGAATACCTCCACAAAATTAACTAGTGAAAGATGTGAAAAATTAACAGTGAAAGATGTAAAAGAAATTATAAAACTACAGCTTTAGATACAAGTCTTCATATAAATATATAAATTTGTTGCAAGTGAAAAGTTATTTGTTTGCTTTTATACATAATTGCATACCACATGATAAATTCAATCAAATGCATTTAAGATTATTTAAGCAAACCTCTCACATTTTATTGTAAACTCAAAGACCTTTAAAAAACAAAAACAACAAGAAAACAGATATATAGGCCTAAAGATTAATTTTAAAACTGATTCAGAGTTAGCATTATTGGAATATGATTTGTGCTTTTAAAATTACTATTGTGAGCAGGAACAGTGAACTACCCACTAAGGATTCCAAAAGATAACTAGAATGATTCTATGAATCATGGACACTTATTATTTATAAAATATTTATAAAAATAATGGTAGCAACTCTCATGTATTATATTAGCAAGAATGGGACAGGAGGGAGAAAAAACAGAGACCAATAAAAATCTGTGTATAAACCACCACAATCAGATGAAAGTGAGAAAACAAAAATGCATGACCAGCTCTCACAGGACAGGAGATCACAGGATGCCACAACTGTGGGAGAAAGCTTCCCATAGATTCAATGGGCTAAAAAATACACAGAAGATAAATCAAAGTTGGCTTCTACTTAATATAGAATAACTGTATAGTCTAAAAAATGGGTCAGAAGGAAAACCATACTGAATTAATTTCTTATCAGTATAAAGCAACAAGTGGGTAGATTGAAATCAAAGAGCAAGAGCCACTTGAATTTAGTACTGGACATGGAATGCAGATAAAAGATGGATGTATGTAATAAAACAGAGTGGCATTTCAGATTTCTAAAACTCAGATTCTTTGGAACTAATTTAATAAAGAAAGTAAGATTGGAGCTACTACAAAAATCCACATGTGGAAGAAGGCTGTGGAATCCAGAAAGGCACCACAACTTAAGACTGACAGTTCTTTTAAAAAAGAAGTCAGCTATCAACAAGCAGTGTCAAATGTATACAGCAAGAGGCTGCTGAATTCTGCAACTATAAAAGCCCATCTCACTCTCTTTCCCCCTAAACCTCTAACTTCCTGTAACATACATGAGAAAGAAGACAAGAGCACAAAAAGGGTAAGAAAGAGTTGCAGCTTGAATTTAATAAAGAAGAAAAGAAAACACAATGAAGGATGAAAACATATTTTTAAATTGGAGGAGGAATACAATGCTGGAGTACGAAAAAATGAAAGCAAGGAAAATGCACACATTAGAAAAATACCGAATGCTTTTAAATGATCCAAAGGAACATGAAGGAAGTCTGGGAAATCTTTCTTTGTTTACAAAATCAATCTAGCAAAGCAGCAGTTCTCCTCTAGCTGAAGTTTAAAACTCACTTTCAATTTAAAGATCAACTCTATCAAGTAGTCAAAAAAAATTCTGTATGACAACTTAAATGGTCTGCACCTTCGCTGTGTTATGGGAAAAAAGGCTGAGCACAGTCTTTCCCTTCAAGACTGTCTGCATGCCAGCTCTGGTAAGCTGATCCATCTAGCTGTTGCACAGCATAACCACAGTGAGCACAGTAAGGCAGCAGGAGCACTGGCTACAGCTTCCTCTGACTTCAGGAAGTCTGCTGGCTGAGGACAAACTAACTACATGCAGTATTTCACTACTGGTTTTTAGAAGTCTGTCTACGTGAATCAAATTATTTTGTTCTGGAGAGCCATGTTAAAGCCATGTCATCCATAATATTAACATTCCCCTAACAAAATTTTGTATCTCATCAGACTGGAAGGGACATCAGTCGGTCTCCGTTTCAAAGTCCTGTTCAAAGTCTATGAGGACAGTCACTTAACCCCACGGATCTTGAAATCCCCTGAGGACAGAGCCTACGCAACCTCTCCAGACAACATACTCACTGCTTCACTGTCTTCGTGTTCCTTTTATGGAATTGGAACTTCCTTGTTCTAATTTTTTCCTGTTACCTCTTGTCTACACACTGATATACTTTTCCTCCCTTCTTTCGTAACCTACCTTCCTTTTCATCTTCCCAACCTCACCCCACATTATTATATTACCTATCAAAATCTCTCTCACTTTGGCTTCTTCTTCCTCTATTATTTTAAACTTATTTCCCTGGAAACCTTCTCAGCCCAACACCTGTCTCCCATTTTCCCCTAACTTCTTCCCAGCTGTACCTGATTATGGAGTAACCCTCCCAACACTACAACAAATTTAACATATATTTGGACCATATTATGGCATAAAGTTAAAAATAGTTGAACGCTTTCATACTACCAAATTCTGATTAGTTAAACATCGTATTTCTCTGTGAGGAAAGTAGTAGGCTTTTTTTTTTTTTCATTAAAGATAAATCTAATACAGGATTTCAGAATTTATTCCATTAAACTGCTTTCTCTCTACAGTATAATCCTTAACGTTGCATCAGGCAACAAAGCAAAGATTTCCCAGTGGGATTTTACTTTCCCTACTTCAGGCAACCCTGGTGCAGACACACAGATCACCTTGTACAGGCAATAAAGAGGCATTTTTAGAAAGTAATTTATCTGGCACATTTCAGTTGTTCACTTTCAAATAAGATTAACTGCTCCCAAGATGACACTGACTAGATCACCACCAGCTGTAATAGAGGTACCAGATACTAGCTTAAGATATTAATATTTGATGTCAAAAGTATGTACATTCTGTTACAGGAGTCCCAACTTCACAAACTTTTCATTTATTATTTTCTTTCTGCAGACTTTGGGTAGTTACCTCCCAATTTTACCATTCATTATCCTTTATACTGAGCACCTCCTACACATGTTCTCTCCCCCATTACTGGAACACTTAAATTTCTTCCATAAACAGTTTTATTTTTGTAATTTTTTTAATCAGACAAAGCATTCCTGATAAAATTAAAGATTTCCTCACATTAGCTTCTAGTGACATAATATTGAAATATTACAGTTCATCTGTACAGATTTATAAAGGGATTCAATTTGGTGGTCATCATTTTAGGAACATTGTTATTCACTGGCAACAACTGTTTGTTGAATTCCCACATCCTACCAAAGCTCATGACAGTAAAAAAAAGAATTCATATGCAGACAACTGTATTTATATAGTAACATTAAATATTTAAATATTATACTTGATATACTAACACACAGTGAAATTACAGGCACATATATTAAAAATTCCCCTTTCCTAACAGCCCTGCAAAAATGCCATTAACAGACTATGCATTAATTAGGAGTTTTGCTTGTATTATCTAAATATTTGGCTGAAATACAGGCCTCCTGGTTTCTCTGCCACGGTTACACCAATATTAAGAAAATCTATAGTAGAAAACTATAATACATTGTTCAGAGGAGCTGGAGATTCCCCATCCCTGGAGGTGTCCAAGGCCAGGCTGGATGGGGTTCTGGGCATCCTGATCTAGGGCCTGATTAAGTGGTTGGCAGCCCTGCCCAAAGCAGAGGGTTGGAGCTCAATGATCTTTAAGGTTCCATTCAACCCAAGCCATTCTAGGATTATTCCAGTACAATGAGTGTAGATTTTGCTAAGAGCAAAGCAATAAACAACATAACTTGAAAAAGAGTTCTCTAAAATCTTTGGAAAAGTACAATAAGAGAATTTCAGCTAGGAAATGTGAACATTTTAAGCTGTTTGAAATTAAAATGGAGAAAATATGCCTTAGCTTAAATGTATATTTTAATTTTAAAGACAAAATTCTCTTAAACCAGAAACAGGCTTGATTAAATATGAAATCTAATTTTACATTATTCTACGCCTTGTTTTGTCTGTTGAAAATACTAAATACAATACTCTTTTAGGTCACATTATTATTCAGTAAAAACTGTTACAGTCTTTGTCCTAAGATCTCACTCAAAATCATAAATTAAAAGGTGTATATGTTTAAGGAATTACCTTAGTTTCATAATGTATTAAGTCTACTCTAACAAGTTACTCAGTTTACTCTAAAAAGCATGCCACAAACAAAGAGTAATTATAATACCACTGTTCAAATACAGATCCTAAATATCATATCCTACTGATTTAATAGCATAAGAATAAAAATGCATCTGAATGGCATATAGGTTTCAGCCTAGAGATATAATTTTTTTTCTTCTGATTGCACATATTTGTATATACATATGCTTCTTTTTGTAAGCGTATTTACATATCATTCCTATTCTTGGTCTGTCATAATTCCCACTGCTTTGGAAGTACACCCTGTTCACCGAACAGTTCTAAATTTTGCAGTGAATTCAAAATAAGAAATCAGTTTATCAGAACTCAATTTTCACTTTCCACACAAAAATGGCTTGACTGCTCTGGAAGTTCTCCTTGGAATCTCCAGTCTGTCAAAACAGATTTGTATCTACCACTGTAAACACAACAAAAATGAATTAAGTATTGCCAATTATCTAGTTCATTCACGTTTATCATGAGTTGAAACTGTTATTTGTACAACACAGGTAACCAAAAATATCTAATAATTTTTGTTTACCCACTCCACATTTCTTTGTAGCCACTAAAACCAAAAGCAAGCTTGATACTGCGCCTACCAGTATTAACATACAAAAAGGAGAGGAATATTCAGTGGTAGAAGATGAGGAAGAGGGTTGTTTTCATCCAGCAATAACTATTCTGAGGAATACCTCTTCAGCTGCTAGTCTATTTCTTTGCTGCACTGTGAATAACAGCCACTGGCTAATGGGCACTACAGTGTACTCATAGGACTGCAGCCTTTAGGATGATCTTTTCTTTGACCAAAAAAAAAAAAAAAAAAAAAAAAAAAAAAGCAGCTTTTTTTTTAATCACACAGGTTCTTCATATAACACAAAACATTGTAAGTAGCTATAACAGTTATAAAAAGTTCAAATGTATGAGGGCTGCTCTGAAAGTAATGTCTCCTATTTTATAATGCCGGCAGATGTTGGCGGTATGACAGTAGAGGTTGAACCTTCCCAACAATATTCCTTTACATCACATTTCCATGGGACAGACGGCAGCAGAGGGGCAGTCCAACCAAGTAGCATGTGACATGGAAGTGCAAATGAAGCAAAGGTGTGTCACTGAATTCCTCCATGTAGGAAAAATGGCACCCACTGACATTCACTGAAGCTTGCTGAATGTTTATGGAGTCAAAATGGTGGACATGAGCACAGTGAAATTTGGTCTGTGTGGGCAACATTTTCTTAGCAGTGATGCCATCATAGCAGCTGTGAAACAGTGAGTCACCTCCTCTGGCATGGATTTTTACAAGTGCAGTATGCAGGCTCTTGTTCATTGCTGGCAAAAACACATAGATAAGGGTGGTGACTATGTTGAAAAATAGTGTTTTGTAGCTGCAAATTTGCACTGGGAAATAGTGTTATTGTGCTTTTTATATCTGTTGTATTTTCCACAGAAATAAGAAGTGTTACTTGCAGAGTGACTTATTTTTCTTCCTACTTGCAAAATTTAATTGTGCATACATCCATGGAAGCAGATATTCATACAGCCAAATAGGAAGGCAAAGTATACAATCTGCAAGTACACTTCTGCTGAAAAGTCACTGCAGAATAAAGGCCCTTAAGAAAAAAAAGGAGGAGAGGGAAAGAGTCAAACTCTAAATTACTTTTCAGTTTTACTGAGAAGAAACATTTAAAGTTTACATGTTGGAACTAGAGTTCAAAGATACTTGCCCTGAGGGTAGTAGTCATAATGGAAATATTTTTAGGATGTTTTGTATTACCCTGATCTTAACTGCATTTCTAGATGAGTCACCCTTATTGTAAGATGATGTTTTCTTACTTCAAGACTATTAAAAGTAGGCATGTGCCACCTTGTCTGCATACTCTACAAGTTCATACCTGCTTAATTAAGAAGAGCACTAAGACTAATGTTTTAAAAAATTGTTAGGACTATGAGATTTTCATAATGTGGTTGTAAGAAGAAACTAGAGGAAATAAGCAAGTTACTAATACATTTTATGAAAACAGTATCAAAAGATAAATAACAGTCCATTTATATTACTGAAGTATTTCACTGTATTACCTTGAATGTAAATGATATATTTACTTATAAATATGTAAAGTACAACGTATGTATGCATGTATATTTTTCTTACTTCTACTTGAGTCAAGTTTAACCAGCTGAAATTTGTCCATTATTACACCTAATTAGGCTAGCAGTTAAAAAGCTGGCGGTGCTTCTCAAAACACTTGGGACTTGCTACTTTTTGTAATACAGCTGACTAAAGAAGCAGTCTCATAATTATAGACACATGATTAATTGTATTTTTTTTCAGACATTTAATTGCCAGGTACTTGTTACCATAATCATTTTTCCTGTGTTTGGTTAATTAAATAATTATAATTTAATATATTGACACAGAAATGCAAAAGTACCTCAAAGGAAAAAGAATAGCAAATAGTAGTTCAAGCTGAACCACAAATAACATGTTCCTTAGCAAAACTGTCCACAGGCACAAATGCAGCCTTAATATTCTAGCACAAAAATGTAAACATTTGAAGATCAGTTGATCTAAGCTTAAAATTCAAAACAAGTCACTATTTAAAACTAGAAAGTGAACAGTTGGCTGAAGAATTCTCAAACAAGTACTTTAAATATAGCTTAAAGTATTTTTCTAAACTAAACTATCGTTAACAAAAAAGATAACACGTTCTCTGAAGTTGAAGGAAATAGTAGTTTCAAGTCACTATTAAGTATAAATGTAAATGATGTGAAATTTGGAGCACTAATACCAAAGTTACATGTGTATATACACACTCTTTATCATTCCTAAATTCCTCCTGTGACAAAATGTGCATCCAGCAAAGTAAATTAGATCACTTATCACTAAAGCAATGAGCTGTGAAGACTCCCCAGCAGTGGGAAGCCAGTGTGAGGCCAGTGCACTTAGTGCCCTCCACCCTACCAGCCCACACATTTGGCTTTAGGGACTCCTTTGGAGGAGCTTAACATCATGCTATGTGGCACATTGAGATCTAATACTTTGCAACCCAGCATGACAGCATCATACAGAATTGTGCCTTCAGGCATTCTACTCAGTCTGAACCTGGAGCCTGAATCCACCCAAGTCTGTGATACAGGACCGCGTCTTCATCAAAAACTCAACTCAAAGAACCACCATCATGTAGATCACCATTCCACAAGTAACACCACTCATACCCAAAGTGATATTTAGTATCAGGAACTGGCACCCATACAAACAGGGACATCCTAGTAGTACAGTGCTTCTGAGCACTAAACACAAAGGTTCTGCCAGCTATGCTCAGTAAGTTTACAGACAAAACAGGAGCCAATGTCAAGCAAAAGCTTTTAGCAAGGCAAAAGATAGTAAAGAAAAGATAGGTATTCCTGCTGTAAATATTCTTCCAGGAAGTTGCTATCATCACCCCAAAGAAGTAAAAAGAAAGAAACAGAAAAAGAAGAGGAATGTTTCCAAAAAACCCATCCATGAGGATGTCTCTAAGGAGTATCTGGAAACCCACAAGCATGTGGTCCTCTTGCTAGCACAGTAGTATACTTAGTATACTTTTGACTTCCACTAGCCAAATTTATATCTCTACACAGGCTGGAGTCAGCAGAAGGCCCTTCATCTCCCCAGGGACTGTTTCTGAAACTCTCAGAAGAAAGACTGCATAGCAACTGCTCCTTTCTTGCAGAGGTCGCTTTCCCATTAGTCTCTATAACACCTCCTACAGTTCCCTAACACAGAAGCTCATAAATAGGGGTGAGTAGCTACCACACAGCAGAAAGCTCCCTAAGTCACGGGAGATAACACAAAAGGGTAATGACAAGTAGGAACACTTCATACTGAGCTGAGTAGTGGGTTTTGCAGTCATGAGAAAAGCAATCAGTGTTATACTGTCTACTAGCTATCCAGCTAGTAGAAAAGGCCTAACAACCTTCCTTGGCTTGCAGGATGGCTGCCATTCTGGAAGGTTTCCTTGAAGGATTCCCACAGGTGTAACATAACAGAGCAAAATCCAGCTAATAATATTTTTTGTGTAAAACTAAGATTTCTTCAGTAAATTCATGATTGTTGTAACCATGTGACCACATGATGCGAAACGCAGGAACAAGGTAATGCCCACTAGGTCTAAAACTAAAATCTGCTCTTAAATATATTTTCACTTCATCATTGCATGAACTATGAATAAAATGCTTACCTAATTTTAATCTTCATGGCTCAATTCTCTGCTACAAAACTAAGTCTTACTATATCAGCTGAAGATGTGGTATTCAAAGCATTTTCAAGGGCACAGAAAAGATAAGGTACAGCTCTCAAAATGCAGACGTGGGCACTAACAGTGTCTACTCAAAACCTCATTAAAGATATTTAATTATGTAAGATAAATCCATTGTAGAGTGTTCTCATTAGCTAAGGGCTCTTATTATGCTATTTGCATTAAAAGAATATGAGGTTTCCCCTTCCTTAACTCCTGCAACACTGCAAAAGCAAATCTAAACTTTAAGGAACTTAGTTTTTTCATATAGACCAGGCACAATAAAAGACTATTGCAGTTGCTGAAGCAAATATATTAAATCGTGCCACAGTAACAAAATATATAAGTGAAGATCAAGCAAGAGATTAACCTGATTTACCACTGTGCAGGTCTGTATTTCTACTTAAAACCTCATAAATCTTTTATCATAACCAACAGCTAAAAAAGATTGTAGCACCTTTTGTGAAAGAAAAAATGTGATAACATGATGAAATACACATGTAAAATATATACCTATGAACAGTATGAAAAAACGAGCATTTACAGCATTCTTGCCCCAATTATAAATGCATAGGCCCCGCCAAAAGTAACACCTCCTGTTTATTTCTATGGAAACTACAACAGATGAACATGGTTCTACTTGATCCAGTAATGACCGAGTCTCAGTATTCAAGAGCAAAGTAAATATGAAAGATACATTGGAAAAGGAAAATGAGATCAAAATTAACACAGAAGTATGAGTTTGCTGAGATTTACTCCAAGTTGAAGACTGAACTTTTGCCAAGATATGATCAACATTTTACATGCATTCAGTTGACTTATTACTTGCATCATTTTATGCTGACATGATTGGCTTCAACAGGCTTGAATAACAAAAAGCACAATTCTTGATAAATATTTTCAAATATTGTAATAAACAGTAAATTCAAGCAACTGTACCAGACTCGAATTTCCTTACTAATATCACAATTAGAGAGAATTTTCTTTTAAAGTCTCTAGTATATTGGTAAAAAATTTAAGAATATAGATAATACTTCAAATTTTAAAAAAATATGTACTGTAAATGCATGCATAAACTATCTGAGTAGGAATTCATTGAGAATTATTATACAGGTATAGACAAATTAGTATATTGCTAGAAAAAATAAACTGGATGCTGCTGGTAAAAATAGGGTCTCGGAAGATTTATTTAATATTTCACTACTATTCTAGCTTAGTATTGACTACAAAAACTTATGATTTAACTGAAGTTAAGTCAATGGAACAAATTAGATCATTAGTTAATTATGGACAAGCAAAATGACTGGTGGAATGGGATCTATATTTAGACTGGAAAAAAAGATGTCTTCTTTTAATATAATTACTTTTGCAATTGTCAAAGATTGGAAGCTTCCCTCTGTTCCACTGAATCATTATTAAAGTATTACTTCTAACTCCCATTCATCAATGAGACAAAAATCATTTCTTGATCCTATAACATACTACACCACGAAATTCCTGTTTTCCACAATGATTTGTCCTATTGTTTTTTTCTTGCAACCAATTTCACTTATCTGACAGGCATAGTAACAGTATGCAAGCTTTCAAAATTTATAATCAAGCTGAACTGTTTTATCAAGGAAAGATCAATTATAATTAAATGAAAACTACTACACAGTATTCCAAGAGCACACTGATTCAGAACATTAAAACATGCTTTGATAATCACTAAGTCAAGCCAAGAACTTCTATATTTTATTTGCAAAAATCTCTTACTGGCAGAAATAATTCTGATTGGATAATATTTGTAAATACCTAATACTATCTGTAGATATATATATACATATAAAGGGACAAATTGCAGAAACACCATATTTTGAAAACATTTTCTATTTTAAGTCAGACCACACCCCCATTTTCAAAGCTCCCCATAAGTTAAAAATACTGCTTGGAAAATATTAAGTAATTTATCTAACACAATAAGAGCTGATGATCTGAACAGGCTCTATTTCTGGGCTGAGGCCAATGGGATGAAGCTCAACAAGAACAAGTGCCAGGTCCTGCACTTTGGCCACAACTACCCCAGGCAATACTATAGGCTCAGGGCAGACTGGCTGGAAGACTGTGTGGAAGAAACGGATCCGGGAGTGTTGATCAATGCTCAGCTAAACATGAGCCAGCAGCGTGCTCAGGTAGCCAAGAAGGCCAATGGTGTCTT
The DNA here is from genome assembly GCA_016647715.1 of Pavo muticus. NCBI lineage: Eukaryota > Metazoa > Chordata > Aves > Galliformes > Phasianidae > Pavo > Pavo muticus. The sequence goes on along the minus strand of JACDJE010000312.1, from coordinate 3,026,665 downwards.
GGCTTGTATCAGAAATAGTGCTGCAAGCAGGACTAGGGAGGTAACTGTCCTTCTGTACTCAGCTCTGGTGAGGTTGCACCTCAAGTACTGTGCTCAGTTTTGGGCCCCCCACTGCAAGAAAGACACTGAGGCCCTGGAGTGCGTCCAGAGAAGGGCAATGACACTAGTGAGGGATCTAAAGCACTAGTCTAATGAGGAGTGGCTGAGGGAACTGGGATTGTTTATTCTGGAGGAGGCTCAGGGGAGACCATATTGCTCTCTACAATGACCTGAAAGGAGGTTATGGCGAGGTGGGAATTGTCCTCTTCTCCTGCATAACTAGCAATACGACAAGAGAGAATGGCCTCCAAGGGAGGTTCAGGTTGGATATTAGGAAAAATTTATTCTCTGAATGAGTGGTCATGTGCTGGAATGGGCTGCTCAGGGAAGTAGTTGAGTCACTGCCCTGGGAGGTGTTCAAGAAATGTTCAGATGTTGTACTAAGGGACATGATTTAGTGGGGAAATATTGGTGGTAGGTGAACAGCTGGATTGGATGGAGTTCTCTCTTGAAGGTCTTTTCCAAACTTGGTGATTCTGATTCTATAAAAATGGCATTTAAAAGTTCTGGGCTCCAAGAGAAGCATATTAACAGTCTCCTAGCTTCATAATTAAAAATCTGAGAATCCTAAAAATTCCCAGGCATTCCAATGTTTAACAACATTGCCTGTTGTCTTTTTGCTGAACACCGAGGAAAAGTCTGGCTCCATCTTCTTTACTTCATCTCCATCAGGTATTTATACACAAATGTGATTCCCTGAGTCTTCTGTTTTCAGGCTGAACAGTTCAAGCACTCTCAGCTTCTCCTTACGAAATATGCTCAACTATCTTCATTGCCTTCATGGCCTTTGTTCCAGTATGTTCATGTGTGTCCTGCACTGAGGGGCTCAAAACTGGACCCAGAGCTCCACATGTCTCACCAGGGCTGAGTACAGAGGAAAATTCACCTCCCTCAACTTGCTGGAAGTGCTCTATCCAAACGCAGGCCAGGAGGCTGTCAGACCTTCTTTGCTGCAAGGGTGCCCTACTGGCTCCTGTTCAATTGGTTTTTCTGCAAGGAACTACAGGTCATTTTCTGCAAAGCTGCTTTCCAGCAGGTCAGGCTCTAGATTGTACTGTTGTGTGAGGCTATCGCTTCTCCTGTTTGAGAGTTTGTATTTGCATTGCTGAATTTCATTAAGTTGCTATTCATCCATTTCTCCAGCCTGTCAAGATCATTCTGAAATGGCAGCACAACTATCTGGTTTATTAATCACTCCTCTTGATTTTATACCATCTGCAGTTTTCCTGAGGTTGTGCTCTGTCTTATCATCTGGATCATTACTGAAGTTAACCGGTGCTAACCCCTGAGGTAGAACATTGTAGTGTTCTACCTGCAAGAAGGGTCCACTAGCCAGACCTCACTCTTTGATTCTGGCAGTTCAGGCAGTTATCAGTCCTCTACACTGCCTACTTTTCTAATCTCTACTTGATCAGTTTTTCAGTGAGGATGTTATGAGGCACAGTATCAAAAGTCTTCCTGAAATCAAAATAAGCAATAGCTGCTGTCCTCCTCTCTCAGCCACAAAATTGATCTTCTACAGCTAAATGACTATCACAATGGTCAGCTATAATTTTCCTTTTGAAAACTCATGCTGACTACTCCCAGTCACATTCTCAGCTTTAATATGCTTGGAAATCTTAAATTTGAAAGCTAGAGGAGTCTGGTACCTCTAGGAATCCTACTCAAAACAAGGTCTTCAAGAATTCTAAGCTACCAGCTGTGGAGACAAGAGCCAAGTCCCCACCAAAACCAGAACTTCTGAGGTTTACAGGATTCTATCTCCATGATGAGCTCCTCAAAAAATCAATAATTTAGCTTCAGCAATGCATATATTAAAATTCAAGGAGGTATAGAGAAGCAGTGTGCAGAATGGCTGATACCACAGAAACACCTGAGTTATGCTGAAGCTTTCTAGTTTGTTTGCACTGGCAGAGCTGCGCTCAGCATGTACTGTTTTACTCAAGCCAGTAGCTAAACTTACACCAGTTATTTTAACAACACTCAATCTATCAAAGTTACTCACCACACTCCTTTCTTTGGAAAGATATTTTTAAGCTGAAGTCCCCTTTTCTTTATTAGTTTCTGGGCTTTTATTCCTCAGTTCTCAACAAAAAGTCAAGCAAGAGTCACCTGAATCAGCGTCTCTCGGTTTAAAAACCATTGTGTTCATTGTAAAGTACTTACAACTTCTTCCTTTCTAGACTGTGTTAAATCTAGATTTTAGACTGCTATTAAACCACTGTATCAGCACAGGTAAAGCTTAAAATCCAGTCAAAGTGTATATATATACACATCTGCATATATATATATACACACATACACACTTTTGAAAAATACAAATTTATTGTAAGTGAATACATATATGATGTATCTATAATGGAAATATATATTTATATAATATAAATATATCTACTTACTGGAACTCAGTATATCAATATGGATCTCAAGATCATATAGTTGCTATGAGAAAACAATAAAAAAACCTAAAGAGTTAACAGATGTTTCTCAGTCTACTACTTAGAAAGATGGAACTTATTCAGAATTGAACTAGAACCAGGAAACAAACAAATATTTGTTTATTGCTTATAAAGTCTTTCAAAATTAATCTCTATTTCCTACGTACACAGCTTTTTATAAGATTCTCTATTCTAAGAGTAGTAAATAGTAAAGGTCAAAAATGCATAATTTAAAATATCCCAGAAAACTAGGTAAAACAAGTTGCCTAAGCACGTTTTACTCATCACAAAACTTTTCTTAAAGACATTTAAAACAACAGTGTACAAAAAAAAACTACAATAGACCCAGGAATATGCAAACTGGCAGCCATAAACATAGATACATACCCTTAATAATTGATTCAGCTGCATACAGATCCCGCTTGTAGGTCACCTAAAGGACAGACAAACCTCATTAGATTTAACACATCTGGAAGGAATGCAAAACCAATAAAACAACACCTTGAAGGCAATTCTTTACATTTGAAATACCAAATGTAAAGAAATGATATTGTCAATTTCTTAATTATGATAAAATATCACTGGCAAGTCAGGAGAACAGAAGTTGCAGAAACTATTGGAGACCTGAAACATTTTTTTAAATACTCAGACCTGCTTAGAAATCATTTGAAAATACACCTACTTTTAACCCTTTAGAGAATCGTTAAACTATGATATTGCACCAATTTTCATACATTCTTCATAATTCCTTAAAAAACTGTATCTGCAATTTCATCATGATATAGATTCATTTCAGTATTTCTAATCTGCAATTTCATCATGATATAGATTCATTTCAGAAGGACTTGTGAAGATTAAAAACCAGCCTAGGTAGAAGCCTAGTTATTTCTTTTACTGATATAGGTGAATTTTTTCAGTACTGTAAAATTATTACTACTAATGAGAGTCTTGTTTCTTGCTTCCATATCCATGGCTGACACAAGGTATTTTTGCCCACAATAAAAGCTTGCTAGCTACCGTTAACCCTACAGCTCTTTCAAAGTCTCTGCCTTCCTAGAACAATTCTACAGGTGTGGCCTAAGGTTTGGGTTCTTTTTTTTTTAATGTGTGTTTTTATATTTGGCTGCAATGAAATGCATGCCTTTTGCTTACATTAGTTTACCAAATAATTCTTAGTTTACTTTTCATACTTTGCTTCTGATCAATTATCTTTTTACTTGTAACTCCATAAAACTTTGTATCCCTTGCAAACTTTGATCTGATACATTTTTACTGATAATATTAGAGAGTACAACAGCTTCTGCATGTGGCGAAAATTATCTTTTCAAAAATATCAGTTATCTAATTTTTAATCTATTTAATGACTTAAACAGTTATAGTCTTTTTTTTTTTTTTTTTTTAATTAAGATGCCATGTAGCAGAAGTGAAATTGCTGCCAACCAAGTACTACATCAACGCTAACATCTTATGAGCCAAGACTATAATCTTGTAAAACAGGCTTGGAATCAATTTCACAAAATAAATACATTCCACGTTGGTTATATTAATTACATTAGTTCACTAACTCTTTGATAATCAAATTCTGCCTGTAGCAGTGTACCCCTTATACTGCTGATCAACATCAAATTTACATACTTCTAAGTACTCAGATACTACATTTTCATGTGACAACATTAATTTTCATATAGTCCACTCAAACATCCAGCATTTCAAGACATTTTTAATGCAGTTGTTGCAAAACAGAAAATTGCTGTATCAAATATTAACACAAATAACTCACCAGTGTGGAATATGAAACGAACCTGTTTATTCCCCAAAGGCAGAATAGTCTTAATTAGTAAACACCTCTCTACCATTCTGTATTATAAACAAACGATTGTATCTATCTAGTAAAGGTATTCTTTTATATGAAATCCATTAATATATGCTATATTTGAAAAACCTCAAAATTGTTGGAGAGATGTTTGTTTTTTGATTCTGTGATACTAATTCTACCAGAGTACTGTCATTTCAAGAAAATAATAAATACACATAGAAACAATTTTCTCCAACAGCTTTGAGTAATTTAATGCTACACAGTTTGTGCATCTAATACATGAAGGCTGATCCAAAATAAATGCTCCTATTTTATCATGTAGGCCCATGACTTAGGGCAGCAGAGATTGAACCTTCCTGCCAATATTCCATTACATTTTGTCACCGCACAGCAGATGGCAGCATAGGGGCAGTCTGACAAAATAGCATCTGAGATGGACATGCATATGAAGCAAAGCTGCATCACTGAATTCCTCCATGAGAAACAATGCACCCATTGATATTCACTGACAGTTGCTGAACATTTATGGAAACCAAACAGTGAATGTGAGCACAGTGAGGTAGTGGATGATGTGTTTCAGCAGTGGGAACAGAGATGTGGAAGACCAGCCATACTCCAAACAGCCATACACAGCTGTCATATCATGAAATGAAGAACATTAGAATCAGCTCATCTTTGAGAATCAGCAGATTACAACCAGAGAACCATGTACAGAGCTGAACATTGGCTTCAATGCACTGAAAACAATGTCGGAATATCACAATGTTTGCACCAGATGGGTCCCACGATGCTCACACAGGAACAGAAGAACATATACAAGTTCGTCAGAACTAAGTGAACCAACACAAGGCTGAAGGTGACAGTTTCCTTGGGCTGAATCCTTACCAGTGATGAGACATGATGTCATCACTATGAGCCAGAGCCCAAACAGCAGTTCATGGAGTGATTCTTCTGTATTTCTTAGAACCCAGACAAACCATCAAATCTGACCACTACTGACTGAACTGAAGACTCAAACTTCCAGAGTCAGGACAGGGAAGGCGACAGCCTCTCTCCTGCAACACAATAATGTCAGGCCCCATGCCAGTTTGAAGACTGTGGAGCACACTGACAATCTTGGATGGACTATCCTACCACACCCACTGTATAATCTGGATTTGGAGCCTTCTGACTTCCATCTATTTGGACCAATGAAAGATGGACTGTGTGGACAAAATTTTCCTAGCAATGACACCATCATAGCAGATGTGAGATGGTGGATCAAATGGAAATAAATAGGAAGCATTACTTTCAGAGCGACCTTCGTACAAACAGAATTCTTATAAATACCATATGTGTACTTTAAAGATGCAAGGTCCACACAGAATGAAAATTTTTATTATACTTGGAATACACAAACTGTTCTCTACCTGTTAACTGACTGCAGTTTTCCTGTTACACATACTCTGAAACCTCAAAAGATCTTTGAGCTATTATTATTTCAGTTCTCATCTATCTGGATGGAATATCCTTTTTCCTCTCACTGAAAAAAAGATGACTGGGCCATTGGAACAACATGAGTTCTTGGCATATATAATATTACGTATCTCAGTATTGAAAATGTTCATAGAGAACAAACAACAACATATTATAAATCATGTAGTTATAACAGCTATGGAAAGACAATCTTGCTTCTGAAAGATGGTCAGTAATAAACAGCTCCTAACTATTTCATAGGTGGAAATAAATTGAGAAAACTGTCAGTCTTCTGAATTTCATCAAACTTCACAAACTGAGAAGTGTTCCCCTCTTTAATGGTACTGCCTCAAGTCACCTGCCAAACACTGGCATAGAATGGCTAAACAGTATGGTATAGAGTGACCAACACAAGTGTGCTATTCAAGCAGGAAGGAGCTATATTCCTCTATAGCTTCTAAAATTTATGCGCATTTGCTGCAGAAAATTTATTTTACAAATCTCATATTTTTTATGACTTTGAATGTTCTGACAAGCTTTACAAATGTCACTGACTCTTCAATACAAAGGTAGGGAATAGAATGCTAGTATGTATAAGTACTTTAAAGATATGGCACCAGTATACTTACATATAGTATGTAAAACAGACTGGCTGCTGTGCACCATGTGCAACACAGAATTTGCACATAAATGGGTGCTGTTGTTATTGTCATGCACTACACACTATTGTCAACACTGAAATTCTTTTAATCTGGTCCACAATATTTTCAACTTTTTGGGCTGAATCTCCTTCTCCATGATATTCTCAGGTATGTCACTAACAAACTTCTCTGTCCAAAATCTGTGTGGATTATACTGAGGAGTCCAATCAACTGAGCTGTAATAAAGTAGATAGAACATAAATTGAAGTAATTATTTCCTTGCACTTGGTACCGTTGAGAATACACCTGAGTGCTGTTTCCAGTTTTGGACTCCTCAGTATCGAGCACTGGCAAAGTGGAGCAAGTCCAGAAGAGGACTGCTAAGAACTTGTCTTGTTCAGCCCATAGAACAGAAGGCTAAATGTAGGAATGGGTCACATTACTGGTTATAGAGTAAACTAAGCTTTTCTTGTAGGCTTTTCCTGTTCTCCTCTCATCCTTTCCCACTGCAAAAGGCAACAAGGCAAATGCTGATCAGATCTTACGAAAATACAAGTCTGTATGTAAGGATGGATAATCACTGGAATTGTTTTTCCAGAGATTACATGAAATTTCTATTCTCGGATAGACTGAAAATTCAGAGGGACAAAGCTCTCCCTGCACAGCCAGATTAATCTAACTAACCTGGCCCCTAGATGACATCCAGTAATTTCTTTCAATCTTAATTATTCCATAATTCTAATTCAAAAGACTGCATGCTATTTACTGGGCACTAGTAGCATCTATAGATAAGAATCATAGAATGGCCTGGGTTGAAAAGGACCTTAAAGACCATCTAGTTTCAACCCCTCTGCTGTGGGCAGGGAACTAAAACATTACGAAGAATGAATTGAACATTATGGATCTATTTCGTTACCCTTCACATAAGCATTGTGATACTGCATGGCAGAATCTGTCCTTTAGAAGACCGAAAAGGAAAGCAGACAATCTGTTTCAGAAAGATTATCTCCACAGAAAAAATCCTGAAAGTTACTGTAGGCAACCAATGTGTAAACTAAATTCTGCTGCTAAATGGCACAGGAAATTTGCAGTGCAGATTCAGGAAATTACCTTTCTGCTTAAGATTTATGTTCATATTATTAGAAATCATGTCCCAGTGGAGGAAATTTACTGTCAGAGACAGATGGAGTGATTTGAGCTGCTTCCAGATCCCTCAACATGGTAACAAATACAAAAAAAAAAAAAAGGAACACTTACTAAGTGCATGACATAACAGCTACTGACAAAAAATAATGTATTACAATCCAAAACAATTAAATGATAGATTTACTTAAAAACTAAAGGGACATATTGTTTGGCACCTGAATACATACTTGTTTTGTCAGTTGTTAGGAACCCACAGACTGTCAGACCTTGATATTTACAAAAAAAAAAAACGTAACAACTTGTTTGAAGAGGTCTTAAACTCTCCAGGGTTTTTGAATGTAATGAACTGTTCAAAAATCAAACTGCTTCTAGCCAGGTATTTGACATCAGAGAATAAGAAATGTTTTCATAGAAAAAGCAGAGGAAAATAGGCAAAGGATTTAGAGGAAGCAGGAGAAAGTTAATTTCATAAAACAATATTCTTAATTTCACAGACACATATACACAGTTTTACAGATTCTCAAACTATTCCAGCGCCTAGCTTGTTTTCCTAGTTCCAGATACGCATTGTCTTCATTAATTATCACAGATAACATCTGCCCAAGTCTGTCTATAATGATGAGCTCAAAACAGTTCACGATAATCCAAAAACAAAATGAACTTAGTAGGAATCTCAAAGTTACTATTAGCACAATCTATGGTATATGAAAACAGCCTTGAGAGGCAATGTGAATCAATAACTGGTATTTTATTGACAATTACCTGAAATTTTAATAATATTAATAGCTAATAATACATTATTTCATGCATATCATTTTTTCATAAAATTCCAGTATAATTTAGCATGAGTAGCAATAATTTTACGGATAAAGAAATGATGGGAGGTTAAATAGGCAAACCACCCAACCAAATTCACCCCAACAACTAACGGCAGAGGCAGTAAACATAATCCAACTCAAAGTCAGAAGACTAAAGCAACAGAGTTTTTTCAACCCTATGTTTTGTAAAATCGGCTTTATTTCTTTCCAGAAGCTAGAATATAATATTAGAGTTTGGGACAGATGCTCTTCTTTTTGTATCCTGAAACCCAAGTAAGCATGAGAAGCTGCTACCAGAAACTTAATGTTTTTAGGAATTTACTCTTGTGACGTGGCCTCCAACTGCATAGATGGATTTAAGAGAATATTAATTCTACAGTCATTATCGGCTACTGGCTGAAGTATTCATTAAAAAAATCCACTATTCTTCCAATATATTTAATTTCAGAATAACCTCCATACTTCTACTTGAAAATTGCTCTCCAAAGAGTAGCTATTACTGCTTCTGTTACTACAACATGAGAGTTCTGAGTTTACAATACTGGGAGCAGTCAAAAATAACTCAACTGTAACTAGAACTCTTCAGAGTATCTTGCAAATCTAGTCTCCCTCCCTCAGTTCTGAAAGATTATCATAGACTATTAGATTTCTTATTACCTGTTTTAGCACTAAATGTTGCAAAGGTTGAGAATCTCCATTCATCCGACCTTAATCAATGCTCTGATATTTTTTAATTGGTTTCTAAAATTCAGGACAGTAAGACTACTACCAATCTGCATGAAGAATGCTTATCAATGGATAAACGTATGAGGAACCTTTACTTTCACCAGCTTTTGAAAGTGTAAGTTTTATTTCTTTGAATATTAACAAAAAGAAAATTGACCTCTTAATTGTCAGAGAACATTCTTTTATTTTCAAAATTCTGAAATCTGGGAGAAAAAAGCGTAACTATTGCACTTCATACATATTTGCATTTTCATGGTTATAGGAAATCTACCTGAAATGTTGACTTTATTAATTTCAACAAATGTATAAGAAAATAGAAATGTTTACACTCTTTACCTTCCAGAGGTCAGCTGTTCCTTCAACAAGTTTAGCATTTGTTTTACAGTATTTCAGAGCCAGATGCAAACATTCTGTTCCATAATCCAGATCATAGTCTGTACACTGTTATAAATAAAAAGAACATTTTATTAGTCTTAAAGAAATTGTGCTTTTAAGTAATAAAAGTAGTAAAACATTTTTCTCAGCAGTCCAGTCCATTTATGAGATCCCTTCTCAGTCAGCTTTTCTCCAGGCTGAATAGACTCAGGTTACTCAGCCTTTCCTCACATGAGAGATGCTCCAGGCCCTTTAAGTAGTACCACTACTTCCTTTTCCAAATTATTTATGAATAAAATGAAAGGCACAGCGCCCAGCACAACTTCTCAAAAATTCAGTGTCTATTTCTTGCTATAAAACTTGGCCGTGTGCTTTGTCTTGTTTCTTAACAAATCATTTACTCAAATAAATCCTTCTACATACATTCAGCTTCATTATCAAGCCCTTGGTAAAACATCTTACATACATAAGCAACATCAATAATTCAGAGTGTCCTCCAGGATTCAAAGTTGTTAAGAATGAAATGGTATAAGTTAAAGAAGACTGAAATAAGAGTGTGACAAATACAACTCACCTTGTTTTTTTAAATTTGCTCAATATGTTTAATAAAAATGCAAGACAAAAAAAATTTAGTTTCTGTTTTTGTTTTGTAATATACTAGTGAAATTCAAGGAATTAACCAACATTATACATCCAAATTTTATTAGTATTATGCAGAGTAGTATTAGAAAAATCATAGTTGTCACTTCTGTATTATTTAAATTAGTAATTTCTGTCATTTCAGATCACTGTCATGACTGCAATCAAATGAGGATCCTTTTATACAATAAATTTTGAAAGAAAAGTAATTTAGCTGTTATAATCCTCTATCGTGGTTTTTAAGAGATTTCAGTACCAAATAAAAATTAAAAAAAAAAAAAGATGAAGTACTTTTGAAAAGTAAGGAAACTTATTTTAGAACACTGAAAGAAAAAGTGTAACAAAAAGAAGATTTCTAAATTATACAAAAATTATCTGTATTCTTTAAATACTCAAGGGGGTTTTTTTGTGTGTGGTTTTTTTTTTAAGGAAAATTTTAAAGTAAAATGCAAAATATTTTCTACTGAAGTGAGTAACAAATTAAGAAGTGTTTTTCCCTTGCCTTATAATTGAAGAAGGTTTCAGAAAAGCTGTTTATCTTTTAAATAAATTAATGTTAATTAAAATTAAGTTATATTTCTAAAAATATATGAATTACCAGGACTAGACTAAGCAATTCCAACTTATTAGCGAAGTATTAATTACACATAATTAGTTGGGAGTTGAAAATTTCCATAAATGAGATTAAGCACCGTGAGGATATTGCTGACTTCAAGGAAAGAAATATGACACAAAGCAAAGTAATAATTAAAAACATATTTCGCTAACACTTGTACATCATGACATTTACTACTAATTACCAGCAACTGTTTAAACCCGAACATACTGCTATAGCGTACTCTCCTGCAAGCTAATACACTGATGTCAGAGGAGAACAATGAAGTACAACTATCAACCCAAGACCAGCTTAATTTATATTTTATCTATACATTTGTTCTCCACACATGAAACTTAAATCCATATTTAAGATGCACAACTTGAAAGTTTCTACATTGCTCTAAGAAATTCAGTTAAGCATTGTCAGGGAGTGCCTATACTAAAGAATGGTAGAATACCTAAGAGGAAAATTTTTACTGACTCAGGCATGCAAAAATTAACAAACTAAATCTTCTGTATTTATTTCATTGTACACCCAGAGCAAACTTGCATTGCAGTCACCTCTTTGAAAATATTACTATTCTTAAACTGCTGTTTTAACTGAAAAACCTTTTAACAAAGTTAGACATGGCAGTTAACCATACTTGTCATGTACACATAGCTTTGTGAAACAAGGGACATAGTTTAAGCTTCAGAACACAAATCTGAAATGGTGAAAACAGCTGGAAATATTGGCACAAAACATATACACAAAGGAAAAAAAACAACAGATTCACTGAGCTGTGTAAATGACAAAGAAGGAAATATGTTATTTAAAAATGCTTTTGATCTGTTGAATACTCAAAGGCGTTCTAATAGGTAGTTTGGGGGACAGACTTTTGTGGGTGCTTTTTTTTCTTTTTCCCATGGGAAGATGTTTGAATAAAGCGCTATGCAGGGACTGAGATCTAGATTTCCACATTACATCAGTTTTTCTTACCTCCACTCCCCAGATGGGTTCCAAAATATTTTGATAAATAATGTGACTTCCTAAGAAGGAAGCTACACTGCGGTTGCTGATCATTAAACATGGAATATAAAACATGGAACCTCAGAGAAGCAATGTAGACAGTACCTCCCTGGGACACACTGGAAGTCCACAAACTAACTACTGTCTCACAATTAAGGAATTTTTAAATAGATACCAAATTCTAAAATTAAGCAATCAACAACAGAATTTGATCAGGCTTAAAAACCAAAGTCAGTCGAACTCCAACCAAGGTAAAGTGCATCCTTTATTATTAAATAACTGGAACAGAGAAGAATATTCACTCTCAAAATAATTTACTTAGAGAATCGCATCTTGAAGTTATGCATGATCATAGTCCTTTTCCTTGCCTTTGGATACACTAAATTGTCAGTAGCAGAGATGAAAAGGTCTAACATCACTACATCGTATTCTTAGCTCTCTGAAGAGTAGATCATAACTCAGATGGGTGGTCTTCTGTCTGCTGGATACAGTGATTCTCATTCAGCATTTAGCATTTTCTGAGTCTGCGCCAAATGGATGATTCTTATGGATACAGTATATTTATCAAGGTAAACACAGTAACACTTGAAACAACACTCATAATCCAGTTTAACTTCCAATTTTAGTAATGATGGTATGTCTCCCTAACATACTCCACCAAGTTATATCTTTCATTACTACTAATATGCCAGATTTCACCCAGGCTGTGGCAGCTTTGCACTGCTGCATCAAAGTTTTAAGAGCTTACATGTGAATTCATACTACTTTGAGATTCTAAAGGATGAGGAGTGCCATAAAATGGAAGCAATTATCCCATTAGCAACTTTATTATTTTTTTTTTTTTTTAATGCAAGGCACTAGAATTTCTCTAAGCATTCCTGTGGCAGAAATTAATTAGGGCAAGGTGGGGATTCATACAATATCCTGGCTCTACCATTATGCCAAAGAACTAATCAAGTACAGAGCTATCTAAGCTAGCATAGTTTTCTCAACAGACCACCAATCTAGCTGCAGGTTTTGAATAGATGAATGCACTGCTGAACACAATTCATAAGTACATTTAACCTGAAAATAACTGAGTGGGTTTTATGGATAGGAAAACAGGGAAAAAGAAAATACTTCCTGTAAATCTCATAACCAAGCTGTTGGGATAAGAAGATGCCAGATGAAGTAACAGTAGAATCTCCATGGAAAACATCTTAAAAATATAATCTAAAGACTGTACAAATTTGTAAATTCATTTATGTGAGGTTGACAACCATGTATTTAAGTGATAGTCTGAGTGCATCAGCCTAAAGTTGAATGGAGAAAAGCATATCAAACTTTTTTTTTTTTTTTTTTTTTTTTTAAACAAAGCTTCACTACAAATTAGTTCTATTAAAATTTTGCATTAAAACTAAAACAATACCAATTTTCATCAGGAATTAAATGGAACAGAACTAAGATACTACTGAAGTTCAAGCAGTTTTTGTTGTTGTTGTTTTTTTTTTGTTTTTTTTTAAATGGGACTAAAACCAGACATTAAGTCCAAGCAGAAATGGACCACAGCAATGAAAAGGATGTTAAACTAAAAACTTCTTATGTAAGGAGAAATAACATATCATTTTCCATCATTTATGGGATGCACAGACTTTCTTGTCAAATAATTAAATCTAAAATCCTAATGATCTCCAGGCAAATCAGTAAAAAGACTTCCTTTGTTATTTCATAAGCTTAAACTGCAAATTGAAAAACTTAAAGATATTCTCCATCTTTATAACATTATACAGCTAATTAAGATCTATATTATTATATCAAAGAAATTAATAGTTGGAATTTTAACAAGCTGAAATAATCCATGCTACTTCAGCCAAGTACACTGCCTAGGACCAATCAAGTAGGTGACAACATTAAAAGTATAATTATCTATTGCATTTTAAAGGCAGATGGAAGTATGATATCTTTAGGACTCCATATGAAGAAGAGGATCTGGCTTACAGTACTGTCCTCATACAATTTACAAAGGTAGCAGATTACTATTGTTTGTTTTAGCTAGCTCCTCTAAATCACGTATCACATTTTGCTTCAGTATTTCAGAATACAGTTGATGGGCAGGAAGAAAACCTTTAGACAGAAATTGAAACATGGAAGTAGAAAAAAAACGCAACAACATAATGATACATGTCATATATTTAGAAGACCTGAACATAAAATGTAACTAAGCAATGTAGGTGAGCAAAGTTGAAGAATGAGGTAAACTTATCCTCACAACAAAGCACACTTAATGAAAGATGTCTGGCTTTTTTAGAAAAAGATGAAGGCCAAAGACACAATCCTTTAGAGGTTATGACAGAATCTACATATCTTACCTACTTGTTGCCATTTGTTAAAAACAGTCGTGATCGATTTTTCAGTCTCTTTGTACTACAAAAGCAAAACACTTCTAATCCATATCACCAATTCATCACTGACTGGTAAAGATTTCACATCAGGTAAAGATTTATGTATCTTTTTTCCTCTGAGTGGGCAACAACTTCAACGCCTTGGTAAACACAGAGTTCTATATCTGCTCAATGTTAAGAAAGTTCTGATGCCCTGAAGATTCAGGTATCCTTAGTCTTAGGAGAGAGGTGTTATTTGTTTTGTGGTTTTTGTTTTGTTTTTTTTTTTAAAGGATGTCAGTGTTCGACTGAAATGGCTAAATTCTGCCTCACTTGCATTCTCATTTTAGTCCTTCTGCTGAGTCTGACCTGTTCTCTCAAAGTTACCAAGGCTTTAGTTAACAATTTGCCTGCTACCGTTCATTTAATTGTATGTTGCTTCTGGCAATGTTAATTTGAATGACACTGATTTCTTTAACAAAGAATGAACCCATGGGAAAATCCCCAAATAAGTCTAGACATTTTGTCTCGCAGGACTCGCCTGACCTACGCCAAAATATTACTGAACTGCTACAGCTGACTCCACTTCCCCCCTACAGAGGATACTGAAACGTTTCACACGTTTAAAGAAGAATCCCAGTAATCTTTTACTCTTTCAAAAAGCACTTGAGAAGTTTACAAAATACACATGGAATACACTCCCTGTTATTTACATGCAGAGAAGACAATGCTTTGAGCAAATACTTCTACAATGGGCCTAACAACAGCCAACTTCCTTTCTTATTCTGACAAAATGCTCCTTGAACATTCTCAGAAGTTTGTTAGCCAAGAAAAATTTGGGGATTTCATGACTTTTGAATAAAAATGAAGTCTTTTACTTCTACTGAGGATCTGTTTGGACAGTTTGCAGAATGTCTCTTCTTACCATCTCAGTCCCATCTTGAAACGATTTTTTGGGAGTGGAAGAACATCTGCCACCCAGAATTTAGCATCAAAGTATTTCCATGCTTCTCCTTGACACACTATTATTTTGGATCTTGACATTACTATGCTTATACAAAGCAGCTCTCTCCTAGGCAGGCAGGCAGATAGATGCTATAACCCCTCATAAGCATATGTGACTGCTTATTATCCAAAAAGTGGGTAAAGTTGGCTACAAACAGATGTACTAATCCAGTGTCATCCCAAAAAGTACTGTACTCTACCTAGTCTCTGCAGAATTTAGATAGAAACTCTAAGGTTTGCATCTTTCTTGTGGTACTTCCTGTAAGGTACTTTAGATAAGCAGAGAAAAATCTCTAAACACCCTGAAGCTTAGCCTCTTTTAATGAATATTCCTGCTTTCTCTTCTTTTTTATTATTTCTGCTTCATTGCCTTGACTAGCTGAATATAAACTTTATAATCTACAGGTCTACTATATCAACAGATTAATAAACTAACTACGCATGCCCATCATTGATGCTGACAATTCTCTAACAATATATCATCCTCCCTAAGCTTTCGGTTACATCTCCAACAGAGGCTACTCAGGGTCCTCTACATACCCTTCTTCTGCTTCCATTTTCAATTGTTCCTCTGCCAGATCAGGAAATTGTTCCTGCTACCTTCCTTACACTGGCAAGATGCATTGAAGATACATCATCATTTCTTGAAAACTTCAGCTATTCTATACACTAATGTGACATGACATAACAAGATGTTTTGCACTGAAGACGAAGGATACCTGTGCATTCCACAATATGTCAGAAATCGGTATTAGAGAAACCACTCTTGGCCCACACTGACTAAAGAAAAAAGAGGTAGTCTACCTGACCTCCTGATACTCTAATTCCTCATATGATACTGCTCCAGGGAAACACTTGACTTCTACTAAGTCTTCCCCCGACCCTCCTCCTCTTCCCAGGCTTACAAGATCCAACTTTGCATTTGCTCATATTTGATATAAAAAGATGAACGGAAACACGAAAAAAAAAAGTCTGGTCTAAGGAATTCAACCTTTATTTGGAAAAGGTGGATTTTCAACTAGTACTTAAACTATACTGATATCCCCAGGGACTCATAAGAATAGGAAAAAAATGTTTCCAAAGAAGAGGAATTAATTCTTGTTAGTTCAAAAAAAAAAAAAAAAAAAAAGAGAGAGAGAGAGAGAGAGAGAAAACCAACTGGCTAGTTTTTGTACTGGGTAGCTAGGTTGATTTTACAACCTTTCACAAGTTTCACTAGTTATTAGGCACTTGCATTTTTTTATTCAGAATACTTGAACTAATTCTCTACTAACATTTGCTGAAGGTTAGCAATACAGTTCATTGCATCTTACGAGAAAGAAGAAATCACAAATTAAGGCATACCGGAACTAGGACCACATAGCATGTTAAGTTTATCCCCTTAACACATGTATATGGCCTTTTACCCAACATCGTAGGCAAAAACCCTGATTAAGGTAAAGTATCAGATTGGTGCCTGCGTGATACCACGCACAATATAAATAAAGTTCTTACTCCTCCAGCAATTCTTTGCATCTGACACTTGTCCACCTTTTGCCAAACACACACTATACCAAATAAAAACTTACGTAACCTTGAGAGAACACAAGTAGTGTGGTACTTCATAAGGATGAGCTGAGGAAGCATATACATGATAAATAACATCATAAGCATATGTAATTCATCTATCTCTCTCTTCAGAACCATTTCAATGCCAAAATCTGAAATCCTATTACAATGCAGAGGCATCAGAATACTTCAATGTACCAGAAGTAAACAGAGCCATTTTCCCATGATTCATGTAACCAACAGAACAGAGACTTGCAACAGAAAGTGTTAGGCAGCATTAAATATAACAGTAGGTGCCTCTATCTGTCAAAATCCCATTATACCTATTAATTTATTATAATTAAGTGCTTGATCTAATGACACAAAAGTCACAGCAATGAGGCCTTTTAAGATCAAGACGCCATTTTAGCTCCACTGTTTATTATGGGTTCTCCTTAGTTTCAATACTGGCTTTAAATGTTTTTTAGTGCACCACTTACATATCAGACATGCAACCGATAAAGAGGGCACGTTCTAATGAGCTCTCAGTCATTAAAAATGGAAGTGCATGCAATTTTTGTGCAATGAAATTTAAAAGGTTCCAAACACACTAGTATAAGTTGCAAAGATAATATTTATTTTATATTTATATAATATTTATAATTTACTTTACATAATATTTATATATTTATGTAATATTTCTTTTATGTCAGAAGTCTTGACATTGTCAGAGTTAGATTAGAAAGCAACATATACCTGAGCACAAAAGATCTCTTTGGAATAGGTATATTTTAGGCTACACAAAAGATACAAAAGAGAGAAAAACAAGCTGAGATTCAGCATATAATAGTGAGATGCAACACACACACACAAAAAATACGCATACAAATAACCTGGCTGAATATCTTTAAAAACCTGTGTTCATTTTTTGGCACCACAGGTAGAGGGAATTCACTGCTATAAATATATATATATAAAGAAATACTACAAATAAATCTTTGGCATCTGCTATATCTACTTCAACTAACTATGTACAAGGTATGTATTTCTCCCCAAATCATCACTGCCTTTTTTTAAATCAAGCAAGAAATGGAAAAAAAATATTCTAAGGTTGTGATTTTTAACTTAAGAAAGATAAGAACATACAAAAGTAAAAAGGTATGCCAGTCTGCTCTGCTCAGACCTGTGCCAAACAAGAAAATCAAAACGGACTGTAAATGGGTAGCCTGTAAGGATGAGAGAACTGACATTTAATTGAATGTTGTAGCTTAGTGGTTAAGATTCCCAGAGATCTTAAATTCATGACAAAGAACAAATCTGGAAGCAAATTCTCTAAATCTACTTATTTATACCAGATGATGTATTTACATAGAAAGAATTTAAAAGCGGTATTCCATTTCACCCTCAACGCAATGTTACTTGAAGCAAAAATTCAAATGGATTTGAATTAAGAAATGTGTGTTTGACTGCTACTTTTCCCCCCACTGCATTAAGGTCACATCTGTATAAATTGCATGGGATTGCGGTCACGAATTAAATGAGCCAAACTGAATTATTCCATTCTCAGCTTTGTGAGGGACTTCCAATACGGATGGCAACATTATACTTTTTATTCATCTATACAGCGACACTTACCTACTTTACTATGTCGTTGTGGGAACTGATTATGGATATACTAGTATCTATGAAGCATCATAAGCTGCACCCATTCCTATAAAAATCTGTCCTATAGCAGCTTTACTAAGTTCTTAAGGACAGCGATTATCTTTTTTCTATTTGTTTGTAGCAGAACAATAGGGTTTTAATCTTTGACTTGGACAGCTAGGCACCATTGAAACATAAATAATTAGCAAACAATATGAGTTGAGAGATTTAGCAAAGTGTTATCCTCCCAGAGCTCCAAGGCACAGAGCATTTTAATGACCAGAATTTAGCCAATGCAAAGGGAACTGAGGACAAGGAACCATAGCCTTGGTTGCTTGCTAACAACTTTGGTGGCTTGTCCTTGAAAGAGCAGGGATACAAAAAAGACAACTGATGGAATGAATGTGTGAGAAGACAGCACTATTCAGAGGAGCATAGGGATTGCAATTATAGTTGCCTTTTGAGTAAGGCATTGAGAAGCAAAAGTTTCTTACGTATTTGCCAGCTCTACTGTATCTACAAACTAAGAGCAAACAGTGGGAAAAAAAAATTTTTTTTTTTTTGAGAAAACACGAACAAGAAAGAAACGGTTGCGTAACCAACATTCACTGCCGTCTCTTGATACGTGTTCTATTTATGTATAACACTGCTCACTACTTTCAAGCTGAAGACTTTCATTTAGAAGCCATGTACCCCAAGAACATCTCCCTGCCTCACATTAGAAGCAAAACGGCTGGAGGTAGTCCAATAATTTGAGTAGTTCTTCATCTTGAACAACACTCCATCTTCAGCATCTAAGAATAGCTTCAGGTGTCTCACACAAAAAGGGTACGACACGGAAGTTCTGCCAATATTTCAAAGTATTCTTCATTGCTCGTCCATGCATTCATTCTGTTCTTGGTGACTTCAAAGCTGTGTACTCTCTGAAGGTGACTATCAATAATTCGGTCATGTTTACTCTAAAATGAAAGACTGATGGGAAGCATAACTGTCAGCATTAGCGGAGTGAAAAATAATTCCTTCCAAGAGACAAATGAAGAAATGCTCTGCTTCCAGTCAATCTCGAAAATACCTGGAGGACAGGCAATTTCCACAAGGTGATGAATGAAAAGGAAGTAGAATGCTGAGACAAAAGCCTGGAGTGTTTCCAGTTAACTGTGAATGCAGGGTGTGGCAAATGAAAGCACTCTTCAGGAAGAATAAAGGCAAAAAAGCTAGGGTTTATTATATTACCCACAAAATTTTTCTTAAATGAAGATGAAGTTAACACACCATATTAGAAAAATAATGAATAATTACAAGACACAATGTAAAATAATATTTTCACTAATTTAAGTATGTACAATATGATCATTTATTATAATATAAGCAATACAAAACACTTCATTTACCTGGATATACGAAGGTAATATTATCCAAAATATTTTAAAATACCTTGGATCTTATCATATCCTTACATAATGCCATCTCTACATTATGCATGCAAAAATCTATTTGAAGCTCTTTCAACAAAACATACCTAATAAATACCCAACTTTAAGCATATTAGCCTCCTCATTTAAGTAATCGATTAAATGTGCAACAAAAATCTAATCAGTCTTTCTAGTAGTTTAGACCCCTCACTTACCACCTTGTATTCGTCAGTTTGATACTGCAAAACACTTAAATATATGAGAATGATAAAGCACTGTCATCAAAATACCACAGAGAAACAATACAAATACGATTTGACGTGATCCAAAATAGATGCTGAATCGATAATTTTGATTGTTTTGTTTTTATACACTAAAAGGTAGAATAGTCTAACAAGAAAATTCAAAATCTTACCTGTTGATAGGCTTGATAGATTATGTTAAATAAGAAAGCCTGAGGCATTTCACTTGCTCTGTACCTGGCACGTTCCAATGAGTGGTCTAAACATCCGTCTGCAGCAGAGGCAATAACAGTAGAAACTAGAGGACAAATTGCTCCTGCTGCCTATGGAACAAAACAAAAAGAAACCTAACTGTTAACACTAATGTATATCAGATAGTCGTTGTCAAAGGGAAAAAAAAAATCAGAGTTTTAAAGGAAGTTTTCTACTTATTTATATTTCTCATAATATGTAAGTCATATTATTTATTCTGTAAGAGACTTTTCACATCAGTACAGCCATGGAGGACTGTATTCAGTACATAATGAGGGCCAATGTAGAAACACATGCACAAAAAAACTATACATCCTTCATAAACATCTACTGCAAGCATGTGCAGATCTGAGACATCCTTTTTCCAGACCTACTTCTACATACATATCAGGTGGTTTCTGTGAGCATACACCTAATCTGATTCAGATTTAAAACAGGAGACACACATGGAAGGCCTTAACAATCCACAACACCTATTTCTTTAACAAGTTTCAATTTGGCTAAACTGCTCAGAAATAAGCTACAAGAAAAAATTCAGAAGATTGAGCTCGTTCCTCCACACTGAATTCATTCTGTGAAATACTGAGCACCCACAATTACCAGCAAAGTCACTGAGAACATGGTATAATCAGAAAGAATTCAATGTCCAGCAGCACTGTGCCTCGGAATAGATATTGAAAGGTTTATATTTCAGTTTTGGACTTGCTTAGATTTGAAACCAACTAAACATACTCCATCGATGTTTTTATCAACATATAACATTAAAGATCCCTGGTATTTCTGAAACAGAACTCTTGTAGCAGTTTTGGAAGATTTTGAAACAAAAAAAAAATTATCTACATTTCATCACTTAAGCAATTGGAACAAGAGATATCCATAAACTTTGTTCAAGAAGAGAAAGATGCAGGTACAGAACACTGCTTATCAAGACACAGGGAGAAAAGGATGCTTTCCAACAATGCCAAGCACTGACAACAGTGTGTTTATTATCTATTTTGAAGAATAACTTCAAAAATAAATGACGTTGTTACAAAATACTTCAAATTACCAAGCATCTTTGATCAGTATACATAGAAAATCACATTGAAGGTTGAATTCTGGCACTTCACTGCAACCACAGATCTTCAGAGGCCTGGTTAGCTTTGTCATAAAAGGAACCAGGTATCTTACAACAAAAAAATAAACACACTTATCTATATATTTTTTTTTGCAATTTGTGACCTTTCACAGGCGAGTCCTGTCATTTTTCACAGCATTTTTGACCTCAAATAATCATACAGTGGCAAGAAGAGAACCCTAAGTTTTCTTCCTCTTCTGAGAGGAAAAGCTACCATTGTCTTCCCTCCTCTTTTCATGCTATTGAACAATAGAGGACCACAGTCAGTGTGTTGAGCAGATTATTACTTCTAAAATGCAGCTTCTGAGTTCATTGTTTCAAATAATGAGGATAGAGATGTTAATCAACTTCCCATGCCCTAAGTGCTGTGATATGCATGAGCTACCTGGGTATGGGTCAGGGAAAAGGAAGAAAACATTCAAAAGATTCATATGACAGAAATACCTGAACCACTTTCTCAAAATCTTCAAAGTACTTTTTCTTTCTAATAAAAGAGATGCCTATATTAATACTGCATGGAGGAAATGACAGTATCTTACATCATCCAAAGGCAAAAACATTAAATCCAAAAAAGCAAAAAATCATGAAATCACTGAGAAACTGTAAAGGATTTAAGCAGTTACTTAGATAAGATCAATTTTATTTCTGTCATAGAAGAGAAATTGACAAAACTAGATACTATTGTAATTTTAGTACTAAAGCAATGATTTAAATGAAAAGTAAAACTTGACACGTGTGCAAGTAGGAGTAGAAGGACTAAATTATCTGTAACCTGTCCCCTCTCTATTTTTGTATGATTCCAGGACATGGATTATTACCTCCCCATCTCAGCTGCTGGGCATTTGGATTAAGTTATTTTGCTCTGCCATCATGTCTTAATTGGTCACACACAAAAAAAGTTACAAAATTAGAAGGTTATGGGAAAAAGAGACAGAGCAGCATGCTAGCCACAGCTTTTCTGTAATTAGTTACGTCTTTTTTTTTCCTGAAACAGTTACCATTCCAGAAAACCAGTTAGAAAAAGGATTTCTTAGGCTGATCCAATATTTTATTACAGTTTTTAACCATCATGTCATGTTGCATTTTAAGCATAAAACAGGCCAACAGAACACAATGTGACTTGCGTAACCTAAATCTCACAAGTGAAACATGCACTCTGAGGAACAAAAAACCAACTGCAATTCTAAATAAAATTGAAATACTCAAAACAATATTCTTAAAAGAACTTTGAAATGTATTGTATTCTTGACATCTGGTTTATTGCACAATAAAAATTCATCAGTGCCTCTATCTTTGTGACAACAATGAACTACATCTCCTGTTTTGCTCAGGCCTAGCTCTTCCAGAAGATTTAGGAAGATCTCATTTAGAAATTTAAATGAGATTTATTAGAATAAATCCAAATGTCATTTTTTGAAGCCCCCAATTAACTTTCAAATACTTGAGATGCTTTACAGCACTTAAATTTTAACAAACGGAATTTTTTGACAATTGCAGTTTTGCTTTATGTTACCCCAGAACTGAATCCGATGCGTCAGGATGAGGGTTTCTCAGCTGCCTTCCATTTGTTTTCTGCCACAGGTCCTCTCAAACTATCCCCGACACCGACTGAAAACAAAGTTTAATACAAAGAATAAGATTTATGACTAGCTTTGTTTTCCTCAGTACTGGCTCACCTACTTGCAGGTCCTTCCTCTTCCTCAGCACACATGCACATGGTCCCTCAACCAGACACTATGACCCCACACTGCTGAGTTTATCATTTCAGTGACACACAAACTGTAGTTGTTCCTAAGGCTTATGTATGCCCCACATCATTTTCATATGGGACAAGAGAGTTGAGTCCCTAGCACAGGAAGACCTGCATTGCAATACTTCTGGCAACATTCACCAGTTGGAATATGCTGACACAGCTGCCAAACCCATGTTAGCTTACACAGAACTCACCACACATTTCTGGTTCCAAAATTGGCTTTTAGGTATCTTCACTCATGGTGTAAACATTATATTTGGCACTACAAACAGAAGAATTGAGTTATGAATTTTTTTCTCATATACAGGCCAAAGAGGAGCAAAAATTAAAATATATGCGGTATTTTCTTCTGGTCAAATCAAGGGTCCTCCCTACTCAGCACAAAGCCTTTTCTGAATTGTACTCCTAGCAGTCCTTCAGTGAATGGAACAGGGAATTCAGGTACTTAGAATAGGCCTACAGATAACATTTTTCAGTTCAGAAATCTGAACATTACAATATATCATAGCCAAGTATTTTTGTACTTGAAGGACTTTTTGCCCTTTATAACTGCGGGATGCAAGTGAAGCACAATCATCCGGAAGCCTACGTCCATTCAGTTACAACACCAAATATTTTATTCTGAGGACTTTCCGTGTTGCTTTTTCAGTTATAAATCCATAACAGCAGAACTCTTTCTATGTCAGTAAGAGTGTATACACCAAATATGAATTCCATTAGTTCTCATTTGAGAGGCTTTGACTTGCTATTTATGTCCGGAATGTACAGGTACTTGGTGCAGCTCTCAGATAAGGGGTTCAGACATGAATTTGAAAAACAATTTAAAAAACCCCAAACATAATCAAAAGTATCTGGCCTTATTTAAAATTATAAACACTTCTTAATATGGCATGATAGTTTTACGTATCTTTTTTAAACTCAGAATTAGCCTACCACAAAATCCTCTGAATCTGAAGGAAGTGCCTGGGTCTTAACACTAACATTACCCTATGCAGAGATCCCATCTTCCAGCTCCTAATCGTTTTGATGCAGACTTCAAGTGGATCATACATAAAACGCATCATACACAGTTTCTAAATATGAAGTGGATAGTTAATGGACATCCACTTTACAGCCTTTGAGCCACTCCATTTCAAAGACAAGTAAGCACTAGATCTGCCATGAACAGGAAACACATGTACTTCTTCCTTCCTGCATGTATTTTGTTATATAGGTTTGCTAAAGTACCAAAATATCTGAGTAAACTTCTAAAGTATCCTTTTGAGCATAAGAGACATTGAAACAAACACTGAAACAAATACTGTTAATGGTTAATTTTCTTGCAGACAAAATACTGGGAGAAAAAAAAATCCACATCCATTTAAACTCAATTATTTCTTTAAAACTACCTTAAAACGTCACAACATACAATTCTATCAACTTCAGTGGAAGTGGTAAAGCAGTGCCTCCCAGAAGCAAGCTCTTTCATGCACATGCTGAAAACTGAACCCATCTTCAGATAGTTTTAGAAACAAGACGTGTCTCTTATAACTTATTTTAAGCAGCACAAATGAAGAACATTTATGAACAAGTTCTCCGTTTTGTATTCAGCTTTTTGCTTAACTACATACAGCATAAAATACAGTCAAGATTTAAAGAATTCATGGTGACTGAAAAAAAGGTATAGAATGAAGGGCAGCACATCAGTCAGTAGCACAGTACCTTAAGTATTTTCACTAGATTCAAGGCATAGTAGGCCATCTTTCCACTTTACAGCAGCACTGTAATTCTCATTTTTATCATACTTTTATTCCGAACACAGTGAGATTAGGGATGAGAATTAAAGGACAGTAAAATCTAAGCAGTACCCATGATATCCATTATTACAAAATAAACTATGAATGTTCAGGCCATAGAAGCATACATACATAATCACAACTTGGCTAACACAACTTCTTCTTGAATAATAATAAAACTGACAATTCTCACGCTACTTAAGAAAAAAAATCAGAACCCACTAAAATTTCAAAAAGGCCTGTCTGGAATGGGGCAGGTGAAGCTTATTTGACATGCAAGAAATTGTCCAAGTTACAAATATTCCTGATATACTGCATTCGACCAAGAGCAACACTCCACATCCAGAATACAACTTGCCCAGAACAAGTTATTAGAGTCAGAAGCTCCAAAACAGCATGGAAAGCAACATGCTTGCACCACTGTTCTATCTCTTTTCAGTAACAAGAGACGAAATAGAACAAGACAAATTAATTGCAAAACCCATTAAGTTAATTATGTGAACTAGGAAGAGGAAAAAAAAACCCAGTGGCACAAAATCCTTACAAAAAAAAAAAAAACCACAACAGCAATTAATTTTATTTTACAGCAGTGGGGCAACAAAGTCAGACCAGAGGTACTGCAGGCTGACATACTCAAAAGAAGAATGCTATACCTTCACACATCCCTGCCCCCAGCTGACCCCAAATGTTAACGCAGACTCAGAGTTCACTTGAATGGCCAATAAACTTTAAGTGAGAAGGAATCACAGCCTTAAGCCTTCAGTACTTAGTACAAAATGATCAGACTCTCCCAATCCTCCAGTATGATTCCCTTCTACTTTTGAATTACACTACCACGACTTCTCTTCTTCATTCATAGCTTCTCTCTCCACTGAAGTTCATTTTTGTCTATGCCTTCCACCTCCCCAGCCGTCTAGTAGTATAAAGGAAATGTACACCCTAGATAGCATTAGATTTAATGTTTTAAAATTGCTTACAAATATACCTGATATCATATACCTACAAAGCTTACCATCTTCAAAAGAGTATCCTATTCTGATGTTTTTACATGGTTTCTCAATGTCCGTATTTCTTAATTCTAATTCTTTAATCAGAGTTGTTACGGCAAACAAAATGGCACTGAACTAAGACTAAATCAAAGGACTTAGTCACACTGTCTTATTAAAAATAAATGTCTTGTGTATATACACTGGACTTAGAAATATGTTCTCATCATTTCAAGGTAGTTGATTTCTTTGAAACTATATGCTGGAGATTGCAGAGTTAGTAAGACAAATACATACATTTTGGAACTTCATTAAAGTCAATTTTGTAGAGGTGAATTCGGTAAACACACAATTCTATCTTACTCTTCCACAAAGACAAGGTTCGGATTAAAATACTGTTCAACTACATGATAACAACAACAAATAACAATCTATGCAAACTTATACAAGCTAGCCATCTAATAGTTTGAAAATATGTCCTGGAGTGTTCCTTATTAAGTGAAAGATTATTTATGTGTTACCAAACATGGCCATCTCCTTACGAATTCCAGTCTAAATTAGGTCTGGCTATGAACCAGCAAAAGAAGCTCAGAACAACTATGATTAATTTCCTCTCACTTTCTTCCATCAAACCATTTCCACAAGTTACTACAGAGTTAGTATTCTTATACGCAAATCTAATTACTTGCCATGAAGGGCATTCACAGCCATCTACAGTATGAAAAAAAACCAAAAATAAACACAGTATCTGTTATGCATAAAACAGGTATAAGCATACACTTCTATTCAGACATCTACAGTCAAGTTAACTGTATCTATCTTAATGAACATGTTTCAGCCATCCTCAGTAACTGCCACTTAAATTAGCAGAATTGTCTTTACTAAAAAAATTATCATTTCAAATTTATCAAACAAAACCTTCAAAGAAAAATCAAACAAAACCTCAGCTGTAAGATTAAAATATTACACATATTTAAGTGGACCTTCTTTTCACATTTTTTATATTGTAAAACTGACGTGGGGAATACCTAATAAAACAAAGTCACAGAACTAAAGTTTTTTCCAGTGTCCTTTCAAAGTAGTTCACAGAAATAAAACACCACATTATTTTTTTCTTTTCCTTCTCTACATTTTATGTCCAGCTGTTGTCTAGGGCTACACTTCATCTTCTCTATTTCCAAAAGTTGTAATCTATAAGAAACCTTTCGAGTCCACAGCAGAGATGGAAGACAGAATCTTTCTTCATATCCACTCCACTTACCCTACCTGTCACAAAAATTCTATTTGGATGACAAAGACTGGACAAAGCAATGACACAAATGATAAGCTACCACTCCTATATGGAAGAACAGCTGCAAACTACAGTTTAGCTATACTCATACACTTGTTCAAGTTTTGTAAAAACATGTTTGGAAGGTTGGCTGGTTTGGGCTTGAACAAGTCTGCACCCAGTACCCAGAGTTCTGAGCCTCATTCTGCACCCAGAACCCACCTACTTGCTGCACAGCAAGAAAAGGCAGCAGTCTGGCTGCATGAATTCAATAAAACAAACTAAAAAACCACTCCTTCTATTAACATCACATTCAAAAGATCCCCATAAAACAGTACCTCAGTTGCACACTCTTGCCTTAAGTGCTAGATGTGGCATGAAGAAAAGACTATAACACATCCAAGATGAATGAGTAAAGAATAGGAGGCCACAAAAAACACAGAAGTACTCTCATTATCATTAGGAAACACCAATTCAAGTTCAGGGTCTATCACGCTTACATACACACTCACACTCAGACTTTACTACGTAGCATGAACATAATTTGTGTGGCAGTTCTGCAGCTGGGACAGGAATTCTACCAACTAGTACAATTCATAATTTAGGTTGCACACCCATTAGAGACCAAGGCTTGCTGGGTTATTAAAGAGCAAGAGTAAATCTTAATTACTTTATTTAGAATTTTATTGAAAAAAAACCTACAATTGAAGTTACCATGAGCACACCATCTCTTTGATTCTCCTTAAGGAGAGGTACACTGAAGTTCCTTCAGTGCAGATAGTATCACCAAACAGACCAATTCCAGTTGCCTCAATATGTTTGTACTGGCAGATTTTAATTGCCTAAGGACAGCACTGGTTGAAATGTTAAGCAAGCCTGGTGTAACACAGATACTAAACTTAATCATCAGCCAGACAAAAAGAAAGCTAATTTGAACACGTGTGTTAAACACTATGAAAAGGGCTCGTATGCTAAACTTCACTTAATTTCCTTAAAGTCTGTTTACCCAGCTGGCTAGGAATAACAGCAGAACTCACTAAATTCAGACATGTTAATCTTAAACCAACACCAGGAAGGAAGAAGTTATAATTGTGTTTATTCCTAGCTGCAAAAGACGGGATGTTTAATCGGAAATTTAATATATACTTTGAACCAGTGTTAATGAGCTGACACTATATTGTACATTGAACTGACTTCAAAGAGACAGGATTCCTTAAACAAATGTAATGTATATTTATGACACTCCTTAAGAAAAAGAAAACATTTCTCCTAATGAGGTCACCTTTATCAGTACGTATTATCTGAGCAACTGGGGATAGTACGTGAATATCAGGACATGCCAGAGCCACAGTTAGCTATAAATAAATGAAGATTACTGATAGCTGAAACTGTTCCTCAGAAATTCACATTGCACATGTTAATTCCCATTCTTTCATATTTAAACCATTTACCTTTACAAATGTCAGTAAATATTGCTTTTATCTAATCAACAACATGCTAAATTCCAAGCATTATTCTGAGGGAAAAGTAAGATTTCTGAAAGAAAATCAAAGAGATTCTCTTCAAAAAGACAGAACAAGGGGAATACCCTACCGAAATTACACAGTTTCTTGGAAACAGAAGGATAACCACAGAACTAGTCCAGGAAACCATTAAAGCACATGAAACAGGTCATCTTGACTTTCAGAAACTTCATTTAATATGCAGGGCAGATATTACCCTTGCATCAACCATCCAGACATTGAACTTGGCCAAAAATGCAGCTGGGGACACTTCTGGATAAAAACCTCAGTATTTGGTGAAAAACAGAAAAATATGGAGAGGCATGCATGCCTAATCCTTATCAGGAGAAACACGGCTGAGAATCTCTTTCAGATTCTGGCACATACAAGCAGCCAGAATGATCTCTTTTAAAGTGCTTATTTTTATGATATGAAGAGGACAATTACAGATCATTTAGGCAAGACTGACCCCAAAACACTGATAAATTGATATGCTGATAAAATAGAAGCTCCAATCAGAATCCTTCCCAGCAGACGATTCCCAGAACCGTCATAAAATAAATACCTGACATTTCCTACCTATTAATCTAGCTTATACAGAATGAAAGGTAAAAGCAGAAGTGATTTAGAACACTGGTTTTATTATTAATTAAATCAACAGAAACCCCTCAAACAGTAGCATCATTTAATTACCTGCTTTAAGATTGACATCATATAACCATTTGGCTAGTTTTACACTACATTTGGTATTTCCTTTTGCTAATCAGGATGTTTGGACTAGATGATCCTAGTGGTCTTTTCCAACCTTAATGATTCTCTGATATGGCAACTATAGATTTAAATAATTCTGCCACAACATACACTCAGAATCTTCATTTTCAGCACTGGTGAGTGCAATTTATGTATACAAACATATGAATAATATGTATATGAAATACATAAATAGATAAATCTTTAAAACATAGAAAGACAGATGTCCTATGTTGTTTTAGTGAAAAAATGAATATTTACACATTTATGATAAAATAAAATGATCTTAAATAACCTAGACAGCTTTATGAAGACATCTTCCATTTAAAATGGGCCTATGGATGGATATTTAATGAAATTATTTCTTCCATTCAACACATACTCAAAGATTCTATATGAAAGGATTAGATCAGTTTTCTATTTACTATTGTTCTATTACATTTTTAATCTTATATGAATTTCTTAATCTTAAATGAAATAGTTGTGGAAGTGAACGAGTTGACTTTTTTTTCTTACTGAAAATTACACTAATAGATTAAGAAGCCGTAATTTTCATCTTATATCTGAATGGCAACCCCCTAATATATGATTTCACTATACAAACTTCTAGATGTCAGATTATTCCACCTATAAGATGACTCCAGTCTCCTCAAGGAATAAAGTAAAATAATCAATTCCACTGATCACAAGTGATAGGCAAGAATACAGAACAATGATTCTTTTTTTTTTTTTTTTTTTTTTTTTTTTTTTTTTTTTACTTTCTCCTCTTCCATTTACTCTTATACATATCTTCCACATTCTCACTATCCAGAGACTGTGTGCCCCTTTTAAAGAAAAAAAAGTAGTGTATATTCCACCTTCTACTCTGATCTACTCTGTTCAATTTTACAGAAACTCATTTTGCATGTTATTTTGAAGTGGGCCATGAAAGGGTTCTAAGTTGCAACTGTAATTCACCACTAGCAGACTTTTTTTTTTTATTAACATTGAAGTCAATTGAACAGAACTACAAAAGCTACTATAAAAAGGAAACTGTCCATCTACAGCAAATTATAACGAACAGTTATTCTACCATATGTTCCAATCTTCATTTTTCTCAGCAGCCACAAAACACCCACACTTCCTTCATAAACACCAGCTCACCAACCAAACATCCAAGCCTGTTCTTGTGCTAAACTCTTGGCATATGCTCTGCTAAGGAAGAGAAATTCAGAGGAGGCCTTAATTCAGCTCTTCATGCATATATGACCTTCTCAGACTCTACAGACACTTGAGATCCATTCCCCTGTCAGTTTTTCATTAGTCTCAGATAATAACAGTGGCACATAGTATCTCTAAATGTAAAGGAGATATGCGTTATAGACGTCATGTGAAAGTGACCTCAGCAACCATTTCAGTAGAGGAAATAATGCTTGAAATTTATTTCCAGGATAACTTAATCCTACCTAAAAGAAAGTAAGGTTAAAATTAGTGCAGTCTTCCAGAAGCTAAAAACTGTGGGATTAAACCACCTTTTTAAAAAAAAAAAAATTAAATATTAGTTGTATTAGGCACAGTTATTCTGGCTCTGTTAGTACAATGCAGAAGTGTAACAAAGAACCCTTTCAAACAACCCTTTTGGTTGCAATTTATATTTCTGACTATGATTCATGTATTTCAGTTGGTTGAGTTGCATTCTTCCTAATGAATGCAATGACTCATCTAACCCACTGAAATTGCAACTGGGAAATGACAGTTGTTTCTCTCCTTACCAGTGCTTTCCCACTGCCAAACACTATAGTATGCTAGGACAAAGACTTGAAGTAATTTGCTAACAATACATTAGTCTCCATTCAACAGAGAAAACAAATAAAGGCTCTACCTAGAAGGTTCTAACTTTCTATAGGGCCAATAATGCCAAAAGCAATGGAAACATTAGTATGTTTCAGATAGTGATCCGTTACTACAGACTTGTAAAAAGAAGAATACATTGTAGAACTATTTTCCATACAGCAGCAAAACCACACTAAGAATAGCTAGGGGAAAAAAAATTCAATTAGCTTAAGCTTAAACACTGTATCATCATTTCAAGCCAAGGATGAAAACATTAACCTTGTGAGGCTGCTGTGATTTCATAAAGACTACCTGTAAGCTTGTGGCTCCACATCATTGTATCACTTTCTTGTAGGAGACTGGAATTCAAGCATTCTGCCTTTTAACAAAGTTAAATTTATATCACCTGCACCTTTGCTGAGGGCACACTCAACTTCAAGAAGTGAAAAGCCCTGCCCTTGAGAAAGAACAAACCCACAAACCAGGGCATGCTGGAGCCACCCAGTTGGAAAGCAGCTTTGCAGATGAGGACCAAGCTGGTCACCAAATTGAATGCAAGTCAGCAACGTGCCCTGGCAGCAAAGAAGACTAACAGTAACTTAGGATGTATTAAGCCAGCAGGTCAAGAGGTGATCCTTCCCCTCTACTGAGGACTGATGAGTCCACACCTGAAATGCTGTGCTAGTTCTGAGCTCCATATACAAGAGAGAAATAGGCACACTGGAGAGGGTCCAGAGAAGGGCCCCTGAGATTATTAAGGTACTAAAGCATCCTTCCTACACAGAAAAGCTGAGAAAGCTGGGACTGCCTAAGGAAGGGAAGGCTCAAGGATGATCTCATCAATTTATATAAATACATGAATGGAGGATGTACAGAAGACAGAGCCAGGCTTTCATCAGTGGTGCCAGTGCCAGGACAAGAGGCAACAGGCACATATTGGAATGCAGGAGGTTCTCTCTGAACATTAGGAAGCACAACTGTACTGTGCAGGTGTGTAAGGTTAATAAGGATAAAAGATGTAGTAAAGTATTAGATGATCAATAAGTATACAAAGAAGTTAGGCTTAGTAAGATTATCACATTGGAAAAGATAATCAGAGATAAATGAAAGTGCTCACTGGTGCTGTAGGCTCACAGGAAAACCCACGAGGAGCAACCTCCAGAGAGAGATCCTTCCTCAGCAGCAGTCAGCCCTTAAATGGGGTCTAGGAGAGGTGGAGCCTGGCTCCATCCCTTCCGGTCACACATGTGAATTGCCTTCATCTGTGCTCCCGCAGCTGACTCAGTGTTTGCCTCAGGTGGTACAATCAGAGGTTCAGGCCATGATTCAACAGTTCCCATACAGGGTGCCTCAGCATTGGTACAGGTTGCCCAAAGAGGTTGTGGAGTTCCCCCTTGAAGATCTTCAATAGCTCTAGCATTATGTGTTCAGTATGTGTAAACCCTAAATTAAAAATATGCCACTTTCTCTCAGAAACACTTCTGACTATTAGTACTCATCCCTTTAAATGGTGACAAATAGTTCATTCTCATTTTCCATTAGTTCCTGAAGAACAGACAGCTTTCCAAATCTAAATATTTTTTGAAAAAATAATGATATGTACACTCTGAAGGGTTTCCTTTATATTCTGCAGTTGTATCTCAAAATATTTTATTATTTCTGTACAATAAATGAAGATTCATGCACACGGATTCAGTAGCAAGTTCATACTTAAGAGTCTTACATCTGAAAATAGCCAATTATTCTGTAATCAAACCCTAACTCTTCAAATGCTAAGAATGCACTTATTTTAATCATGTTGATTATATCCATCCACATGTCCATCTTTCAACAGGAAAGTTATCCTTGAATAAAGAGACCTATACATATTAAAGAAAGCTGTTACATATTTGATTTAGCCTAAAAGAACCACTTCAAGTCTTTTGAAAACACATTACCAATAAATAAAAATATATCTAAATAATTAACTTCTCAAATAATAAACTGTAGCTTCTAATAACTTACACAAATGATGTGGCAGAAAATAACATCTTTATAATCAGTGTTTATAATGTATAATCAGTCTCATCATATCCTCATATTTCTTTTGACAGTTAAAGAATATGCTTGTTCCTTTTTTCTACCTGTGAAGAGGGATCAGATTCCAATGCTAGCTTCTGGAAATCAGAATGTATAACTATGTCGCAAAAACATGGACTCACAGAATGCTGGAGGTTGGAAGGGACCTCTGGTGGTCATCTGATCCAACTCCCTTGCTCAAGCAGGGTTCCTACAGCCTGGGAGTGTATCCAGATGGCTCCTGAATATCTCCAAGAAGGGAAACAAACTCAGAAAGCTGCTCTCAATCCCTAACTGAACCAAACAGGAAAAGAGAAATGTGTATTGAAAACAATAATATATAGCACAAAAATATCTGGAAAATTAAGCAATATTTTGGATTATCTGAGATGGGAGAATTGTATGCTGTATAAGATACAAGGCCATCTGTAGACAAAACAGGATATAAGTACTTTGTTGCACTACGTATTCTTAGACAGCTAATTCATGATTCTCAAATATGAAAAGAGCCACAATGCCCTGCACTAAGGGGTTTCCAAAGCTCACTGACTCGAGGGAAATAAAGGCAACTGAATCTGTCAAACCTAGTAACTTTACAAGTGCCAGCAGACCATGCCTTGATTTTTTCGTACCTTCAGAAAAGTTTCAGGGCTACTGGACATATTTCGGTCTTCTTAATAGCCAGGCTCTTCAAAAGATGTTTTCTTCTAAAATTTTTATATAACACATCTAATATTCATTTATACACATTTTCACACTGGCGTAAGTCAGAGGTTCCTAAACTATAGAACTCACTCCACCAGCGGAATATAAATCACATCAAAATGTTAATATGATGTCATCAGTTCTTGATTCTCCTTTCGCAGAAGTGCCTGGCAGGACAAAAAGAGATTCCAAAGTACAAAGAAAACAGAAAAACACAGATAGACAATGACTTCAGATGCCCTAGCATGTAAATATGATTCAAATGCAGTACACCAAATACTGATGCAGCCTTTAGAGGTGGATAAAACTAGTCTTTGCTTACAAAATGGACAAATAACGTGTAAAATATTTCATACGGGTTGAGCACTGAGTAGATAACAAGAAAACAAAAAGATGATTGTTTTTAAAAGAACAAAGAAAGAAGAGAGAAGAACTACTCCAACAGTGCACTCCTGACATAAGAATACTAAACTAGATCAGCCTCACTACTAATTCACGTGCTCCTTTATTTTTGGTGGAGAAAAAGCTGTGTTTTTTGGTTTGCCTCTCACCATACTCTGCTAATGCAAATTCTATTTTGTTGTCTAACTGGGTGAAAGACAAGCATGCTTATTTTCTACTCCAATCTTCCAATACATCAAGACTGATAACCACAGCACTCACTGTAAGTAAACTCATAGGCAAGAAGACATTGAGCACATAAGTGGCATTCTCTAGACAGTGAACTTACATTACCTGATTGTGTATGTGAATGAGAGCCTGTGAGACTGAGGAGCACTGTACATTTGTATTGACATTTATGCTTTGTTCAAATCCTTGCTAAACCTGAGGATAATGACGTTTAACAGTTTCCAGAATCCACCTTTTAAGAATGTTATTTTGATCCAGTCCTTTCACTCAAATAAGTGAACTATACTTCTATACTTTCAAACATAGTTTGTTAAATACAGCCTTTGACTAAGTCGTTTATTAAAAAACTCTCAATAGCATGACTGACAGGTTCCTGTTAGTCCCTACCTTCCTGTTTTTTTTTCTTGTAAGCATTTTTTTTTTAGTTATGTCGTTTAAAATGCAATGCTGGCAATGAGATATTGCTAGAGGCTTTGGACCGATGCCTTCAGAAGCTTCCACTTTTCTCAACTTTTACTAGCAATAAAGAATTTTTTTTCTAGAAACATTTAATTTTAATTACAAAATTACCCAAAAACATAAATGGAATTTAATTGGTTACAAAGTAATATTTTCAAATAGTGAGGAGTTGTTTGGGCTATTTAAGGCATAATTTATTAGTTCTGAAGAGGTTGCACATTTGAATTCCTAAAGGCAAATAACAAACTGATTAGTAAGAGTAATAAAGCACTTTATTTGTCTGACAATTGGCAGCTAGAAGTGTAATAACTTACTTGATCAATTGCCATTTTCACAAACATTAAAGCTTTTCATAATTATGTTATCTATATGGTATGCAGATGAACAACAGTACAGCATTATCCCTATTACATTAGTGATTTAATACGATGCTTCTGCCAGGTTTTGTACCTGGTTTTCTACATAAAGCAAAAGGAAGCAATTACTTTTTTGTACTGAAAGATTGAAGAATTTATCCTCTTCTAGACATGCAAAGAATTTGATTATAGAAATAACTAAAGATGCTAGCTTCCCTTCATAAAAATCTTTACGATATGCAGAACAATGCATGGAAGTTTGGAGAAAGAATCTTAGCCTTCCCGTCACGTAACTCTTCAGAATTCTATACTTGTCAAGCGAAGATAACCACCTCACTTTTCTGATGGGAAGCTTTGCCTCTTGTTTTTGTAATACTTTTTATTATTATTATTATTATTTTACCTAAGATGAAGTTCTCCTCATGCTCCCTGATTCAATTTCTCTATTGGGCAACACCAGCAGCTAACAGATTATGGAGTCCAGTTCTCTGAACGCCTAGCTTCACCGAATTCAGTGGCTCTAAGCCAGCACAGGAAGCCATGGCAGAGCCAATAAATACTACACACATTTCTAACACTGTACAATGGAAAAGAAGATTAAGAAAAATGCATAAGAACACTTTTATAAGATAAGTGATACCTCAGCAATCTGGGTGAAGAAATATTTATTAGTCAGAAGTTCAGATGTACTAAAATGCACTGCCTTGAGGATGTCAATTGAGATTGCCTTGATTCCCTATTGTTTTACTAAAAATGTCTTATACCCAATTAAAAAGAAAAACAGGAAAAAATATTACATTAAAATTACAAGTTCAAGAAAAATCGAACAAGTATATTTTTATAGTTCCCACTAAAAACTTAAAAAAACCCACAATGCTTAATGGGATACCATATACAATACTTGCATACAGACTCGTAAACACACACACTCGCGCGCGCGCGCTCAGAAAACAGTCATTCTCATTTCAACTCATCATCAGTAAAATTAACGCCATTCTTCTACTACTCAAGAATCTCATTTAAAACAGATTTACAACAGGGATCTATGTATTATATAGTCTTTGGCAGATAATTCTGGAAAGCTATTTTGTGCTAAATGAGAAAGGTAAAAAACCTTGTTAAGACCAACCAACCGCAAACAAAATATATTCAGATTTCTAACAATGTTCTGTGAGACCTTACCTAATTTAATTCTCATAATAAATATTTTAACAAGTGGCTCATTCCCCTTTTACACTGTGAGCTTTCAAGAAAAACTTTACTGCCAATGTTGCAAATCGTCTGTCAACTTATCTTTTACCTCATTTCCTGAAAGAGACTAGCAGTGGTAGATTTCCATACCTTTCTAATACTCAAACACTTTTACCTCATTTATTTATTATAAATCATTTCAGTTTTAAGGGACATTTAAAGGTCATCTAGTCCAACTCCTCTGCAATGCACAGGGACACCTACAGCTAGGTTAGGTTGCTCAGTACCCCATTAAGCCTGACCTTGAATGTCTCCACGGATGGGGCTTCCACCACCTCTGGGCAATCTGTTTCAGTGCCTCACCACCCTTACAGTAAAAAACTTCTTCCTTACATATAATCTCCCATTTTAGTTTGAAACCATTTCCCTTTGTCCTACCACAACAGACCTTGTGAAAAAGTCTGCCCCCTTCTTTCTCATAGCCCCCCTTTAGATACCGAAAGGTCATGATCAGGTCTCCCTGAAGCGTTCTCTTCTCCAGGCTGAACAGCCCCAGCTCTCTCAGCCTGTTTTTGTAGGAGAGATGTTCCATCCCTTGGATCATTTTTGTAGCCCTCCTCTGGATGCACTTCAACAGGTCCATATCTCCTCTGTACCGAGGGCTCTACATTTGGACACAATATTCTAGGTAAGGCCTCACCAGTGCAGAGTAGAGGGACAAGATCACCTGCCTCGACCTGCTGGCCATGCTTCTTTTGATGCAACTCAGAATATGATCAGCTTTCTTTGCTGCAAGGACACATTGCTGGCTCACGTTCAGTTTACCATCCACCAGTACCTCTAAGTCCTTCTCGGCAGAGCTGTGCTGTATCCTTTTGTCCCCCAGCTAGTATTGATAGTAGGTGTTGCCACAACCCAGGTGTAAGACTTAGGCTTTGCTGATCTTCATGAGGCCTCTGCTCGAGCCTTTTGCAACACAAAGGAAAGCTCAGCAATGATAGCAGAGTAGCAAGGTCCTAGGCTGCAGCAAGTGAGAGTTTGCTCAAACGCGACAGCTGTGGGCACAGAAATAAATGAAATCTGCTGCTTACCTTCAGAAGGCCTTAGGCATGCAGGGTTCTCCAGAAAGATATCTTTGCCTCCACCGCCAACTCTTAAGTGAGGTCTGGGAAGAAGTGGATCCTGGCTCCATCCCTTCCAGTCAGGTGCACTGCATGCAACTGAGCTCCCCTGTGTTGGCCCTGCCTTCCTAGCAGGTGCTCAATCACAGTTCAGGCTGTGACTTAGCATTCTGCTACACCTTTCTAGGTCTCTCTGGATGGCATCCTTTCCTTCAGGCACATCATCTGCACCACACAGCTTGGTGTTACACACAAACTTCCTGAGGGGCACTCAATTCCACTGTCAATGTCATTGATGGAGATATTTAAGAGCACCAGTCCCAGTACAGACCCCTAGTCCCTGATCTCTATTCAGACACTTATCCATTGACCATTCACTCTCTGGTATGACCCAGGTGCAAGATCTTGCATTTGGATTTGTTGAACATCATGAGTTTTACCTAGGCCCACTGCTCAAGCCTGTCTAGGTCCCTCTGGGTGATATCCCGCCCCTCTGGTGCATCAACTGCACCCCACAGCTTGGCATCATCAGCAAATTTGCTGAGGGTGCACTCGACCCCGCTGTCAATATCACTGACGAAGATATTCAAGAGTATCAGCCCCCACATCAACCCCTGGGGAACACCACACATCACTGATCTCCATTCAGACACTGAACCATTGACCACCACTCTCTGGACTCAATCCTGCAGCCAGCTGATAACAAACTGTATAAATAATGCTGTGGCTAAGTCATGAGTTATATCTATCTGTTCTCATCAGCCAGTTAATTCACAAGGTCCTCTTGCTGGTAGTGCCTTTAATAAATTTACCATTCTACTTGCATAACAACTTCTATAAATCGCTGATTATTTCAGTACCCTACTGATAGTCTCTACGAAAATAATTATTTTTCCATGACAGGTAATCTTTGAGGCATTAAAAAAATGTCACTCCCTCCCCATCTTATTTCTCTGCATAACAAGGATTCTGAATCTAAGAATCAACATAATACACTAATGCAATTCCAAGAAGAATCCTTATTTTATTGTCATGAGTTTATGCTGCATATTACATAAGAGCCTCGCAGAGTTGCTTTGCTGTGTAGTACTTACCCCGTGCTCTTTAGCAGCCATCACCACTTTTAGAAGAATATCTTCTTCAACGAATGGTCTGACAGCATCATGGATAATCACTACTTCTGGTTTCTGGAGCAGATGGTTGGAAAACTCATTCTCTGAAAATAATTTCAGTCCATTGAAAATTGATCGGTGACGAGTTATTCCACCTTCTGCTACCGTAACTCTTTTGTGGCCATATTTTTCAATGATAGACTTCATTGTTCCAATATTTTCAGGAGAGACCACCACAATAATGTCAGATATCCAGCTCACCCTAGAAGAAACAGTAGAAAACCAGAGAGAACTAATGACTAAAAACATCTCTATGAGATGAAGAAATTCATACTGAAAGAAACTGAAGCTGGCTAAATAATCTCTCCATATTCTCAAGTACATATTTATTCATGTATTTGCATACTACCCCTAAAGAGAGAGCAGAGCTACATGAGAGAATCTTTACTGATACATGGATGTCAACCAAAGTAAGTGGAATTCTGGGGAGGGACTTCCTTTCAACAAGCAGTTTGCAGAAATAAAAACTAAAGACAACTCTTTGAAAAGACTTCAAAAAAGCTCTTATTCAAGCCTCACTCCTAGCCTCAAGTTGTACTTCTAAATCAATCACCTACAGTCTATTACTTTAGTTCTCTCTAAAATACAGTCTCGGATCAATTGGTGCATCCTGGGATTTCGAACAGTCTGAGTTCTAATGTTGAGTACACTATGTACAATCAAATAAGAGGAAGGAAGCAAGACGTTCACAAAAAGCTCTGAAACAAAGGTCACTATAAAGGCAGGAATGACCAAGAATTTGCAATCTACCTGGATTGCAAATAATCAAAATTATAACACTTGAGTATTGACACAAAACATACTGATAGTTTGAGAATATGTATATGTGCAAAGGTTTCTACTCTACAAAGCTACCAAAATGTGAAAACATTATGTTATGTTAGATACCACTACCATAATATAAAAGCATGTTTTTAAAGCAAGCTTCTAATGACAGCATCAGCCAACCATTAAAACAGGTGTGGGGAGTAAAGAATCCACAATATTAAAACTAATCATAACTGCAGTCAGGCTGAAATCACACTTGTGTCAGAGTACCTAGGAATACAAAGTAAAGTCACGTGCATCATATTGTACATCAAAATAATGCAAACACCACCATTCAAATGCAGCTATTTGACTCTTCTATATACTAAATACTATGTAGAAGGCATCAAAAAAAGGATTTCAAATTATTTCTTTTTCTCCACAGAGAACAGTGTGTTTGTTTGGTTTTTTTTTAATCATGACTGACAAGAAATTCATCAGGTGAACAATGATTTCAAAAACAATTTACTATTTACAACACTTATGGGAAGCCTACGCATTCAGCTCTGAGGAAAGAGAAACAGTTACGGTATATTCTTACAAGTGAAATTAGTAAAGCTATTGAGATTATTTTGCAGACACAAGATGCACTAAAGTACTAAATACTTGCGGTATTTCGCAATAGTGAAAAATCACATCATATCGTAGAGTCATATCATAAAATGGCCTGGGTTGAAAAAGACCACAATGATCATCTAGTTTCAACCCCCCTGCTATGTGCAGGGTTGCCAACCGCCAGACCAGGCTGCCCAGAGCCACATCCAGCTCTGAATGGCTTTGAATGCCTGCAGGGATGGGGCATCCACAACCTCCTTGGGCAACCTGTTCCAGTGCGTCACCACCCTCTGTGTGAAAAACTTCCTCCTAATATCCAACCTAAACATCCCCTGCCTCAGTTTAAGACCATTCCTCCTTGTCCTATCTCTATCCACCCTCACAAACAGCCATTCCCCTCCTGTTGATATGCTCCCTTCAAGTACTAGAAGGCCACAATGAGGTCTCCCCAGAGCCCTCTCTTCTCCAAGCTAAACAAGCCCAGTTTCCTCAACCTTTCCTCATAGGAGAGGTGCTCCAGCCCTCTGACCATCTTAGTGGCCCTCCTCTGGACCTGCTCCAAGAGCTCCATGTCCTTCCTGTACTGGGAGCCCCAGGCCTGGATGCAGTACTCCAGATGGGGCCTCACAAGAGCTGAGTAGAGGGGGACAATCACCTTCTTCAGTGTACAAAAAAACAAAATGTTTTGTTCTTTAGGAATACAAATGCTCAATCCATTGTTTTCTGCAATAAAGCCTAAGAAGGCAATATCTAGGAACTACCCTTACTCCAAAAGCAAAGTCATTGTTGATACAAACCAGTTTCCTGGGATTAGTGAAACAACACAGCATCTTCAACCTTTTGTACATTTTGTGGGTTTTTTTTTTTTTTTTTGTGACTAATAGAATTCCATGAAAAAATATTTTAATGAATTTTAAAATAACTACTAAAAATAAAATAAATTGCATAGTTGTTAGACTTTTTTAAAAGAAAAGTATTTGTTCTTACATTCATTTTATTATAACAAAGGAAGAAAATACAGCCAAACCAACATATTCTCAGCATCTCTTAAGAATTGAAGTTGTGTAAATGTAAAACACAAAGTCATATGGTTTCAAGTTTCATTTCAACTTGGCACTCACCACAGGTTCATCAAAAGGTTTGCAACTCTCTGAAATGAATACTGGCACAGTCCTACGCTGAGCCACAAAACTTAACGCTTCTGCATGACTTCAACTCTGAACTAGACTAACTGGATTCATCTCAGTTCTTCTTTTGAATATTGAGAACCAGGAATTTAAATATAGCAAACTCAAGAAGAGCTATTTCACACTAACCAAAACTCAAGAGCTCTGCGCTCCTCTTTGCAGAGCAGCCACAGAAGAGCAGAGTAGAGTAGGCATTTTGCACATTCACTGGTGACTGCGGAAGAACACCGACATTTCCATTCTAGACTCAAATAAAACAGATCATAATGCAGCTGAGTAGT
This sequence comes from Pavo muticus, assembly GCA_016647715.1. Taxonomy (NCBI): domain Eukaryota; kingdom Metazoa; phylum Chordata; class Aves; order Galliformes; family Phasianidae; genus Pavo; species Pavo muticus. The sequence goes on along the minus strand of JACDJE010000312.1, from coordinate 2,984,977 downwards.
ACACAGCATCTTCTGAGAGCTACGAAGTACTGTGATAGATATATCTGTGCACAGAGGGGCTAGAATGGCTCAAGGCCTTCAGTGGTACAGTGCACTGGGAATTGACAGGATGCGGTCAGAGCTCCACCCTGTGTCTGCATAAACACATTTATAAACCCAAGCCTGTCCTCAAATTCATTCTGGACTAATGTCCTGTCATTAGAGCTAGGATTTAGAGATGCAACATATTCCTCTACGAGAATACAGGAATCATCTGGATTGATTAGGCAGAAAAACAGCTTGTGCTTCAAAGCCTAAAGTGTCCCACCAAAACTGACTTACAAAGTTAATGAAACCTACTAACACAGTAAGATATGCTAGAAATGTCACATGAACAATTACTGTGTATCACAAAGATGTTTACACTTGTCAAGATATGCTTATGGAAATGTTGCAAAGTGATCTAATGAAGTAGAAAGACACCAGTACAGAGCCAATCTGACAGCAAAAAGATCTTACCATTAATTTCACACCATTCTCTTCAGAAAGATATCATACTAAAATAAACTCAAAACCCGCTGAAAAGGTTAAAAATAGCCAATGCCTTTTCTGTCTTATAACTGTAATATAAAAGTATGCAAAAATCTGCAGCCTGATAAAACAAGCTTTAAAGACAACCAGCATAAGGCACGGAAGAGATCAGAATAAGGTATCCATTAACAAGCAACAAATACAGGACTGCAACGCTTCCATACAGCATAAGCTGTACTTTTAAAGTGGAAAACTGCATCTAGTCAAACGAAACAAGAGCAACAACTTCAGTTGTAACCACTTTACAACTGTCTCGAGAGAACCTCAACACTGCCACAAGGAAAAAAATGGAGGCAAAAAAGGACTTGTTTGTTTCCTGAGACTGTCCTTCTGGTCATCACCTACCGAAGCCTAAAAGATCAGCCACGCCAGCTGCTTAGGGGAAAAGAGTATTGCTTCAGTAAATTACAAATGACATGTATTCATACTAGCTGATCTAGAACTCAAACTAAAGGAGCTCTTGAACTCAGCAAAAGTTTGAGCTATTACACAGTTTTGAAACAGTCCACAGAAGAAATAACCACCAAGTCACTCTATAAACAGCAGGCTCAGGTACAAATGTGACTTTGAGGTTTAACCCTTTATTAATTTACTCAGATATAAATCAATGCTGAGAGCCTTAAATCCTCAACGTTACTGCAACTCCAGACAGCAGCAACTCACTTCACACCAAACCTCATGAGATGGGCAGCTGTGTCAGAGAAACAAGGCTGGAGCCAGGCAGTCACTGCTGACATGGTTCCAGGAGTTAGAATACAATCTTTCACTATGATAAAAACTCTTCAGACGCAGAAGACAATTATTATGTTACTTCTGCTGATCTTACTATTTAAGCATCAAATGAGAAAAAGAGCTTTCAGGAACAGAACACACATGAAGAATGCAAGCATCATTTTTTTTTTTGTTTTTTTTTTTGCTCTCTCCCTTTTTTCCCCAAATCTCCATAAGTTTTATTATAACTTTACTCATAAAGGAAAAATATATATATTTTTACAGTCCCAAATGGAAGCAGGAAGAACTTTAAAGCATGAGAAGTTTCATGGATGCAAGAAAATCTTGAGCATCTTGTATAACGTTGATACCCACTTTTTTTTCCTGAAGGACTAAACTGGCATTCCTTATTGCCCAGGAAAGATAAAGACATGTTCATAGAGCTTAAATAACTGGATCATTTGCTATCATTATTTCAAGAGTAACCTGAACAAACAGAGTTATATCAAGCTAGATATATTTAACAAAAAACGTAGTTGTGTGACCTGGAGAAACAGGGAGCATGCACCAGGCAAGCAGAAAAAAAAAATACCTGGCAAACAAACTACAGAAGACACTTCCGAAGAGGTGATTATTTTGAAGCTTCCCTCAGGTGATGTTTTTTTGACATCAAGCCACCTGTTTTATGAGACTACACTGCAACAAACAAAGCTGTCTGAAACCCTGATGGAAAAATTTCATTCTGCCAGTAAATATGTTAACTCTGCTCTCCTCTTTCATAACTTCTCACTGTACTTCCAGTGACTGGTGAATTATGAGCACAGTAAGAATAACAGCAGCTTACTTGTCCCACAGTTTTATATCAACCTTTACTCCACTCTTTTCTTCTCTGTAGCTTTAGTAAAATTCCTCAATAGTGCACACACACAGCTGAGATTCCTCCCTGCATTAGGAAAGGAATTGGGAATGTTCTACTCCAAAAAAATCCACAAGAGAATTAAAACAAAGGAAGAATCTATACAGAAGCAGAAAGGAGGACTATAGTCCTGTTAGACTTGATGCAAAAGCCTTGCGTAGTTCAACAAAAGCAGAAACAAATTCAATGTGAAAAAAAAAGACATTTCCCTTATACACTTAACTCTTTTTATCCCCAGGGTAGGACCTTACCTTCCTACCAATGCCACTGTATTGGTTAATAAAAAACAATCCTTCCTCCTTACACAATTTTTTTCTCATCTCCTCTTCCTAAGGGCATTATCTTTGATTATTATTGGCAAGCCAACCTTTTACATTCCATGATCCTATACAACAGGAAGCAATACTTAGTTATTCGCTCATGTCTGCTCTTGTCTTGTCTGACAGTTTTTCTACATCAATATCTAAGACGCTTTCTCCTTTTAGCTGCGTAAAAATCTTTTTTCTCATCACTTTTAAAAGGGGCATGAAAATCAGCTGCAAACTCTTGGTTTGCTCACGTATTTCTGTCTGTACACTGCTGTATTTTTTCAAATCAAAAAAGCTTAAAAATAGCTACAGTAGCTGAGATAACTGGAAGTTCAATAGAAGTTATTATATGTTAATGAGTAAATGATTTATTCAATTACAGCAGGTAAACAACAGACAGCAGGAGACAGCATCAAGCTAAACACAGAAAATCTGCCTCTTCCAGGTTATGTGACAAACTGCAGTTCCTCAGTGTTACATTTTTGTGCTCATGTTCACAGAGTAAGAAAAAGGTACCTCCTTTGCACTTTCAGAGTCAACTGAGCAGAAAATGAGTCATTCCAAGCTTTAGATCATATCTGTTCCCAACTCCCCATACACACACATACCAGGCAACACTCTTAATTCAGTGCAGAGATGGCAGAAATATCTCCCTGAGACAGGACTGGCACCAGTTACTGCACTCCTAAAGCTAGGAGAAAGCAGTACATTATTACTCGCACAATCAAGTTTGGATCACGTTCCTGGTTGGACTGAACAACTTGAATTCACTCTAATTTTTTGCAGCTTTAGGACATAAATATAGTACTGTTGCTCAAAGAATTGTTATTTTCCCAGAGCTTACTGGCAGCAAAAACTAAAAGGTTCTTTTTTTTTTTTTTTTTTAAATGAATGTTTTATCTTCCTACAAATATTGTTTCCTTCCCAAATCACTACACTCTGTTCTCTTTTCCAGGTCTCCAGTATACAGGAGATTTCCATGTAGATTTCCATGACATTTTGGCAGAAGCTACAGCTGTGACAAGCTTTGGACTGGAAGTTTTGCTTTCTGATGTGTTTAGCTTTGTGACTGAGTGCTATTGAAAATTAAAGAAAACAAGCAATATTTATTTCATAAAGTAACAAGTGACCCGAGGGAAGCCTCCCTGTGTGGGAATGGAAAAAAAGTCCCAGTTCTGATGTTCCACAAGTTTCCATAAGTTCATAACTTTGAGAGATGTTGGCAATTCCATTTCTTTTCACCACCTTCCCCTCCTCCCTATTTCTTCTCTCTAAAAACAGGTTTGTTTTTCTACAAGTTACTGCAAAACATCCAGTATACATCTGACACTCCACTATCTGCAGTGTTTCAAATGACTTATACTATGTTAAAATTTGACAATAATATATTAACCGTCAGTCGCATGCCTAGAACTCAGTCTTACTAAAAAAGAACAACCTTACTGCTAAGATATCTTATTGCTTAAAATCTTTGCTCCAACGTAAAATGAGTAAAGTCACACACGTGGCCTCATACTATGGGTACCAGCCTCTAACCTGATAACTGTAACTTAAAGCTAAAGATGCAGTTAAGTTCCTGCTGGTCAGGGCACTGCATCTTGGAATGTAACGGTGAAGTGTGGTGATATAGGTAGTGGTCTATATGTGGAAAACCGACCTTTTTTTCAAGGCCTTTGGACTACACTGATGCCACCCTCCAATAGATGAAGAAGGTGAGACCTTTTGTTGAGGCTCTGGAAAGCACAAACTACCTCCAAGTGCAACAGAAGATGTGTAGCCCATCAAACTGGCCAATACAGTTGCAGACCTCAAGCTTCAAGGCTGAGTGCCTTAAACAGATTCTTCAGAAGCTGAAGAACACTGTGCAGCTTCAAGGTGACAATGCAGGGGGCCATAAAACATACTGGACTCCAGTTCAGGGGCCCCACCGGGCCTGGGGAAGCACGCAGCTCTCTTCAGGTGAGCCTGCCCGCTGTCAGCTCAGAACAGCCACGTGCACGCCGGCCTATGCTGGGCCTGGGTGCTTTCCAGCCACCCTATAACTGCACATTTTAGCAGGAAAAGGAGGCAGGCAGATACTACCGAAACGCAAAAGCAAAGCCTCCTAGGAGCAGACCCCAGGGAGAGCGGGGTGTGCAGCCCCCCATGGCTGCCTGCAGAAGGCCGGGAAGAGCCGGCGGTCAGGCCTCAAGGGAGGGGGCTGGGGGAAGGAAGGAGGAGAAGGCCCGCAGGGCACGGGAAGGGACGGCGCTGCGCCTGCCTCGTTACCTCTCCATGGCCTGCACCGTGTAGCTGACGAGCGGCCTCCCCTGCACGGTGCAGAACTGCTTGGGGGTAGCACCGCCCAGGCGCTCACCGGTCCCGCCCGCCGGTAGCACCGCCGCCACCGCCTTCACCGTGGGCCCGGCCTCGCAGCCGCCGGGCTCCATCGCCGCTCCTCGCCCCTCCGCCCGCCCCCCAGCAACGAGAGCTCGGCCGGCACGGCGCAACCGCCCGCGTCGTTTATTTGTCCGCGACGCCCGCAATCCAAAGAATCTAGCGCGCGCGCCCGCCCGCCTCCAGCGGCGCCCAGGCCCTACTCATCGCCCACCCCGCGCTACGCGAGGCTCCGCGGGCCTAGGCAGCCCCGCAGTGCGCACCTCGGCCTCGGCGCGGGGAAAGGAGGAAAGGCGCCCGCCCACCCCGGGCGCACTAAAAAAGTGCAAACAGCACAGGACAGGCATAGTGGCCGTTGCCCCTTTAAATGCGCAGCGAGAGAGTAGTTCCCCGCAGCGCATGCGCGGCCGGGCTGCTCCCACCTGCGGCGGGCCCTGGTGGGCGGTTCTAGCTGGGGGTGAGCGCGTCACCCGGGAGCTTTAGGTGGTGCGGCGGCAAATGGCAGGAAGCGTCTGCCAAGCTCAGCTGGGTGAACTTCGCTTCTTCCAGGGGATGAGTGCAGGGCATCGCACTCTTAAGGTCAGACGTTACAGAAAAAAAAAATCGGCCTTGTACGCAGATGATGCCAAAATAGGCAGAGACTTTAGAGTTTGTAGGTCTGTTTTGATCTAATCTTCGTATTTTTGAGATGCTACCTTGCTGACAGCTTCTCATGTTTCTCTGAGTTGTGTCAAGAGGAACCTAAGTAGAACATTGATGGAGACTTCTGTGAGGAAAGTCAGGCTGAGCAGTCTGAAAAAAAAAAAAAAGAAAGCAGCATGAAAGGCAGCTTGTTGCGTGCCAGGTGGGCTGCTTTGCCAGGGTCAGATGTGAGCTGGGGTAAAATAATGGCATGAGATTGCAGAGCCATCGTAAGCAGGAGTCGTTCAATGGAAATGAAGTGATGCTTGCCAGCAAGAGCAGAATTCACTGTCATTATTGGTACCTACTGTAGTAGGAGGGTCATGAAAAATTGTACAGTGCAATGGAAACATAGCATGCTTTGCATGCAGAGGTGTTTTGACAGTTAAGACAGCGAACAGAATTCACATCAACTAGCACCATGCAATGGAACATGGGAGGGACTGATGGCAAACAAAGGAAATGGACATATAAAAGAAGGGAAGGAATGTGTGCGCTGAAGAACTTCTGGAATAGGGACCCCTTGCATCACTGAAAACATTGACTGAAAGCTGAAGAGACAACTTCTGGTCTCATTGTCTTCAGGACTGTTGCTCATGGGAGATTTTTCTTAGAAAATCTTTAGCTGAGGAACTCAAATCGCCTGTTGCTTTTCATTTTCATTGTGTCTTATATTTTCTCATCTTTGAAAGCGTCTTTCTCTGCAGCTAATTCCGAAGTGATTACATCCGTTTTTATGTTTTCTCTTTTCAAAACTTTGGAATCTGTTTTGACTCTTCTCTGTGCAGACTGCCGTGCATTCAGCATCACTTCTTTGTTATCAGATAGCCAAAATGAAATTTTCTTCTTCAGGTAGGCTCGTCCAGTATTTACACTCATCACATAAATACATTATTATGAGTTCTTCTCTTGCAGCCATTCTATGCAAACACATTTATGGCAGGTTTTTATGCAACACTCCCTCTTTTATCTTTTTTTTTTTTTTTTCTAGTAGACATTCTGAATTCCTGACCCATGTCTTCGTACTTCAGTTCATGGAGGGCACAGTCGTTACTCTAGGCGGGTGTAGCTTATCTGGCAGATTTTTTTTCTTATTTGTATTGCTGTCGTCAGCAAAGTAAGCTCATGACTCCTCCCACCGTACATTAGTTCTGAAGAGTAAGTAGGACTTTCCCTAACAGAGAATCCCTTCAGATTTATTTTCTCCTTCTTGACATTTTGATTTTGCACTTCTTCCTCTTTTCCAACAGTCCATTTTATCTTGTCTTGCCCAGGTAGTTTTTCCTCATTTTGTTTCTTTCATGTATATTAATTTATTCTGTCAAAGTTAAAGAGCCAATAGAAATTCAGGGTAGAAGATTGCATGGAAAAGCTGGTTCTGTTCTTGTTCTGAAGCCCATTTTCCTTATTCATAGAATCACAAGGTTGGAAACGACCTGCAAGGTCATCTAGTCCAACCGTCCTCCTATTACCATTGCTACCACAAGCCGCTAAACCATATCTCGTAGCTCCTCATCCAGACGCCTCTTGAACACTGCCAGGGATGGCAACTCCACCACCTCCCTGGGCAGGCCATTCCAGTGCCTGACCACCCTCTGAGAGAAAAAGTTTGTCCTCGTGTCTAACCTAAACCTCCTCTGGTACAACTTGCAGCCATTTCCTTGGGTCCTGTTTGTTGCCTGGGAGAAGAGGTCAAACCCCTCCTCATCACAACCTCCCTTCAGGAAGTTGTAGAGTGCAATGAGATCTCCCCTGAGCCTCTTCTTCTCCAGACTAGACAGCATAACAATTTCTTCAATAAACCCTTCAGTAAATAGATTCCCCTAGTCTTGGTTAGACAGAGCACTTTACTACTATTTCTCCATGAACTTTCTGTTTTCTTAGACAATGACTGAGAAGGAAGAGTTTATTTGATATCCTTATCAATTTATACTGCCTTAGCAAGAGTTAAGAAAATTTGGATTTTATTTTTTACGTGTTTTTGACACTCATTTGATAGTAACATGCAATGAAACACAATAGTATTTTGTGATTACATAATTTGCTTCAGTACCATTCCATTTTACTTTTTTATTATGTAATTTAATTATATGGTCACTGTGTCCAATGGAGGCTCATATATAAGCACTTGAAGTGGGATAAAAGGTAAATTGGAGGATACTGAGAGAACAATTTTATACCTTTTTTTCAATAAAGAGAAATGAAGCCAATCTTTTTGACTTACAGCAAATAAACAGCAGTTTAATCCATCGTTTCTGTGCACAGGTGTAATAGCTGAAACCACAATGCTAGTTTGCAATTATGCAGTAAATTTGCCATATATTTGAAAAGGGTTTTTTTTCCCTTTTCTATTGAAGAAAGAAAATACGTGCAAATTGGAATGAAATGACAGAAGAAAAATTAGCTTGAAAATATGAAAATGTTTCTGTGACTGAAACTCATTGTGGTGTTTATGGGGGATGTTAAGTGAGAATTAAATTATTGGACTGACAGAACGATTTTTTTATAAGAAATAAGGTTCAATTTCTTGATTAAAAACTGCAAGTGAGTCCTCCGTAGGTGTGGTATAAATTAACTGAGAAATTGTTTCTCCCTTTTTATAAGTCATTTCTAAGATCTTAAAGCATTTTGTTTTTAATGCAGTCCAAGTTGGATGAATTTACCTTTTCTTCACCATCAGTAAGGTTCACAATTGTGTGTTTGAATGGGAGCGCATGCAGCCAGGGAACATTTGGCAAATTAGAGTTGTGAAGGCAAAATTATGAAAAACCCCGCAACATTATAAAAAAAGCTACTAGTATAGAAGTGCAAGATTTATAAAAGACAACATAAAACTGAAAATACTTAAATTCTGAGAGCCATTCTTGCAGCAAATTTGATATCTGCAGCATTCTGAGCAGTGAGCAATGTAGGATTTTAGCCAGAACTTTGTGTTTGCCCAATTGCATTTCACTGATTTTATACAGATATATAACAGTTATTACTTTTATGGTGGCTAGCCATAAAATACAAGTTGAGAACTGTAAGTAAGCAAGTTCTCTCTAGAGAGCTTTTCCATTTAAGTAGAATAGCAATCTTAAGCTTCTTTAACTCACTAGTAACTGTGATTGTTGGAGCCACTGTTCACAGAGAAAAGACATGAGTTTTTTGCATATCTGAAGAGATTAGAAGAACATTAGAAAGAAATGACAGTATTTCTGGACTTATCTTGCATGCCTATTGCTATTTGTAGCACTCTACACCAGATCTCAAAGAGTTACAGTTTCATCATCATTTCTATATCTGTATAATGTGTATGTGAAAAGAAAAAAAAAAAGAGAGAAAAAATATGGCATCTGGGCAGGCATTTTGTTTCCAGATATTTTATTTCAGTTCTGTTTGATCACTATAAAAAAATGTTCATGTAAAAGTTGTCTTTTATGTCCTCCAAAATCTTCTGCTTGCTGCCTGCACCTGAGGCCTAATCAGCCCTCAAGTTTATCCTTTTGAACTGACTTGCTACTTCACTGTTTCAGTCTCAGTTTCTTAACAGCTGTCTTAGAGTGTTTTTTCTGGGGTAACAGTGCTTCCCAAGTCATAGTGTCACAGGGAGCATTGCTTGAGGCAATGCAACAGTGGGGGAAATGTTGAAAAAGGCAAAAGAATTTTCCCTCCAAATCATACTTAGCACGTTGGAATTCTTACCTTATTCATATTGGCATATTTCTACATGTGTATTTTTACAAATACCATTGCAAAGAGTTATTTCTTGCTCTTAGATTCTTTGGTGAAAGATGCTATAGATATGCAGAATATTTGCATATTTCTTTCCTTCTACTGCTATGTCGTGTTGAGATCAAAACAACATCTATTCAACAAGGGAGTTACACACGTACATAACATGAATGATGTAAATAGTTGGCTATCAAATATCAAAGAGTGCTAATATGCCTAATATACAGTGTACATCGAATTACCTATAGATCAGATCTGTAAAAGAAACTATAAGTGCTATTGCCTTCAGATCTGTGAAGGAAATTTTAAGTGCTATTGCCTTCATGCACAGGTCTGCAAAGTGTTATTGATGTATGGTTTGATCTTTCGCAAAATGGTATAAATCATAGAATCATAGAATGGCCTGGGTTGAAAAGGACCACAATGATCATCTAGTTTCAACCCCCCTGCTATGTGCAGGGTCGCCAACCACCAGACCAGGCTGCCCAGAGCCACATCCAGCCTGGCCTTGAATGCCTCCAGGGATGGGGCATCCACAACCTCCTTGAGCAACCTGTTCCAGTGCGTCACCACCCTCTGTGTGAAAAACTTCCTCCTAATATCTAACCTAAACCTTCCCTGTCTCAGTTTAAGACAATTCCCCCTTGTCTTATCACTATCCACCCTTGTAAACAGGGTGATTGGTATAATGAGCTGTAAGCTTTAGTTGATGAGGTAAAAGTGGTCCATGATTTTTAGATAGTTAATCAGCGAAGCATTTGTAGAGAATACAACAGTTATGAATGTAAAGAAAATGTGGTTTCTGTACACAGTGGAGTGTTTCCATACTTGCACCTAGTTGTAAGTAATTGTTGAAAAGCGTATTTTGAGTTTCACCTGCTGTATATGTGTGTTTTATGTCACACTTTTGGCATTGTTTTACATGATACTGGTAGATACATTTCTTCTAGAGCCTGTGCATACTTGATGCACAGAGAAAGCATAAAAGCTTGTTCTGAGTGCTAGAGAAAAATAAAATGGCAGGGATTTAATTTGATGTTAGACACAACTTTTAAAGCTTCAGCCTAAGATATTGTATTTCCAGTGGTGTGTTTATCCCTTCTCTACTGAATAATCCTTTAGTCTATTTCTTTGGGATATGGAAAGTTAATTCATGAGCTAAGCTCAAGTACATTGTGTATGCAAAGTAAAAGAATTTAATCAGAAGAGAATTACTCTGTAGTATCTCATCCAATAATTTGCAAGGGTGAAAGTCCCTGACTGCAACAGTTTTTGTGAAATTCAGAACAAAGGGCTTCAAGAAAGTCTTCTACTGCCTTCAGGAGTGCAGTGGCAAGTAGGTGATGAGATTGAAGACTCATGTAATTTTTTATTAGACATTATTCTTTCTAGTCTTAAACACTTGGCTCCTGGATGATCTTCATGGTTTCTAGGTGCTTTGATCAGATGTTAAGTAATGCCAAGGTTGGATAGGCTTAAATTCTCAGCTTCAGGATCACCACTGTACTTGTACTAACATATAGAAATTGTGTACTGGGGCATCAGACCACCTGAGTGCAGTGTATGGTGACCCTAACAAAGGTGAAGATGTGGAAGTTGAGGGACAGAAAATCCAGAGACCGCTTTCCACTGTCATTGTGACTTATCAGCTGCCACTAGTCATTAGGACAGTGTCCTATCATCTCAGTGAAAAAAAAAAAAAAAAAGTAGTTTAATTTATTCTTTTTCAACAGGCTTCCAATCATGGCAGAGTTCATGATGTTGAAGGCCAGGTTGTATGGGGCCCTGGGCAACCTGATCTTCTGCCTGATTTTGTGATTGGCAGCCCTGCTCATGACAGGGGGGTGGGAACTAGGTAATCTTTGAGGTCACTTCCAAGCCAAGCCATTCTATGACCAGAGAAACAGTTACTTCTAAGGAAAAACTAATGGCAGTTTTCTTTTTTGCAAAATAGTTCGTAGTAGAGATAATCTGTGAAACTGTTAAATATGTGATATAAAGCCACAGATACCAGTAATACAGAATGATGTAGAGGAACATTTGAGAATACTTAAGATCTGAAGTGAGTTGGGATTTTCATTTCTCTAAGTCTTTGCTTTAATTTTGGTGTGTCGTACTACGTTTTATTATTTTTATCATGTTCTGTGTTATCTCAGTGGAATGCTTATGAAGGGATGTGAAGCTGTTCACCAAGCTTAAAGTAATGAATAGAATCAAATAGCACAAATGAAGATTTGTGGGTTTAATGTGAACAGGAATGCAAGTTTTACTATTTATTGCTACACTTAGTATTGATTCTGTGTCTCTTATTATATTAATAATGATCCTAACCTTTAGAATGCCAGGACTGTTCTTCATTAGTCCCAGGTGTGAAACACATAGATGAGGAGAAACTATTCCATTTATAAGAGGTCATGTGGGAGGGATTCCATCTTTGTAAGATTGTACTTAACAAATGCAAACTGGTCCTGACTATACTGTCACGGCCTGAAATTGCAGCTTCAGAACACCTACAAGAGGTTTTATGTATAACTGACTGCCCTTTTCATAATAGTCTTATTCACAAAACCAAATTACTCTCATGGTATGAGGGTAAGAACTGAGAGGGGGTGCTTCTACTGATAGATTTTATATAGGTTGTAAGCAGGATTTTGAGCAAAATTCTTCAGCAAGGTGTTAAGTTATATGGCGGACATACAGCTTTCTAAGAAAGCTTTCTATACGTGAACATTTTTGGTTCAGGCAGTATTGCTCTATGAGAAGGAGGAGGCTGTAGGCAGACTCCTGAAGATATGACCAATGCAGCAGAATTTGAGTTTCTGTGAAGATCCCAGGTTCTGAAGACTCCCTGACTTGCCTTGGCTCTGTATGGAATCTGTGAAAGGCACTGACACAGACTGCTGCGTGTTCTTCCCTTGGCACAGAAGGAGAAGACACACAGGCAGAAATTAATCTACCAAGTGAATTTAGATCTTGCAGTCTATTAAATCTCAAGGGTAGAATATGCACTGGCTAGCACTGAGCCTGGCAATCTGCATGCAGAAGTCATTTGTAATCTCCTGAAAAGTTGTGATGATCAGAAGAAAATGAAGGACAAGCAGCACGTTTTGCCCATGTCATTTTATTCCATTTTTGAGCCATTTCCTTTTCTTCCACCTCTTTTAAACATACCCAGATTCAGGCATTTCAGATTCAGAGATTTCAGTATCTGAAAACAAAAGATGTACTGCAGTAAAACAATTTATTCCACTCTGCTGTAAGCTGTTCTGGCTACCGTCCTAAAAGCTGCAATAAAGATGTACAAATGCAAAGGTTTCAGCAGGCTTTTCCAGTGGGGGGAAAAAAAAATGCAGCTTTTCATTTTAGAAATAGACAGACCTCTGTTCTTCATCCCACTTTAATGGCCATAGGGAATCTAGAAGAGCTTTCTTCAACCCAATAAATGAATAAATAAGTAAGTAAATAAATAAAATAATAATCTAACAGGCAACAGATGTTTAAACTTGCTTCAGCTGCAATTAAAACAGTCTTTGTGCTACAGAATCTGTTTTAAAACTTTGCATAGTCCCACATTTCTCAGTCTGTTCATGCTTTAGGGCTGGACATGTACTTCCTCTTCTTCTTAGGCCCCCTCCCTGAACTCTCCTCTCTTTTATATAAAAGAACTTCAGTGAATGTGCCTGGTGAGCTCTTCTTTGCTTCACCAGCGCATCAGATTTTACCAGCTGGTCTCTCTTTTACTATGTTTGGGTTTTTTTGTTTTGCAATTTCCCTGTTAAGTAACTTCTCAGCAAGTCTACCAAAACAAATCAAATGTGGAAGTTCTGCATCAAGTCAGAGCATGAATTTTCCTCTGAGTAGTCAAAAATAATGTATTATTGTCTCGGTATTAAAACTGTTAGCTGCTTTGAACTGTATTTGCACCAGCACAGTTGCTTTTTGATACAGAAACATTTTCAACCTCTTTTTGGAATGCCTGGATGTGTTAGTTTTTAATTTTGACTACTATAAACAAAGCAAGGGACAAGAAATAGACAAAGTGTTCAACAAAACATTTTTAGATGACTTCTTATATTTTAATTTACTACTAGGTAGATGGTAACAACTTGCACTTCTCAGTAACATATGTTGTCTTTGAGGTTGACTACATTTTATTATTTTTACAGTAAATTCTGATTTAGGCCTCTTTTCCAGGGATCTGAGTTTTTAAAATTTTCTTTTATGTTCATGGAGTACCATATTCCACAAACAGCCATAGAAAATGGTCCTGATTTTCATTTATATTAGGAAGTCCTCTCTATTTCTTTTTTATTGTGTAGAGGCATTCGGAAGGCCTGAATTCCAGCTACACGGTGTGACATTACTTCATTCGCTATAATATGTTGTCAAACCAAAGTGAAGGAACTAAAAACAAACCCCCAGAGTGGAATTACAATCCAATGTTTGTAGATACTTTTGTCAGCAATTAGTAAGGACTAATTATTTTCATGGCATCTGTCTTGACCATTATTACAAAAGAAAAGTATTTACTTGTCACGGAAGTGCTGAGGAGGGTACTTGTTTGCGTATTAACTCAGTGGTAGGCAATATCACTTGTAAATCACACTTTTCTAGTGTGCCAGTCCACATATCTCATATGACAAGCGAACTGAAAGTCTGGACATCTTTCAGAAAGATGGAGGGCCTGGCTTTTTATTGTGGGGGGAACATTCAGGCAAAATTAACAAATCCAGTGATAGAATGTCTGTTTAACTCATAAATCTCTAGAGAAAATTCAGTTTTAGCCTGGAGCTATGTTTATATGTATGTCAACAAAATTAGAATCAAAGCCCCTTGCGTGGCCTAAGGGAAAGGAAATGCATCATGAGAAAAGGACACTTTCCAACACTAAGTATTTCTTATAATTTTCCAGTGAGCACCTCCAGGTTAATATTGCAGCAACAAGACTCCCACTGAGGAATGTTGAACAGTCCTTTCTTGATAAGTGCTACGCTTCTAAAGGAAGGATATAAAGGTTAAGGTTAGGAGGACTGCAGTGATTTACTAGCAGAAATCTGCTACGTGTTTTGAAGGGGGTGTTATTCAAAAGTCTGCTTTATTTCCAAACAATTGACTGAACTCAACTGTGTGCTTTTGATTCCAAGATTGCTGGAAAGAGGAGAGCAACAGATTCATTACTGTTGCTAAAAAACTGAATAAATAAACTTCTCGAAGGGCTTTTCTAGTCTGAACTTCAAATGTCGAGCTATTCTGACCTTCACAACTGATAATGCCTTAATGACACCTGCTATCTACCACTGCCTCTTTACAGTGTGCCTCTGAGTGCTACCATGCTAGCAAAACTGTTAGCATCAGCCAAGTTTGTATCTAGTGATATCTGTGGAAAATTGATTTCTGTTCAGTCATTATAAAACAATTTACCCCTTAGCTAGGGACAATTTTCATCAAATGGGAAGGAAAGAAATAATGATTGCAGGCTAATAGACTATTTCTTGGTTCTTTTTAAGATGTTTAACTTTAAATATACATTTAAAAAAATCAGTTTCTTTTCTCAAATGCTAAATTGGAGAAAATCCACATTTTGTGGAAGTGGAGATTATCTTCCTTTGTTTTGAGACTGATTGTCCATCTACCAAGAAGGGTGTCACAGGTATTTGTTTCCTTGTTGAAGGTGAGGCAGTAAGATGAATGAGCTTAATGTACGTTGCAGGATAAAGTTACATTCACTATTAAGAAATTCTTGCTTAAGAATCCCCTAGATTTAGTGCTCTGCTCATAAGATGGGATATTATCAAGAAAGTCAACTTCTGTATACTCTCATTGCAATAAATCTGGACTATTTAATGGTCTAATCTGTGCAAATACTACCTACCAGATCTACTTCTACAATGTACTTTCTCAAAACATTTATTGCTTATTACATCTATATGGCTTAATGTTTTAGGTGAAAACTAAGAAAAATCTAGCATGTCCTTTGTTTTTAACTCTGGAACAAACGTAAGAAGGTATATCATATTCTTTATTATTTCAGTTTAAACAGTACTGTTTTTCTCATTGAAGATTTGGCAAGATTCTCCACTGTAGACACAAGAGCAATGGTCTACATACTACTGACAACTTTACATGTTGGAGACACTCAACGTAGAAAGAACTAGTTGGATATTCTTATATAATGCCTTTTTTCTGGATCCTTGTATAGGCTTATATGAAATCAGATGTAACAGGATGAAATATAAGGCAGATTGTGTAGGAAATGAGTGACAAGGTGTCACCTTTTAACACCTTAAGAAAATTCATCAAGGCAAACCTCTTTCTGACTCTGCTTTCCTATTAATCTCCCATGCAAAAGGCCAAAGTCCTGCCCAAAGAAGGACCATGGCTACCTCAGGTGGCGCTTTGAAGTTAAATCGGCACGAATGCATAAGGCTTCTGCTGGCTTCCCTATAGAGAATTCCTGAGGAAAAATCATTAAATTTTGTACATAAAAGTTAGGATTCAGTAAGCCAGGCAGTAGCAATGGTTTTCAAACAGTTTCTGTTGACACAACCAAGGAGGATCTCAGCTGAGAACTTCACAATGAATCTTTTGAAATTAAAATGCGAGATGGAATGAGAAAACAAAGAGGAGGTTAAAGAGAGCTTGTGTGAAACCTTATTAGGCAAGGCTTCTCCATTACACTGTTCTTGTATTATCTTTGGGTGCAAATAGGGTATAAAAGTTAATAATTTATGAACAGCACTGTCCCTTGGTGAAATCTTATCCGTATTATCTCAATATAGTTTGAAGGATAAGCACATGATTCGTGGACTTTGTGCTGAGAGGTGGATTGTTTCAATTTCCAAATATCTCCTGTAATAATCTGTAGGTAATGCTCAAGGCTGTATTGGCTATATTGGAAAAATTAAGCAGACTGTTATTTTTGCCATTTGTTTTTGAATTGATCATCATCTTTATTGTAAGAAAAGCAGTGATGTTTTACTAGCTTGTAAAACTTCCCAAATACACACTTCTCCTGCAGTATACAACTTGAGAATTGGTTCGTGTGAACCTAGCTTGGACTGCTAATAAGCACCATCTGTTAAGCCATCATGTAAGATTTTTACATCTCGAAAGAATCCGGAGAAATATTACTTGATGTTAAATCTCATGGATAGATAGTTTGGACCAAGTAGTGATTGTTCTCCCACTTTTTAAGATTAAGTGTTGTGACCGATTAAAATGTGTGTATTTTTGTACATAGAGACAGACAATACAGTTTCTTAGCAGTGTTTATTTTTGTACAAAAAAAAAAGAAACCAATGAATTTGAAAGGAAGTCATACCTGTCTTTTGATTGCACACCTTTAAACAAAAATAATACAAAGTGGAGAATGAAAAAACAGTTTTTAAATTGGTAGTTCAAAATAACACCTAAGTCTATTAATGTTCCAAATGAAAATATATATACCAAGAATGCTAGGACATCTATTTTACATTATCTACAAAATGTGTGTTCTAATCCAGCCACAAATCATAGCAGAATACTTTGATACATGAGAAAAGCTATAAACATAAGAACATTTTGGAGGGAAATAACACATACAAAAGCTCATTAAATAATTACAACAACAAATAAATAGTTTGTTCGGCTTTACTTTTTGATTGCTGCCATGCATAT
Organism: Pavo muticus; assembly: GCA_016647715.1. Lineage (NCBI taxonomy): Eukaryota > Metazoa > Chordata > Aves > Galliformes > Phasianidae > Pavo > Pavo muticus. Next base: position 2,968,045 of record JACDJE010000312.1, on the reverse strand, counting down.
TTTCATTTTTGGTATACTGAGGCAGGAGAAAGATCAGCATGCAAGGCATTCTTTTTTTAGAATGAATCTGAAAGCAGATACTTGGTGTTGCATTTGTAAGCTGTTGTCAGAAGTTCATAAAACACGATAGAGAAGGCAATAGGCGTGATAAGAAACTGTTCTCATGAAGACACAAACAAAGCATCATTTTACAAAACAGACTTCTGTGAATATTCATGGCAACTTCTCTTTGCCTCCATGGCCGGAGGGGACTTAAAACTTTGAAGTGAGGGTTTAGAAGGCTTGTGTTACTGCCCATCTTGAGCCTTTGGAAAATCACCCAGAGAGGTCCGTATGCTGAGAATGCCCCTTTTGATTTTGGTCAAAACAAGAAGCGTGCGGTATCATCTGAGAACAAAGCAATGGCAGACTTGTCTTTAAGCAGTCAGAACTGCTTACAGGTTACAGGTGAGTTCCGTTTTGGCAGGAGGAGCAGGAGAGAACGTCTGACTTCTAACTTGTACTATGTTTGCTGGATTTACTGGCTCTTTTCCTCTCTTTGTGATGCTGGGCAGGCTTTGCTTGAGAGGTTCCCTCAAAGTTGTGGCTGGACTCATTGTGCTGCCTGGTGTATCGCTTGCACTTGCAGGCCGTGACCACAGTTATTTTGTAGGTTCTTATACTTCCGTCCTGGCACTGCAGCTGGATCCTCTGGGTGCGAGTTTTGTCATTGACACATCTCCACTCTTGCGAGCTCCGTCTGCTCCAGTACTTGGTTCCATAACCTCCTCCAATCCAGTTGGGCAGAAGCGGCAAAGGCAGACATTCACCAGCACACACCAGCTCCTTCAGGGGATTGATGCTGGTGCACTGGCCATCTGAAATGTACTTGGTGGATCGCAGTTCCCGGCAGCCAACTTGAACGCGATCTGCAGAATGCACACAATAATAAATAATGAGAGTCGCAACACAAAGATTTCCTTAACCAGTCATTTTCCCTCTAACAAGCTACGTTTTGCAGTAGTTAAAGTAGGCTAGGATATCTTTTTAGTGTTGTGACCCCCAACACGAGGGCCTTGAGCGCTGATGGTATCTCTGGGTATTGCCACAGTATAAAGAAATGGTAATGATATGCACTTCAGCAGTTGTGGTAGAAGAGGCGATTTTATTCTCTGTTCTTCTTCTCAGGGACATACCTTTTGGAAGAGAAAAATTGCCCCAAGGGAAGAAATGTTTCCTGCTTGTTCTCAGTCTAGGGAACTTGCTCTGTGATGTTTACAACAATTATGTTGTATCATTAGCAAGTGGGAAACGGTGCTTTGGAAACTGTTTATATGCTTTTAAATTAATTTTAAATAGTGCTTCTTCTCATTCCACAGTTTCAGCAGACTGAGCCTCTCATGAGCAGTGCTGCTCTGAACACAGATACCGTAAAAGTGACAACAGCTGAAGTTACCAGGGAATGGTGTTTTGCATACAGTTTGAATGGTTGGCAGCAGCGATTTCAGGGTGACCAACTTGCCCTCAGGGCAACACCATCTTTGTATTTGTAGTAGTCTTTTTATTACAGGTAACATAGAGGATCCTGCAAATTCTCTCAGGCAATCGACAGAGAAGCAAAATGCAGAGCTTCTAATACAGGCAAGTTTGTACCCGCCTGTATGTGCAGCTCTGCACCCTGCAATAAACACAACTGTTTATTTCAGTAATTACACTTTGAAATAAACGCCCACAGCGCGCTTAATTGTAATAAGCAATTTTTACTGGCTGTGCTCTCCTTCTTTCTGAAGGACAATTACGGCACAGATTCTACACACAATGCAATTAACTAACGCCTTTAAAATAGGGGTAATTACTAGAAACATTTCAGAGTGAATCATAAAATGCTTTGAAGGTACATCTACATATCACTGCTACAGGCTGCTTCTGTTTCTACTTGGATTTTTATAAGCAGGTTCTGAACTGGGACACAGAGCTGAGGTTATGAGTTTACTTCACCCTGGCCCGTGTCTCAGGGTGGGCAGACATTGGGGACTGCGGGCTGAGCTGAGGGGCCATTTGCAGCAGTGGTGTCCTGTCTGACTCAGAAGAAATTCACGCCTGCCTTCCTGCAGCTGCGCTCAGGAATGTACCTGGAAGCAGCCAGTAAGAGATTTGAGTTTGTCTCTCCTGTTTTTATGTCTTTCCTGGCTCAGCTTTTCTCTAGTGACAGCTCATTGACAGTGAATGCCTACTGGGCTGCTCCAGTAATCTCATGATGATGAGATGTTTCCTGTGCACTTAAGGCCTTAGCATTCATAGAAGCTGACACACCTGGCTTAGCTGAAAGGTATCTGTGTCACTTTTTACCTTCACTTTCCAGGGATGACGCTATTTTTAATCAAATCGTTGTGGGTGGGTTGGTGTGTGTGTGTGTGTGTGTGTGTGTATGTGTGTGTGCGTGTGTGTCTGCTTGGATTTCTTTCATTTTAAGGAGGCAGGCAGGGAAGGGAACAGAAAGCAGAATGTTTCCAGATCCCCATGTATCTAACATACAGACATAAAACTCATTGGGAAAAGACCAGATACGAAAAGGCAAGTTAAAGCAGAGCTCATAGGTAAACGATGAGCTGATTTGTTTACTTTTGCTGGAGGTGTTAAGCAGAGAGTGCTACAGCAGGAAGTAAAACTTAACGGCGGGAACAGAATTCAGAGTTTTTTTATTGCGTTTGAGAAGTAGCCCAGACACCTCCCCTGCCCGCAGCGGGAGGGCGAGTTAGGAAAGCGAGCGCTTTGGAAGTGCCTCTCGCTCCTTTTCCTTTATCTCTCTTCCCTACCGGATAACCCACCAAACCTGGCTGAACTTCCCTCAGGAAACAACCTGCCCGAGAGAGCCGGTCCTACAGGACTTGCAGGGGCCGGCGTGCTCGGAGGCGAGACGGAGCAGAGCCACCGGCAGCAGCATCTTCCCTCGGCCCCATCCCCGGGGCGCTGCGCTCGGGGGGCTCCGGGGCCGAGGACCAAAGGCCGCGGAGGAGGGGCCGCTGGTGGGATACTCACTGTTACGGTCGGAGCCCGTTCCGGCGTAGTGCCTTCCTCCGTTCCTGGCTTGATTCAACGTGCTGTTGCTGCTCGGGCTCGCAGGGGCAGGTTTAACGACGTGGGAATAAAGTATCTCAGTGGCATCGTTCTTGAAAGCCGAGTAGCTTCTCGTGAAGATGCAAGCTAGGAGTAAGCAGTAGAAGTGAATGGCGGGGAGAAGCATGGTTGGTTCGGTCTCTGTCTGACGGAGCCGGCTGAAATGTTTTTCTTCTGCTTGTTCTCGGTAACTCTGAAATTCCTCTTTAAGGTTTCCTTTATATATTCAGAGAGGCTTGGCATTCATTCAGGTGTAAAGTTGTGGATAGCTTCAGAATGAAAACCCACAAAAGGGGTGGGATCCCCACATGAGCCTGGAAGACCTTTTACCAATGGGAGAGAAGCTTGCAGTAAAGGAGGAGTTAGATGCGCTAATTGCAGGATTCCTGCCTGGGGCTTTTGAGGGTATCGGGAAGCTGTCGCGAACCGCACGGCAGCGCTGGGTCTGGGACCGAGAGGCTCTGCCCCGCCGTTCTGTGTCGCCCTGCATGCGCAGCATCGCTGTGCGATGTGACTAACACGAAGTGGCAGAATGGGTCCTTTCGGCTACTGTTGTGCAAAGCGACTTCCCCTCTTTTCGAAAATGCCTTTCAGAAAACTCGCTGGTTCTGTAAGGATGCCGAAGCTTACAGAAGTTACAGGAAACTGCTGGTAACCCAAAAGCTGTCTGCTGTATACCAAGATCACTCACAAATAAATGTACTGTGCATAATTTAAAGTTGCCTCTACATGCTTTAAATTATGCAGCTTTGATCAACAAGGAGCACTGCTAGAGAAACTCCTCGTTTTAGGGGAATATTCTTTCCCTGGTGTGCAGTTGCAAGTATGTAGTTCTGTATCACCACGCATAAAAAGCATCTCCTCTAGGCTCTAGTACAAACATATCCATATTCATAGCCTCATGCTATGCTCATTCACCAAACTCATCTTTTTTTCGTTTTGTACATTGCCTAGAGCATTGTTGTATTTTAAATGTATTATTTCATGTAAAACAGGAAAACAGAGAGGAAAGAATAGTCCTTATTTTGACATATGATTTTAGTATGTCACACACTTATTTGATTTTCCATGAAATTTCACAGCCCAAATCCAAACACTAGTGTAAGCTGAGATGCTGTCAGTAGGCCAATGCTTGTTTGCTTGTTTGCATCAGCGGTGAATGCTCTATAGATTTTCATTATAAATAAAACAACTGCGATCAACACTGAAAGCTGCAGTGTTCTAAATAAATGGAAACTTTTCTTCACAAAAAGCACAACTGTGCAGGAGTCAACATCATGTAAAGATTAGCATCTAATCTCACTGCTATCTATAGAGTCATCCTGTGTTTTATTAGCTGTAGTGAAAGCAGAACTGGAACACAGATCAATTACCTCTAATGCCAGGGTCAAAACCCCAGAAATTCAAAGACAAGTTTGTTTCATCCTAGTCACAAGCAAACATTCATCTGCATAGGCACCACGTTCCTCTTGCATCACTATGAAAGTTACCATGGCTTTCATCAGGAGCTAGGACAGATCTCGTCAGTACCAAATTGATAGTCTTTGCTTAGAAGACACAAGAAAAACAGGAGTGTTGCACAGTGAAGTGAGTTTTACTGGTGGAGCTGTGTGTGGGGAAGTGACTTGATTGCCTGCATCTATTACGACTAGCCCAACCCAGTTCTGGAATAACAAGAATGTTGCAAGGCAGAGATCCTTCAGCAGGGCAGTGTGTGGAGGAGTGGGATCAGTGCTAACCCCCAACAATGCTCTTGTCTCATGGAACATCTTATTTAGCCACAGAAGTGAAGGTATAAATGTTACCTTCTCTCTAAATTAAGTAGAAAATGAGAGATTCCTTACAAATTGTCAAAGAATTACATTACAGAGCCATTAATATTTGATCATTATTTATCTTCAGCGGTAGCTAACCGAAGATCTGCTATGCATATGTTCACATCCTACTTCATTTTTTCTCATGTTCACAGAGCTTCATGTATCTCACCTTCTCTGTAGGATAGTCTCTGTGCTGAACTGACCCAATATAACTAAAAACATGGAATCCATTTCCCAGTTTCTGCAGTACCTGTGGATACCAGCCAGGGGACCTCTTCCTGGTTAGAAAGATTTTCCCACGTTACACAGGACTTGGGAAAGTCAGAAGTTTCCTTAATACTTTTATGCCTTATTCTTTGAAATAAGGCATACAATCTTCTTCCAGGAAAAAAGTATGGGAACCTGGATTGCCTGTAGGAATGCATCTGCAAGGAGCTTGCTAAAGCTTAACATTTTTAGCTTTCTCTGAAAGCTAAAATTCATCCTTTCAGATTTGGGTTATATGCAAGCATAAAGTTTGTCACGTGCTTCTCTTGCTCTTATTAGAGCAGGAAGACCTCAAGACAGCCTTTGTAAAAGGCATTTTTCTATGCACAAGTTGGCTGCAGATATTATTTTAATTTCTTCTGTATTTTCCACCTACTACCAATACTGTACAAAATCTCATGATTTCACTGCCCACATCAGTACTGTCAGTCTCCCTCTTTGAGGGGTGAGCAGGCTACTGAGGAGTTTGTCAGTTCACTGACTTTATACGTTGTGTTGCCAAACCTAGAGTTTGAAGTCCTTTGCTTTGTCTGTTTTCCTGAAAGAGATCAGAAGTCACACAAGGGGAAGAAATGCTGGACTGTCAAATTGTAATGCTCTTCCTTAGTGAACCCATGATCAAAAGGTGTTTCTTAGTGCTCAGCTGAGGAATATTTCCTAGACTTAAAGCAATTTTTGCCATCTTTATTTAGATAATTGTGATGATGTGAAGGCTCTAAATTACCTATGTCTTTGTAGCCTCCAAAAACAAACAAACAAACAAACAAACAAACAAAAAAGACTAATACAATGCATAGTCTGTCCTTATTCCAGTCAGATTCAAATTGCTTGCATAGAACATTGCTGTGTGCTTAATCTGTAATATTGGCCATGAGGAATATATTACACAAGGTCTTTGAAGTCTGTACTGGCTTCCTTTTTGCCTCTGGGCATAACTCAGGATGTTCTTATTGATCTATAAAACCCTATATGCTTTCAGTCCTAGGCAATAAATTCTCTCTTCTTTATCTGCCATTATGACACTTAAGATCAGCCAGGGCACAGTGGCTGTATCTGCATCGGGAAGGGTGAATGCTCAGGGTGAAGAGCACAGAAGGCTGGATTTCACTGCTGTTAAGGATCCACGAGAGCTCCCTTCTGCTGCTTGGTGTGGCTTAAAGCCCAGTGTTTGCTCAGATCCTGGAAAGGTGGCTGTGGGGAAGGCTTCCCACCTGCCAACTGGATTACTGTAAATGTTTGTACATGTACCAGGGATGAAGAGGTACGTCTTAACTATGTGGGTTTTTTTCCTACTTAACTGCTTCTTTTATCTTAACAGCCTTGCTTCTAATGGACCTGAAGATAGCGGTAACACCATTCATCGCTTTTCACAGAGAATGATGTCCAGAGTTATCCACACCTTAACTCTTGTGTTTGTCATTTTATGTGACGGAAAAACACGTACTTCTTACCACTTACGTAGAATACATGACATGCAATACATATGTTCTGTTAACGTACCCAAAGAGAATTCCCTTCTGCATAGATGACTCTATGGTCATTTGTAAGCCTGACAGGGTGCTATCCTCCACGTCTCTTAGGCACTGTAACGATGTCCGAAGGGCAAAGTTTTGTGCAGAGCACACACACACCTGTCTGGCATAGAAGAGCCACAGGGAATAGCAGGGGATGCACTGACATGACAAACGACTACCAGAGAGCCTTGTCTTTGCAACCCGTGCAATCACTGAACATGCACAAAAGAAGAAGGAATTCCCAATTTTTCATTAATTTGGACCTGCCTTATGCTAACAATGACATGAAATGGCCAGGATTAGAATGAAGGCTGCATGGGAAAAAAAGAATAAAATTCATTTTTGCATTTTTATCATTAAACCCACAGAGAAGACAATTAGAGCATTGCAATCCTGACTTGTTTCCAAAATACAGGCTCAAAAAGCAGACTGACATTTATTATTTTGCACCTTAAAACAGAAATGACTGTCAGGCTATTTTCTGTTAAGCAATAAGCATATTAGTAACATACTTCAAAGCAGTGTAAAATGTGATTTGGAGCGTGATAAGAGAGCTTGTCTGAAAGTGAGGCAAAATTGTAATAAATGTAACTGTTGAGAACTTGTAAGCTGTTGTGCAACAAGTTAGCATACTTCTAAAGCTCACGCAGAAAACATGTTAGAGGAGGAGGAGAACCCCCGCAAATTCCCAAACCAGAGATTTTTTGAATACTGACTTTTTTTTTCAGAATTAAATGGCTCTTTTTAATTTTCCCAGTGAATTACATTTGAGAGATTCAACAGAAAGCGCAACATATATTTTCATTAATGAGAGTGGTTAATTAGTTCTGATTTATGTCTTTTTCCTCTCCCTAAGATTCTGTGTTTCAGTTTTATTTATTTCCACTTTCTCTTATACATAATGTAGACAGAATAATTTAGGTCAGGCTTTGGCGTCAAAGGAAGCAATTCATCACTTCCATCAAAAAAAAAAAAAAAAAAAAA
>JACDJE010000312.1:2708991-2960089 GCA_016647715.1 Pavo muticus | reverse complement strand
TTTTTCTTTTAAGATATTTGAGGCAGTAAGGCAATTTTTGATATACATAGACCTTGAAGTAAACTGGACTTTGGTGTCTACATACTTTCTAAAATGTTGCCCTAAGGAGTAAAAGTCCTATAGATTTTCACTGAGCCACTCACTTAAATGCTTTTGAAAATTTTACCCTCGGGTTAAAATTCTAAACTCCTACTCAGTGTTAAGCAGGCAAAGTCCCATCAACATGCCCCAGTTGCAAATAAAATAGCAACTGCGTAAAGGTTTTGAAGTCTATCCTGTTTCTTTACATGTAATTAACTGAACTCTTAATATATCACTACGTTTCAGTAAACTGCTTTGTGTTTCTAATTACGTGGTCTGAAATGATTACAGTGTATTCTAAAAATGCACACTCTACAACAAACCAGCAAAGAAAACCTGGCATAGTTTCAGCATTCGCTAAGCAAACACTTGCCAAACCTGTTGTTAGATCCGAAGCCGTAATTTAAAAACAAGCCTACAAGGGATCTGGAAGAAGTTCCCTCTTTCCTTCCTTCTGCTCCATCTCCCACTCCCTTACAAGGAAATCACTTAACCTTATCAAAACAGAACAGTTACTGACATTTGTCTCCTGGTAGGAATCCTATCCCTGCTGTATTCAGATTTTAGATTTGGCTAGTGCATATTCTTGTGAAAGAATAAAAGAATGTTAATGTCCAAATTCTTCAATCAGATAAATATGCACAACTCCTCCTGAAATTAAGGAAGTACCCGAGGGCAAAACCTGGCCCCAAATTAGAATTTTAATAATTGTAATACTGTGTAATCCGTTCCCTGCCAAAAGACAGAAATGGCCCATCCTGCACAGCGCGTTCACAGACTTACCACGCATGTGGTAACAGGGTTTCGCTCATAACACACGAACCAGAAAATAATTGAACAGAGTATATGCAGCTTATTTTATTAAAATGAGCCCATCCATTATCCCAGTGCATTTGTACAGTATTGAAAATCTCTATTGGTTGCACTTGTAGGAACTTCCATAATTTGGAGAACGTTTCCCCATTTTCACCCCAAACACTTTTTAAACACTGGGAGCCTGAGGTAAACTGGTTTTAACTGAGGGTTTCATTTTGTCTCTCTCTCAAAGAATCTATAAGAATGTCATTACAACACTTTGTTTTTTTTATTCTCCTTTACTGATATGTCCTTCCTATCTGAAATTGGTTTCAGTCACCTCATTCTCTTTTAGTCCTTAACTGTTCCATCCAATGAATATTATTTCTTTGATGGTCAGGCTGAATGAAATGAAGACACAGAAGTATCCCTTGTCTACACAGACACTACAACCCATTCCAGATTTCCTTTCCAGCAATTTTAAGGGCCCCACTTTCACAAGTAAAAGAAAATCTAGCAGGAAGAAAGGTAACAGAACCCTGCCAGTAGAAGATCTGTGCTCTGAAATGCTCTAGGATCTGTCTTAAATAAATGAAATTACGTTTTTACTGATGTGTGACTGCAGCGCAGCCCTAGCTAATGAGGTGGCAGAATCCACATCAAGAATCAAGGCTGCAAAATCTTGGGCTAAAACTTAAAACTTAACAGTTTTTTAAGCTTTTTTATGGTGAGAACATATTCTTGTTGCTGTTGACTCACATGCACAAATAGAATGCACAGAAACACATACATTTGGTTAGGAGTGTTGAAAATGCTATTGCCATAAAGTTGAGGGATGGGAATGCATATTCAGTACATTCCACCCATTCTCTATGTTGCATATAAAATCTAATTTCAAAACTCTTCAGGGAAGGACAAAGCATGGAAATTCTTTGCAGCAGTAGGTGACGAGATTTCACAATTGTTTTTTTTTTAACCTGAGTCAGGAAAAAAACCCAAACACCCTGTCTTTCTGAGCCTCTGTATGAAAGAAATCCCAAAGATAAAAAGAAAATCTTACCAGATGTTACTGCTCAGTGGTGATTTTTTCCTTTGATTAATCTTGACTTTTTGAATTTAATATAATGGCAGTTTAACAGCAGCAAGATAATCCCTGCCTTAAGCATGACATTAGGTTTTAAAGGATTATTTATCTTATCTAAGCCTGGAAGTCTCTCAGTATATCTTTATGGTAATAAACAGATATTAGCTGTACTTGCCTAATCACAGAGTTTTAAGCAAAACCATCCTCTAGCCTGAAGTGCAGGAGGTTGTTCGGTCTTCAGCTAATGCTCCTTATATATCTATATGATCACAATAGATTAGCATTTAGAATTAAAATGTAGTTAAAGCAATATAGTTACAAAACAATGATGAGGTCCCTGTCAGCAGAGATAATCAGCAGTGACGAATTTAAAATGGCTGCTTCTCCAAAGATTAAGCTTTGCCCACTTTGACCATAACAGCAGTTATTGCACGTGACATCAACAATAAGAAGGCAAATAGGCTCCATAACATGTGTTATCCCCATTTAAAGCTTTGCCACTGTTTATGCCTGTAATCTTAAGGCAATTAAGACATTAATTTTCCAAAGCAAGACATGGTTGTTGTGAGGCAGATTTGTTTGAGGATTCAGTCTTTAGTCCATTTGGAATTACAAGCTGGTTTAAATAATATATTAACATTGTTCAAAAAAGGAAATGTCAGAACATTCTGTTTGCTCACTTGGCCTCTGTAATTCCTCAAAGCTTTTTGCAGGGTTGCTTTTCTAAAATGTATCCTCTCATGGAGACACTGTACAAATAAAGCCTTCATAGCTGTCAACATCTGAATTTGTTTTCCAGGAGGAGTAATTCCAATAAATTTTTACTCTGAGAAGAAACAGAGTAATGTCCTCCCTTCTGGTAGTTTTCATTTAAAACATAGCTCTGATCTCACACGCTCTTGCCTGCCTGATAAGAACAACACAATAACTTTTCCTGTAGATGGAAAATCCTGCAGGTGAAAATCCCCAGGCATGATTCCTCCCTGGTGGGTACCAGAGTTGCATCCTGCAAGTCCAGGGGATGCATGTTTCCTTCTTAAGGCTGGATGTAACATCCAGCTTTGTATCAAACATCCAGTGTTAGATGGTGTTTTAGATGGTATCTGCTTCTGACTTGAATAATTTTTGTTTTTTCTCTTGCCCTGCTCCCTCTTGTAGATGAACAGGACCATAAAATCCTGCCTTCCAGGTTCCCTTTAGAGTTTTGCATCACAGATGCTCATCTTCATCCATATGTTGTGGATGTCACATACTGACTCCATCCTCTGTCCATTGCAGGCTATTGGAATGTAAGAGGTGTGATGGCTGCTGGGCATTTCCATGTCAGTTTGCTGGGCTGCTCTGTACAGGAAACACCTTTAGCAATGAACAGTATTGTGAGGGTATCTCTCCCAAGATTTTTTTATTATTATTATTTTAATTCTTTTTTGTACAGTTGAAGCTTGAGACAGGAAATTATTTCAAGAGAGAAAAAGTATTTGAGATACTCACCAAGGATGTGAACTTGGACATTGTCATAAGGAACTATTAGGTTAGATGAGTCCAGGAGGCAATCTGGGGACAAATTTTCTAAGACTGGCTTCTGAGGAGATTCTGTTAGCTAGTTGATGGCAATGCATTTTGCATCCATTTATGTTAAATGTGGGGAAAAGAATTTAGTTGTCTTTATGACATGCAAATTAAGCGTTGCTGTAGAGATCCTTAAAATACTGAAGAACCATATATGTGAGGTTTTTTCTCCTTTAAAGAATACTGAAAATATTTCTATTTCTTTGAATCAGAAATTCTAAAATAATTTCTTTTTTATCATAGAGAACGTTGGTGAATGCTCTTATATCTCAAATGCTTATGTGAACATTTATGTTGTGCCCATCCCAATGCTTCTTACATGAACCGTACAGCATTTACATATGTATCGTTATAAATTTTGCATAGAATAGGTATTTTGTCTTCCTTCTAAAAAATAACGTGGACAAAGAAGGGCATCATACTCAGAATATGATATTTGTCCTGGACAACCCAATGCATAATTTTTGTCAACAGTCAGCATTATTATGAGGTCTGTTAAAAAGGCACAAAAATGGAACTACTGGAACTAATTTAATAATAGGACTCTCTGTTCTTAAATGAAGTGAGGAAAGCAGCTATTTTATTACCATTTGTTTAGTCAACAAGTATAAAAAAAAAGAATTAATATGATGGATATGATGGGCAGTGGTATATATGGCTTTGAAATACTTCTATTCATTATATGTTCTAGTTAACTTGCTGTCTATAAGTGTTTGACAATAAACTGTTAAGATACATCTTTTATATAGATAAATAATTAAAAGGAAGAACAACACATGCTTTTCCTACAGCATTGACTTAGGGTCAAATTCAAACCTCATTGAAGTCAGCGGAAATCTTTCAATTCTCTAAAAGGGAATTGGATTTTGAGTCTCCATGCAGTAAAACAATCACAGAGACTTGCTGGCAGCGTGCTTATTATCTCTGTTCACAGTGTGCACATTAAATTAACTTAAAACATCTGTCCAGTAGGTGGCATATGAGATCTCATAGTCAGGAACGTAATAAAGCAATGGCATGTCACCACCAACCCAGGAAAATGATATTTCATCAGTTACATCCAAAAGACCGATACGAACTCTAGGAGTCTATATGCAGAAACCAATGTGGTCTTTTTATTAGCTTTTACTTAATTTGCATTATTAGATTCACATTTCCATGTTAAAAAGAACTTGTCACATTTATGAATAGCAGTTATAAAATATTTGATTTACCCATCTACCTAAAAATAGTTCACATTTTTCGGTTTCTCCATTACTTAATGTTTATTACTAATCTCAGCACTCTTATGTTTATAATATGGTGGCAGTCCTTCCCAAATCTTTGTTCCGAACATATAATGGAGGACTGGAACAGGCTCCCCAGAGCAGCGGTCAAAGCTCCAAGCCTGCCAGAGTTCAAGCAGTGTTTGGACAATGTTCTCAGACACAAGGGTTGAATTTTGAGTGGTCCTGTGTGGAGCCAGGAGTTGGACTCCATGGTTCTTGTGGGTGCCTTCCAGCGTGGGATATCCTATCCTATCCTAGCCTAGCCTAGCCTATCCTACCCTACCCTACCCTACCCTACCCTACCCTACCCTATCCTACCCTACCCTACCCTACCCTACCCTACCTTACCTTACCCTACCCTACCCTACCCTACCCTACCCTACCCTACCCTACCCTATCCTATCCTATCCTATTCTGACTTTTTCTCATTCCTCCTGACAAAAAGGTTAGTCTGCTTAGATGTCATTAGTGAATGCAGTCCCTTTTTTCCTAGAAGCACCTTTCCTCTCCAAGATGTATTGTTTCCTATGGACATTCAGCACCAAGATTCTGATTTTAATCTCATGCCATACGGTAATGCCAGTGTAAGAAATCTCAGAGCTTCCTTGAAAAGGAGACTTGGGAATCCTCCAGTCCCATTGGATTCCTTTTTGTATCACTAGCCATTCTTTATTTTGATACAATAGGTAATGTAACAGTGACTTGATACCACAGCACCACATAAGACTTAACACTACTTTGTGAAACTACCATACCTGAAAGAACTTCAAAATATCTTAATTATCCCACACACAAAGATTAAAGGAAGGAAGATAGTCCCAGAAATACAGAGGCTGCTTAATGTAATCATACTTCAGGATTATTCTTCGTTATTAAGGTCTTTTTTGGCTAGGGCTTTTTCAGAGGATTGAAGTCACTCATAGTTTGCTTTATTACCTTCAGAAAACATCTGAGAAGAAGGAGCACGGAGTTTGTCCCTCAAATTCAGCTTTCAGCTTTGTGGTGCACATAATCTTTGCATGGTAAAAGTTCAGGCCATATCCCAAACCTTAATTGGTTTGGGCCCCAGCATCAAATGTTGGTGGTGTGCTTGAAAACATCTCATTAATCTAATCTTGTGACTTTGGGGCAATTACAATGGTTTTTATGTCTAGGATTTGCATTTGTACTGTCAAGCATGCGTGCATCTCAGAATATTCTCAAGACCTAACTCTCTCATAATTCACACCACAGACCCTTAAACTAATAGCAAGGCATTATTTTAGTATGAGTGCCAGGAGGTGGGAAAACACTTACGATACTCAGAAACACTGATTACACTCAGTGGTTTTGTGTGGGCCAGGCTTTTGTTCAGGCAAGCTGCCTGGACTTCACCCAGGTAAAATCAATCATAATAATGGTTCATCAGTTAGTATTGGGAGGTTGTTTTTCCTTATAAGAGTGTAGATTATTTAAAACCAGGCTGTGAGTGGGCTACTTACAAGTGTACAGATGGAAAATTTGTGGGACTTGTGGCTGTGTGTGCGCATGTCTGCAGTCAAACTCACTTTTGAGTTTGTAGTCTAGACATGGCCTTATGGCTTGGATTTGGAAACGCTGAACCTCACAGAGATGAAAGTAGGGTTTGATACCCTAAGGCAGATGAGCTGGAATGTGGAGAAAGCCTAATAATGCAGGTTACTTTAAAGTCTGAAGTATGACTGTGGTCAATCCTGCTCTTTTGAATGAGGAGGGGGGAGTTTCATCTCATCAAAATTTGGCAGGTACAATTCAAGATAAATAGTTTGAATCTCTAGTGGTTTGGAAACAAAATTAAACTTGCAATAAATTTCTGTAAATGTTCTTTCTGAATATTCTGCTTAACACAACTTCTCTCTTGGAGGCAGCTGTAATAATACAATATTTTATAGTTATAAAGTGCTTTTCATCCTGAAAAATCCCAACAGGCTTTGCAGTCTGCATTCATTCACCATCACCTAAATGTGACTGAATTGTATGGGGAACAACAGCCAGACATGGAGGTACATTGCACACCATGGGCTATGGAAGTTTTGGCTGAAAACACTGTACTAAAATCCCATCACTGTTGAAAAGCCTACATTTTTTTATCTGCATGAAACGTGCAGGCCCCTGAATTTTTCAAATCACTCAGCTGACTGTAAACTTCACTGGTCCACTAAGTGCTTGGGAAGGTAAAAGAATTTAAGTGATTTGGTTGGGACTGGAATAGTTATAGACGGGGTGTCTTAAAACTACTGCATTTGGCTTTCCTTGTTGGATATCTCTGGATATCAGTTCCAGCTCTTTACGTTGCTGCATGCAGATGAGTTAGTTTTCAGGTACAAAAAAGTAGTGAGGCTGCAGACAAACAAAAGCACTTCCCTGCAGGAGGGCGACACTGAAAGTTACCAGCAATCATTTCCTAGACTGGCAGGCTTCTTTAAGAATAGAGAACACTACACATAGTGGTACTTTAGAAAGAAAAGAACTGCGTGCAAGCAACTAAGGAAAGTAATATATTAGGCGAATGTTTACGTTAAGAACATGGGGTTTTTCATTACAGTGGAAAGAAAATGGAGGATATAGTCAATGCTCATTTTGTTAGCTTACAAAACTGTCATATAGCCTCATGTTTTGGCATCTAGCATGTTGAAAGATCCAAAAATGCTCAATACAAATTAGAACTCAAATGTCTACTTTTTTAAAAGAAAGAGCGCTCATGGATATGAACTGAAACTTGCCTATGTGAGGCAGGATCTAGCTTGTTGAAGAGTAGCTGCGTCATTCACTACAATGCAGTTATTAAAGACTAGAAAAAAGAATGGATTTAGTATGTGGCATTAAAAATATTAAATCAAATTGAAACTGCACTTATTACACTGAGAAAGAAGTCTCAACAAAAAAAAATTTGTTTCACTGGAAGAAATAGATTATAGATTCTTGTTTTAAGTTATCCGTGCTACTTCATTCTTGCCAAATGGTCAATCCTCGTCCAAATATTTTAATTAAATTATCAATAGAGCATTTATGTACAAAGTATAACTCATATGGTACTGATAAGTTATATATAAACAATATAAAATATTTTAAATATACATTTTCCTTTTTCTAATAGTTGACTATAATCTACAGTCTTTCCATTTCTTGTGTATGAGGTTTTAGAAGAAGTCTCTTAAAATAGGACTGTTTTAATTTTTAAAATGTCATTATAAGAATTGATGTTGTTTCTTGGGATCTGTTGTTCATACAAATCTTTTTGTTTCTCTTCCACACAAAGTCTACTGGCGAAGCTGTGTGTTCTCTGCCACAGGCTATGAAGTCTTTTATATAGAATTTCTTTGTTTCAAAGATATCTGTTTAGAAAAACAGAAGAGAAGCACTCTGTTTCTTTTTCTGCAGAAGAAATACAAACTTTTCTTGTTCCTGGAACTGTGTTGGAGAAGCATGAAAGAAAAGAAAAACTGATTTTTGCTACAGTCTTTAAGAGTCAAAATTAGTTGTCTTCTCCAGTTGTTTCACCAAGATGGTTTAGTTTCTATCAGCCTTACACTTGTCTAAAGATGACAGCCACTAAATCAAGACATTATTTTTAGTTAGATCCCAATAAACTGAGCCTATGGAAGTCACACAAAAATATGCATGCATCTGGAAGCTCAGATGAGGAAAAATTATGTACAGATAAAAATATTTAAAACATTATTCGTTACCCTTTTTAAATGGAATAATTACCAGAGCACAGATCCAATTTTATTGCATTTCCCAAAGATTTTTTAAATATTGAAAGGCTGTAGGAGATTGTTAGAACACTATGTGCAATATGTTAAGGTAATTATGTGCAACACATCCAGGTACTTTTCTGCAGGGCTTCCTAAATGTGTAATTGACGAGCATTTGTTTCATTGTGGCACTGAAATTTGAAAGAAGACTTCAGCAAATCCAAAATCCATCTCTTCTGTTCATATGGACATTTACTCCTGCCATTAAGCATGTATATCTCACCTATATTCGGAAGGTTTACGCTTTCATCTTTTGGCCCATACAATATTTTCCCTTGTAAATGTACAGGCATACTAGATTTCAGTAATCTCTAAGTCTTCTTTTACTTCTCTCTTCTTTATCACCGTTCAGTCTTTCAAAGAGTTCCCAAGCTACTCAGCTGAACACAAAGGAGTTATTTTTGTCTCTAAGAATATGGCAGAAGGCCTACTGTATACAGAGTACAAAACATCAAGGTATTCATGACAAAAATCTAATTTAAGAACAATGCTGTCAACTTCTCAGCAGTATCAAAGTGAATCATTGCTCAATAATAACAGTTATATGTGCACCCAGCTTTTACAAGTGTTGCTTTATCATGCAGATAGATTCTGATGGAAAATTACTTACTTGATTAAGGGGGAACCCAACCTACTTTGCCCCTGTTTTTGAAAGTCACCTATAATAAAGTTTATATAACAATAAATGTGCCCTTTTCAGGCTGGTTGATTATTTTGCATTGGATACTGGCCATTTGTGTCTGCTTAATCCAATTATGCATTCTCTCTAGAAACATCTTACAGCAGAAATTCCAGAGTCTTTACATTGGTTTTGTTGAAATGTACTGGTTTATGAATAAATAATACAGATGTTGGCTTTGATTCTTAGTAGACTTTAAAAGAAAATGAGTCTAAAGCTAGACAGAAATCAGGAGGCTGGTTCTTTCATGGATTTGTAACTAATGTGTTCCTTGAACTTGTGGGTTGAAGAGCAGTGACATTTGATATGAACTGAAGTTAAATGTTTGGGTGAGTACAGCATTACAGACCAAAATTTCCATTCCCTAGAGGTATGTCCCTTATGTATTCCATCAGGGCAAACCCTTGTATCTGTAGAACGCCTTAGAAATTATGTGGATACTCCACAGTGCAGCGGAGTGCTACAGCCCAGGTGCATACCACAGAATAAAAGTAGTAAAACGTTGACATTTTAAACTACCTAGGGGTACATATATTTCTAATTTTGTGGCTTTCCATTTCTTTTAGTCTGTCACGTTTCCTTTCCCTATTGTTACTACAGACTCCGCGGGATACCATAAGTGAAAATTCACCAAAATTCTCCATTGTAAGATCCTTCTTTTCTGCTGACTTTTGTCCTGGCAGGATATAAAGCATCTCTTTCAGTTTGTCTGGGACACAGATGGGCATGGGCAAATTTTTTCAACATCAGAGTCATTAATCAAAACAACTTTTTCTACTTTCTAATAGCCTCTGTCTTACAAAATCTTGATACATAGTAGATGGTTGAATATTTTCTATTTATGTGTGCCCAACCTTTTCCCAAACCAGCCCAAATAGATTAGTTTAGTGTCAGTATTCTCTAAATCATGTAGTTTTCCTATACGTTCAATAAAATATGGATACTTAACAGCTTTCTGCCTCTGTGGCTCATTGAAAGATAAAAATGGTCGAAGTGCACTGTAACAGTATAGAGTGATTTTTTACAGATATGGCATTTGGGTAAAATTTAATATTTGCCCTTGAACATTCAAGTATTGAAAAATATTTTTGAGTTCCACAAATCTATTGGTGGTAACTGTGGAATCATTCCTCATTATTTCACGCAGATCCTGAACGTTATGTTGTGGGACACCATCTGGTGGATAAATGTAGCTAAAGCATATACTTATAATTGCAAACAAGTTGATTTTTTGGTTCTGTAAAGTTCATATTTTTTCAGATCCCCTGCAATTTCCTTAGCCTTATCCAATCTCATAATAAAGGGAGGTTAAAGAACTATTCAGATGCAAATCCTTCACCAGCATGGCGTCTTCAAAAAGCAACGCAGACCATGAATGAGCTTTGTGCTTCAAGTACTGAATTATGACACATTTTGAATGTTGAGATACCCATGGGTGTATTTTGGCATCAGCATTGTAGTGTATACTTCTGGAGTTATTTACTGTGCTTTTATTCACATCAAGGAGCATTCCCAAAGCAGAGAAACTAGATTCCTTTAGTATGAGATTAAACTAGAAGATATGCTCCAAAAGTACACTTAATGCTTTCCAGCCACAGAACAAGGCCTTTTTGTGATGTGGATGTTGAGCTCTCAGCACAAAATCTTTCATGCCACAGATCCTTCCTTATTAGCCTACACTACTTGCTAATGTAGATGTTGTTCACATGACTCACCAGGACCTACCTACAGAACAGAGCCTATATAGATGGGCTTTGCAGATCTGACTAGAAACATCAGTCCGTCACAAAATGGACTTCAGAATGGAGACGGGGCAAGCTTCTGTATGCTTGAAGATTCATAACATGGCTCGAAGGCATGTAATTTAGTAGCTGAGCAAAAAGTCCCAGATCAAACCTTTACTCCTTAGTCAAAAAGAGTCCAAAGAATTCATTTTAGAAAGTGCTTCTTTTCTTTTCTTTTCTTTTCTTTTCTTTTCTTTTCTTTTCTTTTCTTTTCTTTTCTTTTCTTTTCTTTTCTTTTCTTTTCTTTTCTTTTCTTTTNTTTCCTTTCCTTTCCTTTCCTTTCCTTTCCTTTCCTTTCCTTTCCTTTCCTTTCCTTTCCTTTCCTTTCCTTTCCTTTCCTTTCCTTTCCTTTCCTTTCCTTTCCTTTCCTTTCCTTTCCTTTCCTTTCCTTTCCTTTCCTTTCCTTTCCTTTCCTTTCCTTTCCTTTCCTTTCCTTTCCTTTCCTTTCCTTTCCTTTCCTTTCCTTTCCTTTCCTTTCCTTTCCTTTCCTTTCCTTTCCTTTCCTTTCCTTTCCTTTCCTTTCCTTTCCTTTCCTTTCCTTTCCTTTCCTTTCCTTTCCTTTCCTTTCCTTTCCTTTCCTTTCCTTTCCTTTCCTTTCCTTTCCTTTCCTTTCCTTTCCTTTCCTTTCCTTTCCTTTCCTTTCCTTTCCTTTCCTTTCCTTTCCTTTCCTTTCCTTTCCTTTCCTTTCCTTTCCTTTCCTTTCCTTTCCTTTCCTTTCCTTTCCTTTCCTTTCCTTTCCTTTCCTTTCCTTTCCTTTCCTTTCCTTTCCTTTCCTTTCCTTTCCTTTCCTTTCCTTTCCTTTCCTTTCCTTTCCTTTCCTTTCCTTTCCTTTCCTTTCCTTTCCTTTCCTTTCCTTTCCTTTCCTTTCCTTTCCTTTCCTTTCCTTTCCTTTCCTTTCCTTTCCTTTCCTTTCCTTTCCTTTCCTTTCCTTTCCTTTCCTTTCCTTTCCTTTCCTTTCCTTTCCTTTCCTTTCCTTTCCTTTCCTTTCCTTTCCTTTCCTTTCCTTTCCTTTCCTTTCCTTTCCTTTCCTTTCCTTTCCTTTCCTTTCCTTTCCTTTCCTTTCCTTTCCTTTCCTTTCCTTTCCTTTCCTTTCCTTTCCTTTCCTTTCCTTTCCTTTCCTTTCCTTTCCTTTCCTTTCCTTTCCTTTCCTTTCCTTTCCTTTCCTTTCCTTTCCTTTCCTTTCCTTTCCTTTCCTTTCCTTTCCTTTCCTTTCCTTTCCTTTCCTTTCCTTTCCTTTCCTTTCCTTTCCTTTCCTTTCCTTTCCTTTCCTTTCCTTTCCTTTCCTTTCCTTTCCTTTCCTTTCCTTTCCTTTCCTTTCCTTTCCTTTCCTTTCCTTTCCTTTCCTTTCCTTTCCTTTCCTTTCCTTTCCTTTCCTTTCCTTTCCTTTCCTTTCCTTTCCTTTCCTTTCCTTTCCTTTCCTTTCCTTTCCTTTCCTTTCCTTTCCTTTCCTTTCCTTTCCTTTCCTTTCCTTTCCTTTCCTTTCCTTTCCTTTCCTTTCCTTTCCTTTCCTTTCCTTTCCTTTCCTTTCCTTTCCTTTCCTTTCCTTTCCTTTCCTTTCCTTTCCTTTCCTTTCCTTTCCTTTCCTTTCCTTTCCTTTCCTTTCCTTTCCTTTCCTTTCCTTTCCTTTCCTTTCCTTTCCTTTCCTTTCCTTTCCTTTCCTTTCCTTTCCTTTCCTTTCCTTTCCTTTCCTTTCCTTTCCTTTCCTTTCCTTTCCTTTCCTTTCCTTTCCTTTCCTTTCCTTTCCTTTCCTTTCCTTTCCTTTCCTTTCCTTTCCTTTCCTTTCCTTTCCTTTCCTTTCCTTTCCTTTCCTTTCCTTTCCTTTCCTTTCCTTTCCTTTCCTTTCCTTTCCTTTCCTTTCCTTTCCTTTCCTTTCCTTTCCTTTCCTTTCCTTTCCTTTCCTTTCCTTTCCTTTCCTTTCCTTTCCTTTCCTTTCCTTTCCTTTCCTTTCCTTTCCTTTCCTTTCCTTTCCTTTCCTTTCCTTTCCTTTCCTTTCCTTTCCTTTCCTTTCCTTTCCTTTCCTTTCCTTTCCTTTCCTTTCCTTTCCTTTCCTTTCCTTTCCTTTCCTTTCCTTTCCTTTCCTTTCCTTTCCTTTCCTTTCCTTTCCTTTCCTTTCCTTTCCTTTCCTTTCCTTTCCTTTCCTTTCCTTTCCTTTCCTTTCCTTTCCTTTCCTTTCCTTTCCTTTCCTTTCCTTTCCTTTCCTTTCCTTTCCTTTCCTTTCCTTTCCTTTCCTTTCCTTTCCTTTCCTTTCCTTTCCTTTCCTTTCCTTTCCTTTCCTTTCCTTTCCTTTCCTTTCCTTTCCTTTCCTTTCCTTTCCTTTCCTTTCCTTTCCTTTCCTTTCCTTTCCTTTCCTTTCCTTTCCTTTCCTTTCCTTTCCTTTCCTTTCCTTTCCTTTCCTTTCCTTTCCTTTCCTTTCCTTTCCTTTCCTTTCCTTTCCTTTCCTTTCCTTTCCTTTCCTTTCCTTTCCTTTCCTTTCCTTTCCTTTCCTTTCCTTTCCTTTCCTTTCCTTTCCTTTCCTTTCCTTTCCTTTCCTTTCCTTTCCTTTCCTTTCCTTTCCTTTCCTTTCCTTTCCTTTCCTTTCCTTTCCTTTCCTTTCCTTTCCTTTCCTTTCCTTTCCTTTCCTTTCCTTTCCTTTCCTTTCCTTTCCTTTCCTTTCCTTTCCTTTCCTTTCCTTTCCTTTCCTTTCCTTTCCTTTCCTTTCCTTTCCTTTCCTTTCCTTTCCTTTCCTTTCCTTTCCTTTCCTTTCCTTTCCTTTCCTTTCCTTTCCTTTCCTTTCCTTTCCTTTCCTTTCCTTTCCTTTCCTTTCCTTTCCTTTCCTTTCCTTTCCTTTCCTTTCCTTTCCTTTCCTTTCCTTTCCTTTCCTTTCCTTTCCTTTCCTTTCCTTTCCTTTCCTTTCCTTTCCTTTCCTTTCCTTTCCTTTCCTTTCCTTTCCTTTCCTTTCCTTTCCTTTCCTTTCCTTTCCTTTCCTTTCCTTTCCTTTCCTTTCCTTTCCTTTCCTTTCCTTTCCTTTCCTTTCCTTTCCTTTCCTTTCCTTTCCTTTCCTTTCCTTTCCTTTCCTTTCCTTTCCTTTCCTTTCCTTTCCTTTCCTTTCCTTTCCTTTCCTTTCCTTTCCTTTCCTTTCCTTTCCTTTCCTTTCCTTTCCTTTCCTTTCCTTTCCTTTCCTTTCCTTTCCTTTCCTTTCCTTTCCTTTCCTTTCCTTTCCTTTCCTTTCCTTTCCTTTCCTTTCCTTTCCTTTCCTTTCCTTTCCTTTCCTTTCCTTTCCTTTCCTTTCCTTTCCTTTCCTTTCCTTTCCTTTCCTTTCCTTTCCTTTCCTTTCCTTTCCTTTCCTTTCCTTTCCTTTCCTTTCCTTTCCTTTCCTTTTCTTTCTTTCTTTTTCTTTCTGATGCAATAGGATGAATTTGTTGAGAGATTTCCTTTCAATCCGGGGTTATTTTACTGAATTTCTTATTATTTGGAAGACAACATCACTGATAGATGTTACATATTCACTTGAAAAAAATGCTTTTTATAACTTTATATTTTTATATATTTGTTTAACATTTCTCATGAAGCAACCAAATTAAAAGATAGGGTGTCTTTTCTAAGAGTAAAAATGGTAGAGGAAGAAAGAGAAAGAATCACATCTGTGATGGCTGATGTGCTAAAAATGTACTGATCTTTTTTAAGTTCAT
The DNA here is from genome assembly GCA_016647715.1 of Pavo muticus. Classification (NCBI taxonomy): domain Eukaryota; kingdom Metazoa; phylum Chordata; class Aves; order Galliformes; family Phasianidae; genus Pavo; species Pavo muticus. Next base: position 2,945,385 of record JACDJE010000312.1, on the reverse strand, counting down.
CTCAGCAAAACCTCGCACAATCACCCCATTTTTATGCCAAGAACCCACATATTTTATAGCCTGGACTTTTCTACAACATAAATATAAAAACAAAATGATGTATTATTGATGGTAAATATTATTTGCACCAACTATATTTCTGATAAGCTGTAATAAATGTATGCTAGTTACTAGGTTAAAGCTGGCTGTAAATTTGTAAGTGCATGTAACCATGTAGTATTTCACCTTGTGTGATATAATATTGAACCTTATAATCTACAAGCCATATATTTAAAATGAAGTAAGCACAAATTCTTAAAATGAAGAAATCAGCAGTATTCCTGTAAAAGGGGGCATCATTTACTGGGATAGTTTTACTAGGCAAACCCGGCTGTGACATTTATGAGGCCAAGATAAGTAACATGGAATTATTAAGAAAGTTACCTTAAGAACAAATTTAAATATGCAAGCTTTACATTCACTTTTAGGATTAGCAATGCCTATCAGTTTGGTGCTTGCATTTCAATTTAGCTCTTAATTTTATATTAAGAATGTAAGAAAGACCTGACTGGGTCAGTCCAGTGGTCTAGCCAGCTCAGTTTTCAGTCTTCATTACTAAATATAGGAGAATTTATTCACAGGGAATAACAAGCCCCGTGGTTTTCAGTCGTCTGTTCCTCATCACTTTCCATTATTGTGTTAGGGACACAAGATATACATCCCCACCCTATGGCAATGTCCATTTATTTGTGTTTTGAACCTGCTGTTACAGTTTGACTCTTCAGTCTCATATGATAGCAAGTTCCAGAAGCCCACTAACTGATGTTTAAAGAAATGCTTCATTTTATCTTTTAAACTCCCTTCTATTATTTTCATCAAATTTTCGTATTACAGGATGCAGTAAACAAAAGTTCTGCTTTCACCTTACCTTGTGTTTCCATCACTTTTCTCCCCAGCCTTCTTCTTTCCCTGCTGAGTCCCAAATTTTTTACTCTTCCTCAGAAGACAGCAGCTCAATTCTGCATTCATTTCAGCTGCCTTAGAGCTGTACATTGTCATGCAGAATGCCAATACATTTTTAATATTTTTGAGAACTTTTCAGAATATTTTGGGATCCAATTGATATATTGCTGAAAAGAATAGTGACAATTTCCGTATTATCAATGTGATATTTGCTTTATAGTAAGAGAAGTTACTTTTCTCTATTGCTTATCCATAAGGGTTGACTAGAGTTTATACTGAGGAGTATAGTTTGATTTTCTCCTTACTATTTTCAAGCTATTTTATATTCAATGCTATTAATTAACTTCAAATTTAAAATTTTGAGGAGTACCTTATTTTAGCTATAGCAAGCTAATATATTTTGCTTTTTGCTTTTTGCTGATTCAGTAACATGCTTTCCTCTTACATGCTATTTGTTTATTCCTTTAAAGTATTTATGTTTCTAAAGCACTTTCAATTATGTTAGGCTCTTCTGGGATGTCTTTAAAGTTTTCCTCAAAGACTGTGAATCTGACTTTTCTGATACTCAGTATTTCTCCTGCTCTAACAAATTCTGCTGAACACTAGTTTTGAAATTTTTCATTTTCCCTTTCATTTGAGAGGTGTTTCTTCAATGTTGTATGTTAAGGAGTTAGTTCTGCATACTATCTAAAAGTGCAGAAGCTTCTAGCCACAGATAGCTACCTTCTTTTCTCCCAGGAGAAAAATACAAGCATTGTGTTGACTGTTTTTGATTTATAGAATACAAAGACCTCATTCATTCTGTTTTCAAGGTCATGGCTATGTGATCTTCTTGACAAGTTTGAACAACTTGCAGATAAGCATCAAGAAGTCCTCATGAATAACAATGACTAAACTGTCAAGATAGTAGTAGTATGATTGAAGGGAGCATCCTCTAAATGCAATACATAGTAAGGAATGTGGAGAAAACTTCTAAGCCTTCCTGTTGTGATAAAATGGCATGTGCCATTTTTAATGTAATGGTGAACTGGATTACTGCCTGGGATCAAGATTTAAATGAATTGGCCTATTTAGCCAGGAAGAGAGGGATTTTTGCAATTTTGTATAAAGCAGAATGATGTGTAGGAAGCTCAGAGAATATGACAAGGCCTTTGACATGGTCCTCAACCACATCTTTATCTCTAAATTGGAGAGATGAGGATTTGAAGGGTGGACTATTCAGTGGATGAAAAATTTGTTGGATAGTCACGGCCAGAGAGTTGTGGTCAATGGATCTTTGTCGAGGCAGAGGCTGGTGATGAGTGGTGTCCCCCAGAGATCTGTCTTGGAACCAGTGCTCTTCAACATTTTTATCAATGACATAGACAATGGGATTGAGTGCACCCTCAGCAAGTTTGCAGATGAGTGGTCCAGTTGATATAATAGAAGGAAGGGATGCCATCTTGCCAGGCTTGAAAAGTGGGCCCATGTAAATGTAATGAGGTTCAACAAGGCCAAGTGCAAGGTGTTGCACTTGGTTTGAGGCAATCCCAGATATGTGTACAGACTGGGAGAAGAACTCGCTGAGGGCAGCCCTGTGGAGAAGGGCTTGGGGGTCGTGTTAGATGAAAAGCTTGACATAACCCAACAGTTTTTGCTTGCAACTCAGAAGGCCAACAGTATCCTGGGCTTCATGAAAAGGAAGGTGGCCAGCAGGGTGAGGGAGGTGATTATTCCCCTCTACTGAATGTTTACATGGTCTGATAATGCTATGACAAGTGGCAATGGTTTTCAAGTAAAAGAGAGGAGATTTAGATTAGATGTTAGAAGGAAATTTTTCACTCAGAGGGTGGTGAGGCACTGAACAGGCTGCACAGAGAAGCTGCAGATATTTCATCTCTGGAGTGTTCAAGGCCAGACTTGATGGGGCCCTGGGCAGACTGATGTAATGGGTGGCAACCCTATCCACAACAGAGGGGTTGGAATGGTCTTAAAGGTCCCCTCCAACCCAAGCCATTCTATAATTATATAATTCTGTGATTTTATGATATCTTTCTCTGACTCTATTTGTCCTCTATGGGAGGCCATTTTGCAGCATTCAAGAAAATTCCTTAATGCTGCTGAGTTCCATATGAAGAGACTAACAGGATGCAGAGTTTGGCACAATTGTCTTCTTTCTGTTCAGGACTACAAATATCAGTGGTGGCAAAGATCCAAACTGACCTATGCTGACAAAATAATTCAAGTAATTCTCCAGGGAATCTGACCACAAACACATTTAGTCCTTTACTTTCATACTGAACTCAAAACACTGCAAAAACCCTGTCGTATGCTGTTTTTATGGTTTTCATGGTATGAATGGTTTTACAGTTTTCGTCGATATTCCACATCATAACATCATGCAGTGCACTGGGAGTTAAAGAGTTAATGCTGCAGTTCCATCGATAGTTGATACTTCTGGTCTCTTGGTCTCAGAAGAGCAGTATGAACTACAGCTCCCAGAAGACTTCATTTTTCCATTTCTGTTTTCCGTTTGGAGGGAAAGATAAAACTGACTGGAAGTCATGAGACTTTCCTCTTTTGCTCCCTGGTCATTTCACCTACAGCACTAGAGTAAGGACTTCAGTTTTGGAAACTCTCTTTCACATTTTATTTGATTTATTAGCTTCAATTACAATCATATTGTATTATATCGTATTATCTCACATTACACTGCTATATTCAGTAAATTAAGTTTTTCCCTAAGCTCACTGCCACTGTTTTTCTTGTCTAGGCCCATCTCCCTACCTTTTTTTTCTTCCCCCCTCCCACTCCCCACCTTCTCAGGGCATGGATCCGTGGGTGCCTTCTCCCCCTTGTCACAAAACCAGGCCAAACCAGGCTTAATCGTGACAGCCGTGCAGTTGTAAGTTCTGTGCTACACGCCTTCATTAACATCTTGGTGTGGTACCACATGAGACTGAGACATACAACAAGGCTCTAAAGAGTTCTAAATAAACTAGGTTCATTTAATTCCTAGATAAATTTCATAGAAGTAGGACACGTGAAAACTGAGTGAAGATTCCCATGCCCAGTGTGACTAGGGATGCCACGTATGTTAATTAAGCAAACAGAAACAAGAAAATAGTTTGTATGTATTTTGAGGTGCATACAATTCACAATATAACAGGTTTATACTCTCAGTGCCAGATTAACCTAGCCAGAAAGGATAATTGATTGGTTTTATGCATCATTGCACGGTGTCTAAAGGCACTCATAATCTATGGTTGACTGCATTTTGACTGCACTGCCAAAATGAATACAATTCCTTCACTGTTGAGTAAGATCATAACATTTATATTGACAATTGAGAACTTCGAATAATACACAATCCCATCATGTCTTTTCTATAAAGTTAAGATTCTTTTATGTCCAAAATCAAAAACAGATTGCACAACCCAAATAGATAGGATCTTGTTGGCATTTTTCAATTAAAATTGCTTATTTGTCTAAGTCTTTATCATACAGATATGAAAATATGTTCTTGCAGTATGGACTTGTCCTTTTTGTATATGTCCTCTCAAAATAAGATACAAAGGATATAAAGGAAACTGTCTTTTTAGTTTACAAGGCTGAGAAAATGCAACAATGTTCCCATTCAAAAATTATTTGTCTCAAAAGGTAGTAATAAACATGTAGACATCTATCAAGAATGACCAGATTCACTCTGACCAACAACAGCCTGAATCTCAGAATCCTAGAACTGTAGGGGTTGGAAGGGGCCTCTACAGATCATCAAGTCCAACCCCCTGCTAAAGCAAGTTCCTTACAACAGTGTGCACAGATAGGCACCCAGATGAGCCTTGAATATCTGCAGAGAAGGAGACTGCACAACCTCCCTGGGCAGCCCATTCCAGTGACAGTAAAGGAGTTCTTCCTTGTGTTAGTATGGGACTACTTCTCTGTCTGAAAACCAGAGAGACAAAATTTGGAATAAAAAGCTATTTAAATTTTTTTGATGGAACATGTGTCTCTGTCAAGCAAGGATGTAGAACTTTTAATAGACTAATTTTCAGACACTGAATAATTTTCTTCAAAAAATTCTGCTCAAGCTTCATTGGTTGCATTTTAAAAGTTTATAAAAGCACATTATTAAGATTTCTCTAAATCATTTGGGTTTTTTTTTCTTTCTAATTGCAGGGAGCCCTGTTATTTTAGCATAGAATTGAGAGTCAGTAGATGTCACATTTATTTCTGTCACTGCCATTTTGTGCTTCTAGAATTTTGTGCTTTGAATTCTCCATGATTAAAACAAGGATAAAAATAACTTCCTTTGTATAAAGCTTTGGGATTTATTGATGAAAGCATCTTTCTCAGCAAAGTATGAGATTAATTTGGTTGCTGGGCTTATAGGAATCTTTAAGGCACCTAGGTACCCTAGAACAATTGGGAGAAGGGAACAGTGTTGCAAGTTTTTACCTAAGTGTAACAGCCTCACCATTTTTGCCACCTACTAGATCAGGCTTCCCAGGGAAAGAGTGAAGTAAAGAGTTAGTGTGTTGAAATGAGTGATACATCCCAATTTTGCTGGTAGGATTAATGCTGAGGCAGTGTATCTGTCCAAATGCTTCTCCATGAGGCCTCACACTTGTGCTGGTGGTCTTTATCCTCCAGAGAAGAATTTGGATGTCAAGTCAGGTTGAAGCTGGCTTTGAATGTGCTAGTTTATGCACATCATGCAGGCTTCTGGAACTATTCTGCCTAAGCCTGCGTATGGACTGTTTTGCTTTATTCTCTTAATATTGTGCAATACATATCAATTTATATTGCACATAGTACTAGAAAAACAAACAAATAAACAAACAAACAAAAAACCATATTCCTTGTTTCCCAGGCTATAGTCTATCCATTCAAGTTAATCACTAATTTCAAACTGAAAATAGCCTGAGTTAGCAATGCACTGAGCCCTCCCTGTGTCCTGGTTTCAACCCAGACAACATTAATACCACACTGATGGTTTGATTGCTGCTGAGTGATGACTGTGTGCCCGGCACCCTTGGCAGCGGGCAGACTGCATTACAAGCTGTGTTGGGCTACATGCAGCCCATGGGCCACAGGTTGGACACGCCTCCTCTAGCTGGTTCATATTTGCAGAGCACTATGTCCAAATTCTATAATTTTGACAAAAAGCTATCCATCCTTCTTTCTAGACTTTTGTTGAGAACTACGGTAATACCTGGTTCTAAATGAGAGACACTTTTAACAAAACACTAGCACTTCCAGCTTTGTTCATTTTTCTCGTTAGTTAGAAATGTGTGTGATTTGTTGTTGTTGTTTTTCTTAAAGCCGTAGCACTGGAGTTGAGCAGTTTCATGGAAATCCCAGTTGCCGTTTGGAAAAGTAGGAGATAACTGCTGTCACTCAGGGCAATCGAGCAAGTCCTGAGGACACAAAACTGTCAAGAAAAGAAAGAAAGGGGAAAAAAGCATTATGTATATTTATTTTTTCAAATGGTCAGAATGGTGGAATAGGGAATTTTAACAAAAGCGAGGGCCAGATTCTGCACCAGGGAAGGGGCAACCCTGGCTGGTTGGATAAGATACTGGAGAGCAACCCCACTGAAAGCGATTTGGAGGTTTTGGTTGACAGCAAGTTGCAAATTAATCAACGGTGTGCCCAGGCAGGCAGGAAGGCCAAGGGTATCGTGGGGCACATCAAGCATGGCATGGCTAGCCAGTCAAGGGAAGGGACTGTCCCACTCTACACTGCACTGGTGCAGCCACACCTTGAGTGAGTGCTGCATGTAGTTTTGGTACACAGTACACAGTGATGATGAGTGTTATTCAGTTGAATGACGTAATTTTTTGTGCTTTTCAAATAAAATGCTGTACACATTCATATGTTCAGTGATGCGACATATAGCAGCTACTAGTAGTTTTTCACTCAGTAAAGAAATGGCTTTGCTTTATATTTATTACTCCTTAGTGGTAAAGAATTGTTAATAGCTTCCCCGGCAGATGGTGTTTATGGATCTGAAGAAACTTCATTGCTCTCCTTCTGTTTTTCACTGTAACAAAGATCAAATGCATTAACCTGATCTCTCAGTTTGTACAATTTCAGGAGCTACTGTATCACATTTGGAAACTGTGCTATGCTCATTCTGCCTTTCTACACTTTACTTAATTCCATGCACAGTTCTTTGAGACAGTTTCCTGTATTTTAAAAATGATGAGCATTGGACTCTCAGCCTGTCGCTCACTATAAACACTTTTTTCTTCCCAAGTTAATCTGACCTTCAGTTCTTCAAGAAACAGTGTCTTGCACCCAGCACTTCTTTAAGAGTTTCCTATAAATGAATAAATTCCTTTTTTTTTTTCTTTCTTGCTTTGAACATCTGAGATGTGAGATCCTCTGTCTTTAAACTTAACAGAGAAGTCTCCTACTCAGTATAAGCTCTGGGCAGCCTTCACTTTACTCACATTTGTTTTAAATCCCATGACAGCCACAGATATTCCCTGTATTTGATTTCAATGCCTTGTTACTGTTAGCTGACTTTGCCCTGTGGAACTTTCCCAAGTCTATGACTATTTATCAGCATTTAAATTATAGTAGCACCTCAACTTAATGTGGGAGAAGTGGCCACTAACATTCAGACTGGATAGTAATTGCGAGTTTATTGTCATGTACCCTTGTTCAGAATTTTAAAGGCCTTTGGCACTCTATTGCCTAATCTTCCAGCTCTTCATTTACACCTACAAAACTAGGAAGCCATGACGTCCAGTTCCATTTGTTTCCTGGCATAGGTAATCCCTTACAGTTCACTAATTTCACTTACCATCGTATGTCTGGTGCAGATAATCAATAATCCAGCTTGGAAATAATCTCATGTTCCAACCTGTTCTACTCATTAATTGAGTGATGGAGCCCTATTTACTTTCTTAAAGAAAAACTGAGATGTAACAAACCCAGCAGAAGCACTTATTGCATTCAGACTGGGTGGCTGAATTTCTGTATGTAGATTGCAAGCCTGCAATCAACTTTCTCCTAAATGTTTTTCACAGACTTAAAAACATGATGCTTTTTTTTGGACTCTTTATTCCAAATTGTTCCTTTCAATGTGATGATAAAGGCATGCAGGAGAAGAAAAAATCTCTAAGGAGATGCTCAAAAAGTAAGTGAAGTGCTACTTGCTTTATTTGTTAGCCATGAGTAGCAGTAAATTTTCAGTGAAAAATGGACAGAATTCACAGAGCTCTGAGGGTGTAAGGGAAGTGTCAAGAAAACAGCTGGTGAAAACTGACAGTGAAACTATAGAAAACCCTTTGTAAAGAAATACGGCAACTGAAACTTTCAGTGTGTTCGAGTTCAGAAAGATAAGTGTTGGGTTAGTTGGCATTAGTTATCTAGGAAGATTTCTCTTACCTTTTGGATTTGCCTTGGATAGGGTTTCAAAATCTAATACTCAGTTAGTAGCTCAGATCTGAGTTGTCCCATATAGTCAAGACAAAATAGTTTTTAATTTCAGACGAACTAATCTGAAGTCTGAAGACACAGCTCAGATGGGTAAAATCAAACTAACGTTAATTATTTGCAGCCAGAGCTTGGCAGTATGTGACGAAATTGGCCTAGACCTGATTGGATTATTATTAGAGTAACATGAGTTACATCTTCTGTTTGTTGAGGCCCATGCTTGCTTTATTAGCACTGTCATAACTGGCTGGTTTCTGATCGTGGAAATAAGCTTATGAATCTATTGCCTCCTCCAGGACCAGAAGAGGGAGGAAACAGCAAGGATAGGGACAGCAACCCCATTTGCTTTGTCAATAACAAGGAGATTTTATTTTTTATTTTTAGTTTTTAGTTTTCTCTTAGAAGCAGACTGAGAGGTAGATGTTCACCTCCCAGCCCACCTGAGATGTGGTCTGTCTCATGGTGGGATTCAACATCGGCAGCAAGTTGAGCATCAGTCAGCAGTGTGCTCAGGCAGCTAGGAAGGCCACCTGTATCCTGTGGTGCATCATGGAAGGCATGGTGAGGTGGTTGAGGGAAGGGATTGTACCACCCTACACTGCACTGGTACTCACCTTGAATACTGTGTGCAGTTTTTGGTACCACAGTACAAAAAGGATGTAAAATTATTAGAGTGTCCAAAGGAGGGCTACAAAGAAGGTAAAGAGTCTAGAGGGGAAGACATATGAGGAGTAGCTGAGGTCCTTTGGTTTATTCAGCCCAGAGAAGAGGAGACTGAGGAGAGACTTCATGGCAGCTGAAACTCCTCAAGAGGGGAGTGAAGGGGCAGTGCTGATCTCTGCTCTCTGGTGACAGCGACAGGACCTGAGGGAAGGGCATGGAGCTGCAATGGGGAGAGTGAGGTTAGATATCAGGAAAAGGTTTTTCACTGGCGGTGGTCAGGCACTGGAACAGGCTCCCCAGGGCAGTGGTCATGGTACCAAACTGCTGGAGTTGAAGAAGCATCTGGATGGTGCTCTCAGACATATGGCCTGATTTTTGGGTGGTCCTGTGTGGAGCCAGGATTTGGACTCAGTGATCCTTGTGGATCCCTTCCAACTTAAGATATTCCATAATATCATGTTTCTGTTAACTTTTTAAATATAGGGTCAAGCTTGTAGTATTTATTGAAAAATAATTAATTGTTCTCCCACAGTTCTGCTTCTGAACTTGTTAAGGTCACTGAGATACTATCAGTGCTATCAGTAAGATTAATAGTGTGATTCAAATCACACAAATGCCTGAATGCTTTAGTGTGGAGAATCTGAAACATCTGCACGGGGCTTGCAGCTACTGGGCTTGCGGGAGACCAGTGCTTTTCTGTAGCTATAGCTGTAATGCAGGTGGGATATCCTAGCCATCTTTCCTCAGGCTTCTTGGTTTCACTTGATAAACACTGATAAAATATTTCCGGTAACAAGAAGAAAAAAGGAAATGTGCATTAATCTACGATATATTGAATTTACTTCACATCTTTTAAAGTGAATGTTTTTTACAACCTCAAAAGCAATTTAATTGCATTTGTCTGTGCATAGTATTGCTGCAACATGAACAATTTAAGATTTGTCCCAGTTACTAAATAGCAGATAATTTTCTTAATTTTTATGGATGCTCTGTTAATATGCTAATATTTCAATAGGGCCAAGTGTCAGGTCCTGCATTTTGGTTACAACAACCTCAGGCAGCCCTACAGGCTTGGGGAGGAGTGGCTGGAAAGCTGCCTGATGGAAAGGGACCTTGGTGTACTGATGGACAGTCGGCTGAACATGAGCTAGCAGTGTGCCCAGGTGGCCGAGAAGGCCAATGGCGTCCTGGCTTGTATCAGGAATGGTGTGGTGAGCAGGACTAGGGAAGTAATCCTGCCCCTGTACTCGGCATTGGTAAGGCCTCGCCTCGAGTACTGTGTTCAGTTTTGGGCACCTCAGTACAGAAAAGACATTGAGGTGCTGGAGCAGGTCCAAAGAAGGGCAACAAGGCTTGTGAAGGGCTTGGAGAATATGCCCTACGAAGAGCAGCTAAAGGAACTGGGGCTGTTTAGTCTGGGAAAGAGGAGGCTGAGGTGGGACCTTATTGCTCTCTTCCAATATCTGAAAGGTGCTTACAGCGAGAGCGGGGTTGGTCTCTTCTCACTGGTGACAGGTGACAGGATGAGGGGAAATTGCCTCAAGTTGCACCAGGGTAAGTTTAGGTTGGATATCGGGAAAAACTGTTTTATAGAAAGGGTTGTTAAGCACTGGAATAGGCTCCCCAGGGAGGTGGTTGAGTCACCATCCCTGGATGTGTTTAAAAAACATTTGGACGTGGTGCTCAGGGACATGATTTAGCAGAGGGTTAGAGTTAGGGTAGTATGGTTAGGTTGTGGTTGGACTCGATGATCTTTAAGGTCTTTTCCAACCTCAGCAATTCTATGATTCTGATTCTATGATTCTATGCAGAACTGTACAAACGTGGGATTGAAAGTAAGTAGTACGATCTGCTTTGACTGGGGAGTTGGATGATATGAACTCATGATCCCTTCCAACAAAAATGACCTGATTCTATAAAATGCAGATGCAATTTTTAAAAATATATTTTGTGAAAAAGCCATACACCATAGTACCTTTGATAATAAGGATTTAATTGTAGAAGATAATAAATGAAAGAACTGTGCAAGTGCTGTAATATAATGATGTATGTTGTACTGACTTCTTTTTAAAAGTGGTGAGTGCAATCTTACTATTTTATTCTTCAGTATTTATTTTTACACTAAAATACATTGTAAAAAGGCAGCTTCATCAGGGAGATGCAATGAAACATAATTAAATCAGAGGTCAACAAGATGAGACTAACATGCAAATAAGTTAAATTACCTATATGAAAACGTAAGTAGATTTTACTTATAATATTTGGGACATTTTATTAAAAAAAAAATCTTGCTAGTATAGTAAGTATAGGAATGTAGACCTTCACAACTGTATTTCTGTGAAATTATACAGAAATTGAAAATAAACCCTGAAAAATACAGAGCATCACCTAATAATACAGTAGGCATAAAAAAATGAGTTTTGAATATTTTATACTTTGGCAATTAAAAATGCTATTTACTAGACACCATTTTTTTCATTTTGCATCCTTCATACCTACTGGCCAATACATTAAATTACAATGTTGCATTCTGCTCTCAACTTTCCAATACACTATCAAAATCAGAACTAAAAAAAAAAAAAAAAGAAAGTTGAATGGTTTAGTCCATCATTTAGTAAGCGTCTGAGTGTTACATGCTAGATGAACTTCATGAAGAATTAAAGCTGAAATATATGACAAGGTCATTCTAGTGACTACAGCCCATTAAAAAAAATGGTTTAGGGGAAAAAATAGGATGGCAGCATAGCTTGTTCTCTGGTGGAATAATTAAGCTCAAGCAAAGACATAAGAACGCTTTCTTTAATCCAGGTAATATCTATCTCTATCAAACAGTAATTGCAAAGTAGCTAGATTTAGGTAACACTTCAGCTCCACAAAACTTACATCTTGGCTATGCAAATCACACACATGAAGAAGAATGTTTAGGCTTTTGGAGACAGAAATGTTAAACAATACGTAATGTGACTTAGAATGAGAGACTGCTGTTTTATTTCTAGAAGAGACAACGAGTGTTTGGTATAAGGGGCTCTCTTCTTTTGCTATACATATTAACAATTCTCACTGGACTGCAAGTTTTACAAGGATGTAGCATAAGATCAAAAAACAACAACAAAAAAAACAGACACATTTTTTTTTCAGTATATTCAACTCACAAATAGTAGGATTTCCATAAGAAGACATCATGTATAATTCTTGTTTTAACAGTTTTTCATGATAACCACTAAGTTTTGTGAGAATCCAGATAACCCCAAAACTTGAGATTTAGACATACATACAACAGCACTACCATTTCTATCCACGTTATGTACAGAACAGTAGCTTTTTCTTCTTGCTGTACTGAGAAGGAAAAAAGGATGGCTGGTGAATTTGATAGCTGAAATAGAATACCTATAGAAACTTATTAAGGTCACTTCCAGAAAGCATGTTGTCTTTTCTTTATTTGGAGAATACCTGGCATACTATAGATGCCAGCAGAATTAAGTAAATACCATAAATTGAGAAAGAAAATCAAAATACTTCCATAGTTACTGTTAAAGTGAGAGTTTGGGAACATATCTTGCAGGCTAATGAGGCTAAGCCTTGCTATGTTTTGTAACCTACACCATCTCCAAAACCATTGAGATTACATGACACTGGTGCATATGCTGTCAGTCAAGGGTCTCAACTGGAAATCAGACTCATTCTCTGAGGCTGAACGTGGAGTACAGAGTTCCCCTTCCCAGTGCTGAGCTCCAGAGCAGGGCTATCAGCTGATGGGCAGTGCTTGTTTGCATTTGCAGGAAGGAAGTAGTCTTGGAAACTGTCTGGGCTCTTTTCCCTCCCCAGCTCCTGGGATGAATGTCCTTTATCATTTAACACTCTCTCCACCACATCTTTCCCAGACAAGATGGAGAATGTGGGAAACTGGATTAGGAGACATCCAAGCCAATATGCAGGGGTGCAGCAATATGTACAGAAATGGGTTTCGTTCTAAACCATGTTTAACCTGAACTTCATTATCCAAAGCAAACATGTTTCTATAATGCGGTCTCTACAGCAATGCATTGGCAATCCCCCTTAGCCATGGTGTGGGCTTGAATCACAGGCATATTCAAGTACCCAATAATGCCTCTGAGATACCTCAGGGAATACACAGTGTAACTCTGTGGGTCAGATGAACTGCAGTACCTGCAGTTTGGGTGGTTCATAAAATGAACAATTTCCAGAGCTGGCATACCACCTTTGCCAGTGAAAACAAGATGCGTGCTTCCCCTCTTTTCATGTTCTGTTATCATATCTGTAAGATCACATTGTCTTGTTGTGATTGCACACCTGTGTATAAGCAAATAAAGTATTTTTAGCACAGAAATATAACGGGGACTTTTTGGCAAAATGTGTATAGTAAGCCAGTCATTACTGTGAATATCCAGAAGAGTAAGTGATCATTTATTCATTTTATGCACAGCCATCCAGGAGTAAGATTAAATAGGTTATAGGTCATATGTTTTGGAAAAGGACATGTAGGTAACAGAAAGTATGCTGATAGCTCAATCTGCATCCAGAAATATTCATTTTCCACTCAAATTTCTTTAAACTTAGTGGAGATTTTAGGTGTCAATAGGCAGAAGGAAAAATAAAAGAGGTTGACTTTAAACAACTTCATACATTTGGGCATATTTAATTTTATACATTTCGGTATCTAGACTAAGTATCAATCAGTTATTAATAATGAATAGCATCTCAACAGAACAAATGAAAACAAACCTCAGCCAATGGATGTCACACTGGAATGCAACAAAATACCTTCTAGAAGTTCCCTTGCTCTTCATACTTAAACATGGCATGACAAGCAAATTCAGATCTGACTACTTGATAAAACAATTTTAATATTAAGGCTGACTTTATAACCACCTCACCTTCTAAAATCCAAAGATTCCAATGCAACATAAGAACTACGGATCTGTGTACAAGTTTCTACATCTACAGCGCATTTCCTCTTTTTTCTTTTGTTAACACCCTAGGGATATTTTTAGGAGTTAAAATAAGTGATTATAGACATTTCTGTTGCCAGTTTTCTACCTTTAAGATGTCAAGCCTTTCTTATTTGAGGTTTCTACTTTTTAAATCTAACTAGCTGAAATGGAAGCCACCCACACCATTTTTCTATGAAAATGAGATATTTGCAATATAATACTTGCACTGCAGTTCCATTCCTCCATCATTCACACTCCGTCGATGTCGTTTCAGCGGTCTGAACAAGCAAAGGCATGCACATAATTAATTCCATGAGGGACAGCTTATTCATATACTTGTGCACGCAGCTCTTGCTCTTTGTCTATCAGTTGCACGTAATTTACAATGGCTATTTCTGCTAATTTGAGTGCTGTGTGTAAATTAAGTTCCAAATAAAGCTCCAAGTTTTCAGACTTTTTTATTTTGTAGCTCAATCAAACGTTTTCCATTGTCCTACACGCACATCAGCACGCACACGGACCCTGGAAAAAGCTTTTTCTATTCTCCAGCTTGTGCTGTACATAAAATGGTTTTAAAAATAGTAACACGGCAACAATTGCTTGCACATGTGTATGTCATAAACATTGCTACGCGCGCCCCTTCCCTCACTCCGGTCGCCTAGGAGCGCGACTCTAAAATGGCGGCGGCTGCCGACGCCGCCGGCAGGCAGGTGAGCAGAGCCGCAGCGCTCCCGCCTCACAGCGGCGCCCACAGCCGCAGCGAGCGGCATCGCCGCGGCCGCCCCCGGCGCGGCCCCTCAGAGCCATTCGCCTTCACAGAGCTCCCGCCTCGCCCCTCCGGCGGGCGGTGCCGGCCTCGCTCTCTCGCTCTGCTGGGGAGGCGGCGTGGAGGGAGGAAGGGGACTAGCTCGGCAGCCCGCTGCGGGTGGCGATGTGCCGCGGCCGGGCTGGGGGCTCCGCTGGGACGGCGTGGCAGAGGGCCGAGGCCTGTCTGGGGGAGGAGATGGGGAAAGCTCAGCTAGTGGAGTCTGAAGAGCAGCTGCCTTCGGGCACTGCCCTTTCCCTTAAGCATGGCTGTTGAGCTGGGGGTTCCATTTTGGAGGTAGGTGTGCTCCCATCTGCATGCCCGGCAGCTGCTCCCCTTTGCACTCCCTGGGGACAGGCATTGGTGTTCCTGGCACTGATGTACAGCTGCCTTCCTCCCAGGCAGCTTTTCCATTGGCAGATTGTGTGGGCCATTTGTCCAGGACTTTCCCTGCCTGACCGCTGCAATCAGGCTGCAGCCATATCGAGTTCTGGACAAATGGCCATGTCCAGCCATCAGCTGTGCTGAGCCATAGGCCCTGCTGGGAAAGTACCACAGGTTTCATGCACTTGTGTTTGTACCCAAAGTTATCTTAAGTTCCAGAACATGCTACATGAACTCATCATGCAGCTAGTATAGGCTGCTCTAAGCATACCATCAGTACTTGGAAGCTGTTTTGTATTTGCAAAAATATTTCATAGAGTCTGCCGTGGGCAGGGTTGCCGCTTACCAGATGGGCTGCCCAGGGCCCCATCCAACCTGGCCTTGAACTCCTCCAGGGATGGGGCATCCACAACCTCGCTGGGCAGTCCATGCCAAAGCCTTGTTACTCTCTGAGTAGAGAATTACCTCCTAACATCTAACCTAAATCTCCTCTCTTTTACTTTAAAGCCATTCCCCCTTGTCCTGTCACTATTAGACTGTGTAAAAAGCCACTCACCCTCCTGATTATAAGTTCCCCTCAAGTACTGGAAGGCTGCAAGGAGGTCTCCCTGGAGCCTTCTCTTGTCCAAACAAAACAAGCCCAACAATTTACAATTTTGTGTTGTAAGCAAAAATTATCTTAATGATGCTGGGCATAGTAAGTCATTTACTAACCCCATGTTGTTTTGTGGAGACATCTTGCTTTATTAACTGCTGTAGCTGAGATCCCTAATACTCATGTTACTAGGATTGCCCTTACAAATTATGGCATATCACTAATATGCTCTGAACGTTTCATTTGCATCTACGTTTTTCAAAGTTAAGTACACAAGCTAAGTTTTCTGAATGTATACTTTTTAAAAATCGTGTGCATAAAATAAGTCTGCAAATGTATTGCAAGTTAAGCTGTTCTCCTGGTGGTCAGCTGTGCAGTTTGCCTGATAAGACCTGAGAAGCCCCTTCTTTCAACAACCATCTCATATCTCTGAACTGTGATTCTCTACAGAAAAACAAACAAACAAACAAAAAACTATCATGAGTGTAACATAATTGTTGATGTCTTTTTATCAATTTAAAGTAGGAACTACTAATTTAATATCTCTTTGTTTTATATTTTGCTATCGTTTGCGAGAGGCCATGATTCATATGTTAACTTTGGCATGTGTATTAATTTAGAGTCTGAATACAAGTGTGTTACAATGTAATGACTTATGCGGGATCTTGTGCTGAAAAATGTACTGTGTACTGTCAGGCAATAGAGAAACAGCTGAAGATCTGTGGCTTTAAGAGGAACGTGGATGTCTTGGTGTTGTATCTGGCTGGACTGTAAGTAGAATGTTTCTCTGGCTTTTACTAGAAGTGGAACACACAGTGCATGGTAACCCTTCATAGTGATTTCTGTAACAGTCCCTGAACATCATTTATATGTGAAATACCATCTTTATACCTAGTCTGTGTATGTTGTGCAAAAAGAAATGGCAAAGAAACAGGGACGCAGGGAGCAGAGCTGCATGAGCTGTGAAGAGGTTAAATGCCTCAGCCCTAGGCACACGGTCCTTCTCTAGCAACCCAGCATTGCTCGAGGGTCTGTTAGTTCACAGAGTTTTTGCATGAACTTCTACCAGAGGGAACAGAGACATAAAGCTTAATGGGCTGATCTCTACCTGTTCTAACTGGCTTGTAAGTCTGGGTGGAAAGAGTATCAAGACAGCAAATGAAAAAACACAGGACCTGCCCAGTCTGAGAACTGCCAAATTTCTGACCTCCCTGAAGACATCTGTTGTTGCAATAGCAAAACTCAATGGTAGCACCTTTGATATTACTTGCATCTCTGCTGTTAAGAACTGAAGGGAGGGCAGGGCAGCATGAAGTGAGTACAAGAGCTGTTTGAGGCAGGCAGCGCTGATCAGAGAACTGATCTCTGGGAGCTTTGTGAAACAGCTGAAGAGATGGGGCAGATGAGGAGAAGAAACCATGCAAAGAGAAGGAAGGCAAAGCTTTTATGAACCTGTGGGTGATCGGGGTTGATAGAGCTGTAGGATGAACGTGCTGAGAGGCTACCAGAGTGAGATGGATACATGACAGGACATACTTCAAAGTTTTTGAAAAGCATACTTTGAATTTCTGGCCAGGGCACAATTCCAAGTGTTGCATACCTGTCTGCAGCCTCACAACTCTGTCTAGAGTTTGTACTGTGGATATCATGTGTAAAGAACTAACATAGTGTAATAATTCAGGCACAAGGCTTTCAAGGTCTCTAAGTCCTATGAACGCAAAAAAACAAAAACAACAACAACAACAACAATAACAGGTGTTAGGGGATTTGGGGATTATCTAGTTTGCTTTTGGTGGAAATTAGGTGGCCTTGAAAGTCTCAGTGTATCCCTTTAGCACATCTCCTGATTTACACCCAGAAGGAATTCAAAACTCTGTGGAAAGAAATTATGAAACATCTGGTTACTGTTAAATTATTATAATATTTATTTTAGAAAGAAGAAAGCATAGAAAATCTTACTAAGTAAGGAAGATATTTACATACTGAGATGGTGTGTACAGTCTTAATAAGCGTATTTTTTGCTGTTAAATACTTAAATGTATATTCTCACTGGCTTTGAAATACTTCTTGCTATGGAATAAAGGAAGAATAAAAGAATGAAAAGAAATGATCAGAAGGCAGATATAGAGGTGATCTGTCTTCCCACGAAACCATTTTGAGAAAGATGATGCAAGCTTGTTTCTTTGATGATTGGAGAGAACCAATTTTCTTTTATTCTATCCCAAATTATATAAACCTTGAACCTCAGCCAATGTCAGTATCAGAACGTGCTTTCTTAAGTGTTAATTTGACATAATTTTCTACTGGCTGAAGTAGGAAGAAAGTAAAAAAAAAAAAAAAAATTAAAGTCAATCAAATTTGAGGAAATCAAATTTTACTTTTAAACCACTACTGTTAAAGGCACATGAAAAAGTTTACATTTGGTCACTGAAAGCTGTCATCCTAGGAAAACTGATTAACTTAGCAGTAGGTAGGATAGGAAGGCTGGAGGCCAGAAAATCTCAGTTTTGTAAGAGACATGCAAAGTCTGGAAGGCATACAGAAAGGGACATGCTCCTCTAAAATGTTAGACGAATTAAGCTCTACCTGGGGCAAATTAAATGCCTTAATACTGAAAAAAAGAAAAAAAAAAGAAAAAACAGATTAGGACTTGGAGATAGACAGCCTCATTTTGGCTGTTACAGTGGAGTAAAGCCAATTAAAATGTAAACCTGTGTAGAATGGTAGCGACAGAATGTCAGGAAATTTTGGCTTTGCTATCTGAAACGTAGTTTGGCAGTATACAGGTAAAAGTCTGCAGAAAAAAAAAATAATAGCTCTGGAAGAGCTCTGCGTGTCCTGTCAGCTCTCATGCACTTATCTTTAGTACTTGCAGAAATGCATTTACTTGTGACAACAAAATAAACACATAAATACAAACTTGCAGGTTTAGTTTTTAGGGATGATTTGAGGAGACCAAATAACCAGTTAGTCAGAGTAGCTGCTTGGGATAAGCTCATTTTCAGAAATACTTGAACATGAAAATACAGCACATCAACTTCGTGGGGTTTGCCCTGGTATTTTTTTTCCAGATGCAAGATAGAAAAGGTGTCCACTCTTTTCTTGTATCTGGAAGGGTTCTTGGGGAAAAAAAACACAGAACACATGAGAAGAGAGACTTGTCTTCACAGCTGGAACACAAGCAGAGCAGTTCAGGCTGATGGTGTGAGATTAATTCCTACCAATCCGGTTAATTCTTTCTGAAACACTGGCCCTGGCCATGCAGAATGTTCAAAACTGACATGAAAATTTTATTATATCAATTAAAATTGTAAAGGTCATCTACAATTATTTGAGAGGAAATGAAGAATATTTATTTAAAGCGATGAAAAACAGCAACAGTTAGTGAAAATTACTCAACAGCTCACCCATATACTCTGGTTAGTAGGTAATTTGTTTTTTAGAGCACACCAGCAAGCTCAGCTTCAAAGTGTGAGGTGCACAATTAAACTGAAATCCCTGCAAGCACATGGGAGGGAGATCCAACCTCAGTCAAGTTGTTCATTTAAAACAAGACTGCTGATGAGTATGAATACTAACTTTATACAAGAAAAATGTTGAAGAAGGGCAAAAGATTTCACAACATGCATTAATACGAAAAATAAGGAGTTGACAGCAATGTGCTTGTTGTCTGCCTTCTCTTAGCATCTCTGGCACCATGGCCAAAGAATCCATACTGTCCTTTCACAACATTTTTCCTTTTATGTTTGTGTCCCCCAGAATGCAAAAATCCTCCTTCTGTGTTCTCGGTAAAATTTCCACCAGCTGCAGAGTAGATGGGATATTATACTCACTGCAAAATATATGCTTTTATGGAAAAAGAAATTAGTGTATAACTGAGTTTGTTCCCATTTCTTTACCGTTTGCTGCTTTGTTATGCTTTCATGTGTTTAGCATGCATACGTTCTCTCTCCCTTTTGTACTATCTTCCTGCTATGTTTTCTACAGAATTGTTGCTTTTTAGTGCTTACATAATATTATTTACCAGAAATCAAACCGCTTATGAAGTGATTAAGCTCCACTTTATTTTTTTCCACTAGAGGACTAAGAAGTATTCCAAGTCTGTCGCTGTTTCGTAGGTTGAGGTATTTGTGGATTAACAACAATAAGGTAATGTAATAAGGCTGTAATGTCACAGAAGCATGTTTGAATTAAGGGACATTCCCAGGAGAGCGTTTAATATGACAATGTCCACATTAAGTTCTGCGGTATGATCCTAAGAAAGTTCCACAAGCCATCTGCTGTACTTGCTCCATCTGTGCAAGTCTAGATGATCATATTTACTATGTCCTGTATGAGTTCTAAGACAATGCTCTGTAAAAATATCCGGATGCTACAGTTTTCAGCCAAGTCTAAGCATGTTGTATTTTAGAGAACATCAGCTACTTAGCAGTAGGATTTTGTGATTTGGAAATCTGCAAATATTTAGACAGCAATTATCAAGTGTCCTACTGAATCCAAACCTTACTAAAAAGGGGAAATTTATAAAAGACACTGTTTGCTAACCTGCTTTTAAATAGCTTACTATACAGTAATTTACATGACTTTCACAAAGGACGTGAATTCTTAAAGCACCAGAAGTGCTTGCTCAGGTAAATAAGTAGCTCTGTGAGGAGAGAAAATAATAAATTTACATTCCATGTAATTGGGGAGTATATGTGTATCTGCTGCCCCGGGCTAACATCAATTATTTAGCATCTTATGTCAACTTTGTTGAAAGACCTGTGGTTATCCAACTGTTCTCAAAAAAAAAAAAAAAAAAGCAGAAGTATGGATATGTGAAGAAGTTGAACTAAAACCACAGTATAAGGCTTTCCACTTTACTTCTAAAAGGCACTAAAGAATAAGGAGAAATGGCCTGTTGACTATGAATTTGACAAAGATGGAGAAATGCCATTCTGTATGACAGGTGTGTGTAAGTCCCACACTACACAAGGTACAATAACCACTGTGAAGAATGTGACTTTGTTTTCAGATTGCTATTTTCACTCAGCCGTATTTTTCTGAACCTTGAAGTAACTTTTAATTTCCAACAGGGAAACTTACTTTGTCTCTTCCTTCCAACTTTCAGAAAATACATAGAGCAAAACACATTTGTCTTAAACTCAGTGGTATAATTCAAGATCTAAAATCATTCCTGCGCTAGCAAATTACATTACAGAAATCAAAATATCATCAGGAATCAAATTCTATTTGTTGTTGTTGTGTTTAAACTGTAAGGATAAGCAGCTGTGCAACATTAATTCTCTCAGCTGTTTCAAGGGCCACATTGGCACCCCCTTCCAGGTGTTAAACTTGCATTCATGTCAAGACTGAAAGATTAAAAACTTCCTATAGTAAAACAGTTTTTAAAAGACTATGTTCTCCAATGTTAGATTTAGACTGTTACGTAACAGTTTTCCTAACTCTGATTTTAGATCCAAGATCTAAGTTTCTTGGAGAAAAACTACTGTTTGACTGAGCTCTACCTCAACAACAATGAACTCACAGATATATCAGGTATCAATCTTCCCTTTTCAGATTGCTGAGCTATACTTTCTTTTTTGTGTACTGGCATTCAAATTTATAACAGTGGATGACAGCCAGTAACTTAATGGTTGAAAGCTCACATGTATGCATAAATGTTAATTATTTTCTTAGGGATTTGATTTGTTCCGGTATACTTGAGTGGCAATAAACTGAGAGTTCATATCAAGTTTATGCTGGTCTAAGGGCAATGAAATATCATACACTTTAATATCAGGCAATTGTAAAACATTTTGGATCCAGCATGACCATATCTTATATTCTAAATGAATATTCAAAGTTGTTTTTCCATCGGATGATTTGCAGCCCTCTTGCTGACCAGGCATTGCAGAAGCTGACAGAAGAATCTCCTGGGGGCCATTCATATTTACATGATGAAAAACTGATTGTAGTGCTGATAGACTTAGCATGAAAATGAAAGAGAATTAATTAATGAGTTGTCTCATTTCTAGTGTAGTCATTAACATCCTGTGGTTTCTTCATTATGTAGTTACACTTATAATCAGAAGTGTTTTACAGGAAAACATTTTTATTGCAAAGTTCCATTTCTTACTTACATATCTGTGTATATTTTGCTTGCTCTTCTTCATTAAAGTAGCTGTGCCATACCAATGAATTTCTGAATGAAGAGCCCAAAGCATATTAATACATTTAAGGATTTTAGATGCTTAAAATATTAATATTTTACTTCAATCAGTTCCTATAAAATATTAAGATGAGAAGTTGTGTTGATTAGTTTCTGTGAGATCTTGTGGAAAAATCAGTGTTTGAAAGAAAAAAACATTCAGGCACAAGAGACATTACAGTAGATGCCAACATATGGGTTAACAAAGGGTGGGTGTCATTAGCAGAGAAATGTGGATGAGAAAACCTGTGTAGGAATTGGAAAATGAGATGTTGAAACCAGTTGTGGTATGATGATGTGAATATGTAGTCTGGGTCAGCCACAACAGTGCTTGGAATAACTTCTTAATACATTAATAATAATTTGAAATGGAACTACTTTCAATAGGCATAATCTGTGTATTGCTTGTAAGGCAAAGGCAATGTTAGGTAAAAGGAAGTGGAGTTAAAGATTACTGGGATATAGGAGATGGGAAGGGATGCGGGAAGAGATGAAGAAGGGAACTGATACAGATTTTTTGGGTCAAGAATGATCAAGAGAAATGGAAAGAACCAGGGTCAAAATAAAAATGAGTTGCATTCAAACAACGTGACTGGGAAGGCTACAGGGATATTAAGATCTCTGATAAGGTTTTATGACTATTCTCATGCAGGGTGCTATAAAAATGTAGGCCTGGGTATATAACAAGAATGTAAAATTCAGTGTGCAACATAACAAACTAATTATCTAAATAAATGCAATGAGGTATGATGAGAATAATTAATTATTTTTCATTTCATTTCAGGTGCTCTGAAAAACTTGCATTCATTACAGATTCTGTTGCTTCACAACAACCAGTTAAAACAACTTGATGAAACAGTGAAGGAGTTAAAAGGAATAATAAGCTTGCGGACCCTAAGTAATACCTTAGTTTTGTTCTGCAGAACAGAGAGCAGTAGTTTTGAAGAATATCTTACCAGGACACGTTTCTTGTCTGTTTGTGCATCACTTGCCAATAGCTTCTGAAGCGAATTATCAATTTCAACCAAATTTGACAGAAGAGACCTGTAAGATAGGAAAATTCCGTAGAGACTACTGCTACTAAGGAAAAAAATAAAGGAGTTTGAAAGTTAGCTGCTTTTGGCTGCTGGCTAACCGGTCTCCTGCATAAGTAGCTTGGAGGCAGTCAAAGCCATGTGCTGCTCCCTGTTCGTAAGGGAAAATGGGAGAGTGCTGATATTATAGAGGTGACAGGAGATGAGAAACTGGTGTCACTGTTCTTGAGAGTGCAGGGAAGGTTATAGGTTATAGAACACAAATTCCTGTCTTGTTAATCATATTCTTTGTAGAACTTCTTTCCTGCATCTTTCTGGGCAGATTCTATAGATTTTTAGAGCCTAAGAATGAACATACTCTGGTATAATAGTATCTAAGTGGCATAATTTTGATATACTAGATGGAAATGAAGTTTCAAATTAAATGATACAAGACAGCGCCGGCACCACTAAGCTAGCAGCCTGCAGGAAAGTAGAATTATATGCTATTAAGCTATTGAAAGTATGGACAGTCTTTGTGCATGGTTCCTGAGAGAATGTTGCCACAGGTCATGCCAGACTCTCAGTACTTTGAGAACACAGGAAACAAGTTTCTTGTCTTGCTATCACAATCATTGGAGGTGAACATCATCAAATCATACCTCCATATGCATTCAAAAATTGGCTGCCTTGCTTGCAGGAAAGGAAAAAATGGCTTGAAAAGTATAATTTTAATTGAACTTGATGTTGGTCTGAAATGCACAAACAAACCAAGTGTTTAGGAAGACAACGTGCTGGCGAATTTATTTTTCAGTATGTGCAAGACTGAAAAATAGCTCACATAAGAGTGCAGTTGTTTGAAGTGATTAGGCAAAGTCTGGACAGACTAACTATGTATGAATGGTGCTGTCACTTGAGTTTAATGTTATAGCTCTACCAATTAGTATGCAGCTTCAAAAAGCACAGGGAGTTTGTTGTGCTTGTTGCAGTTATCTGTGGGAAATAGAGAGAAATAGCAGATAGTTACAGTGCTGCTGAGTCATTATGAGTGACATTCGCAAAGACACTGTGAAAATTGAACGAATATTGGACTTGCCACCATTATAGAAAAGCAATTATTTAAAATAACTTTTTTTAAAAAAAGTTCTTCAGTTCAAAGATATGACAGTAAATCGGTAGAAGAAATGTAATATTCTACTTTACAGTCATTCTCTGCTAACCTTTACAATCATAAAAAAAATTAAATGCCTTTATTTTAAAGAAAGAAATTTAATAGAAATGAGTTCCCAAATTACCAGGACTCTATTAGTTTAATAAAATGCCTCATCGTATTTGAAGTAAAGGTCAGCAATAAATGAACAAAATGCATTTTAAAAGTGATGTATATCAAATTGTGTTACTATAGCATCTACTTGCCTGCTTGCAGTATTCAGAACTGGGAAATGAGTGCAGCATTTCAGCTGTGTAACTTCAAAAAGGCCTGTGCCCATAATCCATCTTTACAAAATAAAATATGTTTTGGAAATGGGGAGGTTCTCACTGTTGTGAGGCAGTTCTTGGGTTTTTTTTTGTTCGGGGTTTTTTTGTTTTGTTTTGTTTTTTGTTTGTTTGTTTTTTGGGTTTGTTTTTTTTTTTTTTTTGAACTTATTTGTTTTATCACTGGAAAATTTGATTTTCAAAAAATCTTGCAAACCATCAATAGAATTTCTGGATACACATAATAATGTTTTACTATTGTGTAGCTCCTGTGAACTGTTAGAACGAGGCAGTCTGATACACTATTACTGTTCACTTTGGAAGCATCATTAAGCTACCAAAAGGTTGCATTTGTTTCTCTTTCTTAAGGCTCTCCTGTGATTTTTAGCCACTGCACTGTGATGGATTTGAAGCATAACACCATTTTTCATCATGCATTTAGTGAAGACAGATTCTAAAGATTTACTGGATGGGCTGCTCACAACTGCAGGCTTCTGGGAGATACAGAGGGTTTCTTTATAGGCTCACCTTGTTCTCACGTCTCTTGGAATCCAAGATTTCTGTGTACTCTGCACATTTCCTCAACTGATTTATTGTCTACATCTGATAACATCTTTCTGCTCAAAAAACTCGTTTTGTCTTCCACTGTGTTTCTGTCACAATAGTTCCTTTCTACCCTAGGCAGGGGAGGCATGCTCTTTTCCTACATTCTGAATTGGGAAAACAGACAAACCTGTGGAGGAAGAAAGCATTATCCTTAATTTGTAGAAGGAAAATTACATTACCTTGACCAGAAAGTAGATAGCAGAGCCAAAAAGTGATTCCAGATGTTTTGTAAAGTAAGACCACCTTGATCTACATAATGACTGGATTTACTTTAAGATCAAGCAGCAGAAAAATTTGTATACTATTAAAAATCAGTGCTGGTAATGAGGGACATGCTCCAAGCAGCATCTAGATTCAGAAGAGCTTAGTATCAGCTCCTCCCTTTGTCTTGAAAAAATCTCTCTTGAGTCATCATTCCATTCCAGTACTGCTCAAAACAACAAAATTACCTGCTTTTAGAGAAGTTTCTAAGAAGTTTTTCTCTGTGGAATACTACAGTGTATTTTCTTGACTCGAACAGGTGCTCATCAGACAAACACATGATATTATTTCCAATTAATGCTTCCTAGAAAAAAATGGCTATGTAGTCCTGGGCTTAGTAAAAACATGGAACTTTCTTTTGCTGCCACCTTGTGGGCTGCTTACTACTCCTGAATATGGTAGTTTTGTTGAAAATTCATTACAACATTAAAACATTTCCAGTTCTCTGAATACCTGAGCAGGCATTTTCCGCATACAAGATCCCAGTCACTCACTCCAGCCTTACTGAGCCTCCAAACAGTCAGGTGGTAGCACTGAACACTGAGCGCTCTGTGGAATTCAAATGTAGCCTAGTGAACAAAAAAAAAATGAAATCCTGTGGCTCACAAGCCACTGTAGAATATTTCCCAATCTTTTTCATCTTTTAGTATCTCTGAAATATCAGAGCACTTATTTGCTGCTCACCTTGCCCTCCCCATCTGTTAAGATTAGGTAAACCAGGGGATTTTTTGCCCTAGAGGGAATATTGTCCACAGCCTCTTTCTAAACAGACCAGTGTAAACCTTGATAGAAGTTGTCAAAATTGTTAACTTTATTTTCTTGCCTGCTGTGATCTTAAGGTATCCTCCTGATCATTTTTTTTTCTGTACTGTTGAAGAAAAACAGTATTTCTTTAAGGAGAAAAATAGCTTTATTTTGGTTTTAATTTAGAAGACAAACTTTTTTTAGTCTGTTTTCTGACCTGGGAATGAGCCGATTTCTACTTTAATCAACTTCAGATGTCATTCACATGAACCAAACCAAATCTGGAGTGTAAGTTAGGTGGATGTTCCACATTTGCCAAAGCAGTAACAGAGGACTGATGCTTGTCTGTGTTGCAAAGATTTGGTTATCCAGGGAATGTGAACCTGAGCATAAGCATTTTAGTCAAGTTGCTAATGGGATTTTAGAGCTTAGGGCCTTATAACTCAATAAAAGTGAGTGGCACTCCATTTCCAGGAGCATAGGTCCTTTTACACATTTTAATCTTCAAGTTTTTCAGTTTTCAAACTCATAATTCATAGATAAATCAGAAAATGGAGTATTTTTATTTTATATTGCATCTACGGGATGCAAAACTTTTGTATCGGCTCTGATAAAGCCTTAGGAGTCCTAAAGCTCTTCTTTTTTTAATTAACTCTCTCCTGCTGCAAATCCTGTGTCTTATCGTTAAGCCTTCAGACCTAAAAAAACCTGCTACAATTTAAAGTAGGCATCACCAAAAATACACGAGGAAATCAAAGGCGAGTATTTAGCGGTTTTGTCTGTGTATCTTAAAAAATACAAAAAAACTTCAAAGGCTCCGAGTGCACGATGACGCCTTTCCTCAAATCTTGTCTGTGGTATTTTGAATGCTCTGCAGTAATCCAGTTCCTTGCACTCTGCCTTCCGTTGAGTGATTTTGTGAGTATAAAGAAACCAAGCTTTGTTTACCTACTGTAAAAATAATTTGAAGTTGAAAATATTTAGTACAAAATCTTTGTCTACTAGTGCTCTTTAATTTTCCTGTCTTGCTAAGTTTATTATTTTTCTTTTGTAGTTTTGGTGATGGCATTGTTTTGTATATATTTTGCAGACCTGTTTTACAACCCTCTGGCATATGATGCAGGCTACCGTCTCTACGTGATACACAGCCTCCCTTCTGTACAGCTCCTGGACAGGAAGCGTAAGGATTGACTTTCTCTATTCACAAAGCATTGGCTATTGCTTTTGATTTTAATAAGTTTGGAAAAATATGTGAATTATTCTTGTCCACTTTCTTACACACATTTGTTGGTATAGCAAAAGATCTAACAAACTGATAACCATTTTTGAAAGGTTTGTTTGGCATAAACCCCTTACTTCACCCAGCACTGTTAATTTCTGTCTTTTTCTATTTGAAATGTGTGTGGTTATCTTGTAGTTGGTCTGTATATTGTTGGGTAAGAGATATAAGCCTGCATTTAGGAACATGTACCTCCATTTGGTATGTGTGTATTCCCGTACATGAGTGTACATGTACGTTCCATGGAGTTGTACTCAATCCTCATGGTTCCCTTTCAACTCAACTTTCTATGATTTGTGAATTCAAACAAATATATTCACAAGTGAGCCTGTTTAATTAGATATGGCTAATATTTTCAAATATCCGTGTGATATTCTCAGATATCTATGTGTTTCTGTCTGTTTCAAGAATACATGCACATCCATGCTGACCAAGTTGTCAGAAATCTTCATGAATCATCAGATCTTTCACAACTTGTCTTCTTAAAAAGAAACGAATTATATTGAGAACAAATATATAGATACGTGTCAGTAAATACATTGAAGATAAACCAATTTAATAAACAGTCCACAGTGGAGCCAGAAAATCAGCTTTGGTGATTGTGTCTTTGATGTTTGGTAAGCTATATGATTCACAAGAGGATTGAACATTACTGTGAAGTGCTAAGAAAGGTATTGATTTGTACCTCACTTCTTCCTCATGGGAAAACAGTGAGGACAAACAGTGTCATCTTGGAAACCTGCTCCAAGCCTGTGGGAGAAACAGTACAGGAATTGAGAAGGCAGCCTCAGGACGACTGCGTGGCTGCAGGTTATGTAGCCCTGTCATGAAGGAGAGCTGGCAGAAGGGCATGGTCTGCGTTAGGGGTTATTGACCTGGGGTTATTGACCTGCTGGGTCGACCATGTGGCCATCTGCCAATGGCTATACATTCATTTCCTATACTGGAAAGTGAAACACCTTTCCTGTGTACCTCCAGCCTCTTCAGTACTTGGTCTGGGCACTTTCTTCAGACTGTTTTATTAACAGTCACTTTTGGCTGTCTGAAGCTAAATCTACTGGGAAATACACATTGCCTTTACCGTTTTAAAAACAATTCCACAAAACTTCATGGACTCCTGTCTTCAGTACAGTTATACTGCATTCAGCTTTGGAGTAGGACTTGGAGCATTAATTTCAATCAAGCTGTAACCTGGGCATTCTATTTAGTGACTGTTTATTTAATGTTACAAAGACTGTAATGTGAAATTAAACATTTCCTCTTTCAATCTTGAATGGAAAGCGTTCCATCCGTGGAACATTCCGACAGCTTTGGCCTGGCTGGCTTCTTTATGCAGGACACGTGCTCACACTTTGTTACCTCCAGACATGGATGCTGCAGCTCCTTTCTAATGAGTCCCCCAGATACCGCAACTTAGAAACTCTCCTGAATTTGAAATGTTTCTGCCAGAGTTAGGTTCTAAACCTACAGCTCTCTTCCTTTTCCCTATCTGAACTTTTAGATTAGTATGCAGGTCATATCATTAGTTAAAATCCCTTATTTAACTTACAGTCTAAAACTGTTTCTTAAAAATGTGAAGTTATTTTTGAAGTCAAGCACAAAACAAGAAAATGTGAAGCTTTTCTTTTTACTACTCCTTCAGTTTCCTCCATAATTGAGCAATGGGAATTAAACTGACCTTGAAGTGGGATTTGTTCACACTGCTCGTAAAGAAACTTCCAAGTTTTCACTGACTTCTGCAGTAGATCTCATTTATATGGTAACAAAGAGCCTTGTCTGGTAGTTTCTCCATTTAAAACTCCTGATCCTACTGCATCCAAAAGAAATACTTTTATTTGCACCCCAGAGCTGTAGCAAGCATCACTCCATGGTCCTCTTCTGAATCTCTGTGAAATTATGCAGATTTACACCACTGTTGTTATGAAACTGCACAAAATAAAGTTTTGCATACACAAAATAAAGTTTGCATGCAGTTAGTACCAGACTTTTTAGTTGATAGAGGAAATAATTTTTTATATCTCTTTTAACAGCAGTTACACAAAGTGAGAGGGAGTTGGCATTTCCTGCCTGTAACTGCGAAAGGTCCAGTGTTGTGGAGTCGATTGCTTTTGGAAGGAGAGTGGACTCACTGCCAGGCACTGCCCTTAGGCACAGCAGGGGCGCTCAGCCAGCCAGGAGACTGATGGTGCCCCCAGGTATTCATAACCATGAGAGCAAAAGCAACCGTTTTGGGGTGATTTCAATTAAACTTCTTTTCGTTCATCTGATAAAAACTTGATGTCCTTACTAGTAAGATATAAATGCATCAGGAACTCAACCAAACTGCTCCACAAAGCCAGGAGCAGTGGTAGGAGCAGCAAATGAATGAATCCTCAACTGTGTGCATTATGACAAGTATGTTCGTAGAGCCACAAAATCATAAAGGTTAGAAAAGACCACTACAATCATCTAGTCCAACTGTAGTTCTTGCTACACCCTGTGGTTAAGCAAGTGTTTTAAGATAGCTGAACAAACAGCGTTTTATTTTTTCAATATATATCATATTATTATTTTTTTAATTTAATTTAATTGAGCATTTCAGTACACCACAGTGCTGTTTCAGTGATCAGCATCCTTGAGTTTTGATGCCCTCTAGTGCTTTTATAAAATAATCTCTTGAAGAAAATATTTTCTCCTCCTGTTGTAAATTTTGCACATCTTGCCTAGTTTTGTAAGCAGATTCCTTTTTATGCTTTCCAAGCTGAGAATATTTTCATGATGTCTGATAATAGCATATAAAGTCATTTTATAAAGAGTCCTTAAAACATTCACTGCTGTGAGGCAGCACGGTGAGTACCCATAACCTTGTGGCTGCCCTTCATGTGGCAATCCAGAGCAAACCTTGCATTTCCCCACAGTGTTGTCTGCTTTTGGATGTACTTCATTGAAAAAAACCCACAAACCAATGCATGGAAATGTTTGCCTAGGGAAAACTAAACATGAGTAACTGAATTAAAAAAGATCTTGCACTTATCAAATCTTCTGCTGGTTTTTAGCTCATTTGAACAAGTAATTTGTGTTCAGGACGGTAATCCTTAGCTCATCAAAATGTTGCATGCACATTAATGTCTTAATTTGAACTTTTTATTACAGGCTGGGAATTTGGAAATCACACAAATAAGTAAGTGCTTCTCTGGGCTTTCGGTTTTTGGTTTTGTTGTTGGCTTTTTTTGTTTGTGTGTTTTTTTAATTTCAGGAAAAAAAAGAGTAAAAATAATTTCTTGACAAATTTTCTGGTGTTCTGTGTTTCACACAGTTGAAAAGTTGAAACTGCATCATTCTGATAAGGCAGCCAACCCACTGCTGTTTTAATTCTGACATGGAAAGGTATTCCAGGTGTATAAAAATGCTATTTATTTTATAAAAGTGCTGTTTATTTTACAAGATTAAATAGCAATAACTAGAAAAAGTGTGCTTGAAGCATTAGAGCATCAGAATAGCTGTTCTGTATTGTGGCACAGACAGCTTTCTGCTTGCTGGCTGCTCAGAAGAATGTACTTTCTTGGAAAACATTACTGAGCTATAGAACAAAATGTTTTTAGTCTGTAGTTGATGTTGCCTTTATTCTGTTAAAATTCCAACATCACAGAAATAAATGGAAAAAGCTTATTTCTGTGACATCTGTGCCTGGATTGAGGTGGCATAAAGGTTGTATTTTAATGCGTTGACATTTTTAGATGCTATCTTTATAAGATATTTAAAATCTTAAGATATCAGACTTCTGAGTTTCACGTATGAAAATAGTTGGAAGATTCATTAAAGGAAACAATAAAAGCCTATGTATGATGATTTCCTTTAAAAATTTGATTTTACATAGTTATTCATTTTCAGTACAGCTCCTTACAGTCAGCTTATTTGATGTTTATAAATGATTTTCCTCTTTTCAGTGGAGTATACTCATTGATACAATGAATGTGCAGCTTCCACTCCATCTGATTTGTGTAGATGCTTAGAGTTTGTGAGGTACCCGAGCGTTTGACAGAGTGCGTTATACTCAGTGGAGACAGTCACGTGGTTTATGTTTCCTAACATCTGTGTGTCACTACAGCTACACCTCTATGGAATAAGTTCTTATACATTTATGTTTTAATACTGTATCTGAGCTTCAAGTTTTGGCTGTCGATTTGGAACCGATATTGCAAGCCTGCTACTTCTGTCTCACAAATAGCAGTACATGAACAACATCAACTCAGATTTCTGGATTCAGAGCCCTGGATTCTTGCACGGTCACTATTTAAAAGACTCGCACTGAAATAATTGTTGCATTTGCATTAATGGATATCAAATCAATATGAAATCATACAGTACAGAGTTTTATGACTTCCACTGGATACTTTTAAGACTCAGAACATTAAAGTGTACGACAGTGCTTCAAACGCATTTTAAATAATTCACTGCATGATTTTTTCCTTAGGATCCTGAAGTGCCGACCTTTTCAGGTTTTGTTTTGCTTTCTTAAATTTGGCAACAGAAGGAAGCCTTCCAAAAATTTACGGTTTTAAAATCCTCACTCTTAAGTGACTTCTAATTTCATTAACTACAGAAAGCACGCTTAGTAAAATAACTCCAAAGTATTTTGAAAGCATTCTGATGTTTTGTTCTTTTTGCAGAGTTCCATTTGAGAACCCAGAAGATGCTGTTTTACTACGGGCAATGACAAGATCCATAATGGAATTTTCCTCTATTGACTGGAACAAAGTACCCACCTGTCAAGAAAGACGGCTTAAACACAAAGCAGAGGAATCCCCTGAGAAGCTGACAATCCAATTTAGATGACTTCTTTCTTCCTTGAGAAAAACATCGCTCCTCTGTCTAAAGTGGATATAAGCATCTTACGTAAGTTACTGTCTCTATTATGCAACTACACTAAAACATGCATCTAATTAAATGATCTTCCAGCAAAAATATATATATATTAGTGTAACATTCCTTTTATAATCAATTATAGAATATGTAGGGTCAAGAAATGAAGAAATCAAATGCTAAACAGTGGTGAGGTTACAATAAAGAATGTTTGAAATGCAAAATTCTTACCGTACTTTTTTTTATCACAAATTAAAGCCAAACTATAAGGTACTTTTTTTAAGAAATAAAGGATACATTATTTCATTCTTTATAGTTTCTACTGGGTAATTAGACTTTTGATGTCCACTACCAATAATATATATCTTCCTCCCTCAAAATAAAGATATGAGATAAATACCATTCTTATTTCTTAGAGAAGTTCCAATTTGGTAATTTGTGTGCTACATTAATGTGCTTAGTTTTATGACACTACTGCATTGTGTCTCACTACCCATAGAAACACAAGAAAGTAAGGCTGCTGCAGTGTGGTTCCTGTCTGTGGCTGCCTGTACTCTCCATGTTGCGTCTCCGCTTACCGGTGCTTACAGAGAGACAAGATGTGCCATACAGAATGCACTGTCCCAGGACTGCTGACAGTGCTGTGGCACCACACCTGACACTTTTGGCTTCTAAAGCCAGTTACCACTAAAGGATATAGCAGATCTGTACATAAATGGAAAGTAATACATTTCTTCACAACTTTCTCTCTCCATTCTGCCAAAGGCTTAGTTTCAGTCAATGCTATTTGACATATCAAAGTCCTTCAGCAGCCTGGGGCTTGTCTTCTGAGTTCTTTTTTCTCCTGTTAGCACTGAGTCATGAAACAGTCTAGGCTGGCAGGGATGGCTGGAGTTTTATCTAGTCCAAATGCTGCTGAAATCCTGAGATTAGGTTATCCAGCACTCTGTCAAGGCAAGTCAAATATTTCCAGTGAGGGAGAGACCACCACTTCTTGGCAGCCTCCTTCATTGTTTAATTGCACTCCAGAGCAATTTTCTTATATCCAGATGGAATTTTGCCTGCAACAACTTGGGCCTGTTGGCTCTTGTCCTGTCACTGTGCATCCCCATGAGGATAGTTCATCTTCTCTATAGCAACCTCTAGATGCTGTAAGTAAGTCTGTGATTAGATCTGAGCTTTTTTCTGAGCTAATGAGCTCACTTCCTCCAACTCTGATCATCATGGTGGCACCCCGGCTGGAACATCTTTTGATTTTTTTGTCTCTATTGAGTCAGGTTGACCAAAACTGGATGCTGTATTCCAGGCATGGCCAAACAAGTACCAAGCCAAATGAGATAATTACATCTTTGATCTGTTGATTATACTCTTGTCTTTACCTTCAGTGCTGCCAGGGCATACCTCTGGCTCAGGGTCAACTTGCTGCCCACCAAGACTCCTCGGTCTGTTTCATCAGACCCAGACAGATCCCAGCCTGTACTGCTGCTTAAGATTGTTCCACCCCAGATACATTACTTCATCTTTGTTAAACCTTGTAATTCCTTTCACCTTTTCAAAGTTAGATCCCTTCTTTTTTTTTTTTTTTT
This sequence comes from Pavo muticus, assembly GCA_016647715.1. Classification (NCBI taxonomy): domain Eukaryota; kingdom Metazoa; phylum Chordata; class Aves; order Galliformes; family Phasianidae; genus Pavo; species Pavo muticus. The sequence continues at coordinate 2,911,619 of JACDJE010000312.1, read as the reverse complement.
TAATTTCAGCTTCCCTAGTTTTCTTGCTCAGATGTATGCATCTTGTAAATGCCTTGAAGTCAGTCGCATCAGTGTGGTTTTAAGAGGGACATCAACACCTCGGTAGGTTTCAAGACAAAAGCCAGATCAAATTAAATTCTGGCTAACTTTTTTTCTTAAAGCAGTCTTGTCTAAATTAGGATCCATTGGGATTCACTAAGTATATGCAATCCCTAGTTTACCTAAGTTTTTCGTGCTTTTACAGCTGACTGCACTCATGGAGGCAGTCTACGATGTAATAATCTCAGCCGAGGAAGGCTGAAGTGGAGCACTGAGACCCTCATTTAGATTGCACTTGTTCTCTTCTGAGATTCACTGCAAAAAGAAGTGCGGCATCCTCTGTTCATGGTTCTGAAGCCTTCTGAAGTTAGAATGAGGACAAATGCAAGCAAATAATCTCCACTGGGTAGCCTGTACTTCACATCTACTTCCCATTTTCAAACTTTACCTTGTTGCTTAGGCTTTTCTCACCAAGTAAAGGTGTTGGCTGGTGGAATGAAATCAGAATTTGTGTGGTAGATTTTATGACACTTGTGAGAACCTGAATTGTTTGTCCCAAAAGAATGGCATTATCAGAAAAGCACTGAAGAGAAATATATCCCAGTCAGACCCTGCTATGCAGAGAATTGGGAACCAGCAGCACTTCTGCATTCCCAGCTCCAAGACCAGTATCATGACTCCGTATCTATGTTCCAGACATGCATCTCTTGCTTTCTGCCCTCTGCTCGTACACTTGAGCTACAGGAAGCCCGTAGATCTCAAGTGGGAACATCACAATATGTCCTGGTAGGCGTTAAAGATGCAGTAAACAGAATTGCCACTCAGCTCTCATCTTTTGAAAACTTTCCCTTTATTATTCACATTTTATTCTTCTAATCCTTGAAATTAAAACACTCTTGATCATACAAAAGGTACATTCCCTGCATTTATGCATCCTCTTAAAATTTTAAGAATAATAAACAAAAATGTTCAATATATTAAATAGTAAAAAATAAAATTAATAGTGTTTTTCCTCTATATGGAAGGTGGTTTATTTATTCCTCTACGTTGAAGGATATTGCTGTATTCCAAACACATTATTCATCCAACAACTGGAAAATATAAAATTCTACCATCTTTATGCAGCAAGCAGTATTTTAGGTCATGACATTCCCTTCTTTCATGAGAAAATGTAAAACTGAGTGAAAACAGAACAGTTAAGGGATGCTGGTTTTCAAGATAAGAGTATTTAGCTGAAAGCCAAAGTGAAACATCAATAGTATCAATGAATGACATTGATACGATTTATCAATTGCAGTTTTTAAATGGTCCCATTTAATTGTGATCAGGTTCAGCATGTAAAATATTAAACATCTCATATGTTTATGAAATCATTCACATACATCCCGGTGTGCTCAAAGGCATCTTTACCTGAAAGCAGAGATTTAGAAACCATTATTTGTAACATTCAAAATAGTTAAAATCCTTCTGGTTTTCCCTTCATTAAGCTTTGATAAACTTGGAATATATTTGAGCAAATAAATAGTGAAATTCATCTCTTGAAACACACACATTTCACAGTCAGTCTGAGACTTACAAAACAGCTGTATCACTTAATAAAATTGCCACCATACAGACACTATTGTTGTGCACTCACTAGTCAAAAATATTTACAGTAATGTCATGACAATTTGAGAATTCAGATGAGTACCTTCAGAAGCTTAACTGCTACTGAATTCTTTCAAATAAAGCTTCTTAAAGGGGTGCTGGCTTCCCAATGCTTTTAACTGTAGTTCTGTGTACTTGCAGGAAAAAAAAAAGTCTTAAAAATGATACTTAAAATAGTTTTCAGGTTCTGAAACCACGAAAACTCCCAAACTTAAGTGGCTGTTTGGCCAGATGCTGATAGATTTTACTGTGCTTACAGTTGCTATACATATAGCTGGATCTATGTCACTCTAGTTTTCATCAGATAACAAATATCTATTTTTACAATCTACAACAGAACCTGAAGACAAACTAGCCAGTATTTCATCTCAAGATGAACAAAGCTATGCTGTCACTTACAGGGAGCCTTGCATAAGCCATGCTGTAAGAACTCGGACATGGTCAGCATAAAAAAATTCTTTGTGACGGTTGGGGTAGAAGGACTTTACCAGAACACTCAGTCCCTTCCCACCTTTCCTATTCCTCAGAATCTCGAATTTTTTGAAGAGCAATGTCAGCTAGGCCAGTCTCACTTTCCAGCGGGCTGTCAGGACATGGGGCTCGTGCTTCTGGCTCTTTGGTAAGTTCAGTTTCTTCTGTCGGGTCAGTTGGGATCCACAGATTCGGATCCGCTTCTTTGGTAGCATCTGGGCCAGGAGCTGACTGTTCTTCGCTTGTAGAACCGGCCTGTTCTAGTTGTGCTTCATCTAGACAAAAGAGAAAACTCATCACCAGTAAACATAGAACTCATCTGCAAGTAAACCATTTTTTCCTCTGGAAGAATAATAAACTCTAAGAAACTGCATCAGTTACAGAAGTGATTAGCTTAAGCAAGCTTCACCAAAAAAGACCTAAGACGTAAGAGTTCTGCTTAAGTTTCTGTAAGGTTATTCTGAAACTAACCCTACACAAAGCTCTCATTAATTTCTCTACAATTTTGCCATAGTTCCTTTTAATACATAAAGGAGCAGTGTAGGACTCTATTTTAACATCCAATTCAAACATGCTTTACTGACACTATGGTTAGCCTTTCAAAGGATGGCTGCAGGCCATTAAATGTAGAATACAGGTGTTCTGTAAGAAAAAAAGAGGTATTTATGTGATTACGTAAGAAGCACTTCTGCATATAACATAATTGAAGAAATCCTTTGCTAATTAACAGCTGACCGTAATGAACTCTAGTTGAAATGAGTCATCCCAAATTTTCTAACCTGACTCCGTGGAAAAGAATCAGCAATTGCAACTTTATTCCTCAAGAAACTTTTTTTTAGGGAAAAAAAATTGTTAAATGACTTTTTGCTCTGACTCTGCTAAGTAGGGGTTGGGTTCTAGCAATTCTGGAAGGAAAGAGGCCTTGTTTAAAGCCAAAGATATCTTCAGAAATTATTAATTTTGGTTTCTTATTTTCTCTTCTGACTGATAACCAGCTGTAAACACTGTCATAACCAGCCACAGCCCTGCCAAAACCTGCCATGGTCCCAATTGGCTACGGAGCTAACAATCTCCTTAGCACAGACTTCCTTAACACTCATCCTTCAAAATACACAAAACAGTTAACTTTATACCGTGATTCTGAGGAAGAAACTATTAAAGGAGAATTAATCTTTCCATTAGCCTTCACAACTGGAAGGAACAGTCTGCTGTCTTATTATCCAACCTGTCCTAATACCTCCAACAGAAAATTGAGTGGCATGAAACTTCTACATTACTTTGATTAAAAATTTGGATTTTGAAACAGCGCAGTGTAATTCAGAATGCTTTAGTTGTAGAAACCTGTGCAACCACCGCTAAAATGTAGATACTGGAAAGTATGCAGCATCTCCAAGCTGAAAGAGTAGAATTCCAGCAAATGCAAGTACTCTGTTATGCCACAACAAAAATATTTCTTTTAACTGTTACAGATGTTAATGCTTGTTACTGTTGCTCCTTTTGAGACAGTTCACGCCACATCAGTGTTAGCAAGGAAACTAAAAATCCTTACCTTTCTTTTGCTTTTTTTCTTGTTTCCTTTTCTCCTTGGCAGCTTCTAGTTCTTGTTTCTCATGAATTTCCTTCAAGGTCTTGCAGACTTTTTTGTGGGTAAACCAGTGTATTTTCTGGCAGTTCTGGTCACAGTACATCACCTGAAAGTTACCACAGCCATCAATTCATCATGATGTATTACAAAAATATACAATACTCTTAAATTTTTAGCGCAACAAGTTAAATATCTATGAATGCTACTTAAAGATATTTGTAAGCCATTTGTCAGGCCACACAGTGATTCCAACCTATATAAAACTCTAGAAGAATAGTTTGTTTTGCTTAACTCTGAGCATACAGAAATCTTATTCTTTCTTCATCCTTAAACATACACACTTGGAAATGCAAGTACTTCCACTTGTGAACTGCAGCCATGTATCCTAGAAGTAGGTGACATGCACATTTCCAGTGTAGGCATATGTGGAATTCCTCATAAATCTACACAGTAAGTAGTCAAACATTCAAAATCCTCATCACTTCAATGCCACTAATTTTTGTGATCCATTATAACAATTTATGGCTCCTTACCATCTTACACACTGAACATCTTTTGTCTGCTCCCTTTTCCCCACATGTGGTACAGAATTCAGCATCCACAAAACCCACTTGGCCAGTGATAGCTTGTGTAAGTACAGAAAAAGCTGTAGGGTCAGAACCCTGAAAGACAAGAAGGGGTGAAGAGAATAATTTTGCAAAACACAGAAAATACCACAATTATACAGTATGCTTCAGGTAAAAAAAGAAGCACTATCACAAAGAGGGACAATAAGAAAAAAAAAACCAAAAAGCAATTCAAGCTTCCAAGTAGCCAGCTGTGGTCTCACTCAAGATGCTGTAAGCAGCACAATAGAAAACCACAACATACAACTTCAAGTAACATGCACAGCTTTGCAAGAACACATTTATATACATTTTGTATACAAAGTGAACTTAGTCCTTAGCTCCTGTAGAAAGGAAGATACAAATTTTCCTTTTTTTATTCTATAAAATGAGTCCCATTTGAAGGTAACTAGCTCTCAGCTTGTGAACACGTGCTTACATTTGGAAGAATCAGAGGCTGCACAGAATGTCTCCTCATTCTGCAGCTTTGTTCTGAATCAAAACCACAAGCACAGAGCAATGAAACTAAAATCTGAAGGCAAAGATAATAGCAATTTTTAATAACTGCATATTGTGGGATTAGTCACAAAGTCTATTATAAAGAATTTACCCCTTCCTTAGCTGAATGAATACTGACAGTTAAAGAAACGACTTTGGAAGAATGTGTTGTTATTGCAGGACTAACAGCGGCACAACACAGGACGTAAGCAGTGATTCATTTAATGAGCAGTCCCAAGTAACAACTAAATGATACACTAACTGTGCTGGTTGTTGATGTATCTGATGTGTACATCAGACAGAAATTTAAATGCAACAGATATAATATGATACAAAGTGCCTAAAGTCTGTATATTCAAACAACTGTGTTTTCCTGGACAGACAAACTAGATTATTTAAAGTGTAAATATTCCTCACTGATGTCACTGCATTTGGACAATAGATTCCTTTCCCATTCAGTGAAGAGAATAGGCTCTACTTTTAATGCTCTGTTAAGTCCTGAAGATTAATTGTGTAAGTTATAAGTCTGGATCTCCAAATTAGGCATTTAGTCACATTAAAACATGGAAACAAAGCTCAGAAGCTTTGTACCTTCTGAGGTTCACAAATATATTACTGATAGCTTTAATTTCCTCATTTTCATTTGTAATATGCACACCTATTTCACCTCTCACTTTTGTGCTGTCTGTCCTTTGTGCCATTCTGCTATGGGAATATCCCACAGCCTTTGTTGTTTTATCTGAATGTCACTGTAATGTGTCTGCTGGCTGAATTAATGACCTGTTCTTAATACTATAATTAATGCTATTAATGAATACTCAATCCCATTCAAGAACTCAGTGGTCTTTTCAAAGTCACCCACTTGTAGATCCTACGCAGCAGGTTTCTGCAAATTAGTCTCTGTGCTGGCACGCAGTTACATCTTTTTAGAAAGGTTTTTATTTAGCACTGATATGCTGTTGTACTCAGTGTATTCAGAATACAGACCAAATGGTCAGAACTTGGAATTTTCAAGACAATTATTTGCATGCTGTTATTTAGATATTATTTACAGTATCCTTCCCATACAACACATGGAGTAAGATTTAGTATATTTTACTGGTAAACATAAACTAAGGATTATTTTGATGTAAACAACAAAGGAAGAAAATGTCAGGTTGCCTTGGCTCTAAATAAATCCTTAAACAGCTAGACCAGCAGAAGCATACAGGGCTATAATGACTGCAGCAGCGCTGAGATGCCCAGACTGAATCCAAGTAATTGTATGTGCTGAAGGTCAAGGTCTTCCAGGAAATTCAATTTTTATTGCATCTCCTTTCAAGTATAATGGACAGAAATACAGCGTAACTAAAGGAAGAAAGCAGAAAAGACTGCAATCTCTTCTAAGAAGAAACAGGAAGGAAAATGTTTACTCTAAAGCATCTCTTAATGCATCATGAAGGTCTGTGTTTTCACGCTGTGTTTATTTTCCTGGCTTAGACAAACAGTAGGGATTGCATTAAGCCTCAGGACATTTTCATTCACTGGAGCCACTTAAGATGGAGGCTATTTTTAACTCACTCAGCATAGTCCAAGTATGAGACAAAACTGTGCCTTTTTCCAAGTGTTAGAAAACAGTATCTTGCTCTCAGGGACCAGAGAGAACATATGTTAAAAAAAATACAACAGAATAAAAACTCTAGTGTAAGATTTATTATAAATTAATGAAAACTATTTTAGAGTGAGTTAGCAAAGATGAAAAGCTGAAGTTAGCTATTTTTCTTGTAATTAGGATCTCATAATTCAGATACACACTGTACAGTAGATGGCATTGTCTCATCTCTCCCTCTGATAAAGGGAGCTTCACAGAATGTTCTTCTACTACCATGTATTACCAATTTTCCCACATACACTAGAAATAATTAATGTATTAAACTAGGAAATGACCCAATCTTAAATTCAATTTAGACCTCGGAGGGGAGCTAGGGGAGGAAGCAGAACTGCACTGGACAAGAAAGACTGAACGGACATCCCAGAATAGGAAAAGAAAGTTCTGACACAGAAACAAATTGCTTCAATTTCCTTTAACAGCTCAGGCATTTAAGCATTCGGTATCAGCACAGGAAAGAACCTACTAGGTTGAAATACTTTAGAGAATTTTCCCACAACATGTAAAATAAAATTCCAGCTTATCAGAAAGTTCAGGGACATCCAAAACCTTTGCTTAATATCAGACACCAAAGAACCTGCGAGAAAGTAAGAAAGCTTATTTTAAACCGAATTTACTATGCAAATTATTAGAAAATATTATCTTGATAGAAAAAACTTACCAGTTCAACAGGAGCAATGCTCCTCACAAGCTGCTGGAGCAACGTAGCTTCACAGTAGGGAAATTTACGGATACTTTCTCGAATCAGCTTTTCTTGATATACAGGGAAACCATCTTTATCTCTCCCTTTCAAGAGACTGAATTTTTAAAAACCAAAGTAGAATAAGATATCCCATAGTAACTGCTCAGGGACAAGGACAGACACACAGCATCCAGTACTTTGCCCTCCTCACTCTGTCCTATCCCATATATAACTAAAAGTATGCTCTGAAACAACTACTTTACTTGCAGATTTCACTACCCACTGAAAAAGAACCAGCTATGGGTAGACAAGTAGCAAAGCACTTTGCTGTATTTAAAAATGAACATCGTGAAAGTAAATGGTAAAGAATAGACAGCAATACTTTAAAATAACAATTCTGCTTTATTTACATTTAGTACCAAGCTATAGTCATGATGCTTCTATATTTATTTGGTTGGCTCCTGTGGTTCGCTGATGAACAACTTCATTTCAGTATGTGAAAACTGACTTTATGATTTATTTTCAGTATCACCTAAAGATCCACAGAGCTCTGATGTGACCTTTCTAAAGGTCAGGCCACTTACCTTAAGACCAGGCAGCTAGTTTTATAACTGACTGTGTTCTGAGGTTCTATCTACATGATTTAAGAGCCCAAGTCTCATCTAAAGCCAGTGGGATTTGCAGCTCTCACTGGCTTAAGTGTTTTTGAAGAGAAATCTCACCGTCTCACTGCTAGAGAGCAAAATAGCAAAAGAAGCATTCCCATATGATCTATACTGGACTCTAAGAAATACTTTTTTTCAAGTCTGTCACTCCCCCTTTTTCTCCACCCATAGAACTCTCTGCTACTTCACAGTGTATGCGGGATTGCCAAGTTCTAACCAGTTTTAGCACAGAGCTGAAACCCAAGGATTGTTTCCTTCGTACCCCAGGAAAGGACAATATCACTGGAAAAAAAAAGAGTCAGTGCAACCCTGAAGTGACTGCTATTGGGATTAATTCCAAATCTACTTGGCAGAGCCTTTACTAGAAACAGTCCAACTACTATGATTATTCCAGTTGTCTTTTTCTGGTATCTCTAAAGCTGGCTCATACCTACCCCTTCAGACCTTTCTGCAGCAATACGTACCTTTTGATAAACCCATCTAGTTTATCCTCTCGCTCTTTTAAGATTGTAACGCATTTCTGGAAGATGCAACTGATGTAGTGCATTTTCATAGCAAGTACTTCATTCATATCTTTCTGCTTCATGCACTTCTCACAGATTAGATCCAGAACCCTGTAACACTTCTGCAGTGCTTCTACTTCGGCCAATAGAGGGTTCTCTTTTACCAGCAACACAATCTGTGAGAAAAAACGTAATCCAATTCAGAGCTAGTATTTTTTAAACTTACTACCATTAAAGGTTAGGTAAGTCTCTGTAGCTACATTTCACTGGAGTTTTTACTATTCCTCTGCTGACATCTTTTGCTGTCTTCCCCTTCTTTTGTCAGTGTCATTATTTAGTATTTTGCAGTTCCTATACACGAAGCGCTCAAAATTAAGACTGGTATTAAAATATATACCTAAGAAATAGAGCTACCTGAAGAATTAAAACCATTTTTAAAGAAACATTTAGATAAACTACTATACACCGTCCTAAAATCTGTTTGCTTTTTGAAAACCTAAATAAACTGGATCTGCGTGATTTAAGTGGCTTCAAAGAATGCACCAACCTCACACATACCTGGAGTGCTTTAGGTAGACTAACAGCACACTGAGCTAACCATTTTCAAAAGAGACCGTACACTCTACTCACTAAATTAGCTGCCAGTTTGTATATGCTGCAGATACTTGGTTGGCAACCACTGACAAACTCCCAACTTTGGATAGCAAGCCCAAGGAACTTGTCTTAGAAATTAGATGTGTTCATTTCTCTGAACTACACAGGAGGAAAAATCCTAAAAAAAATTATTTTTAGCAGCAAATATACTGGGAAGTAAAAATAAACATCTCTTGCACATACTGTCAGAAACAGCAACAGCCGTTACTATGGTGAACCAGTGATTAAGGTAGGAAGATACACACTGGGACAAGCATGAACACTGACAATTTGTCAAGGTGGGGAATTGTCTCATGTTTCCATTTCAAGTAAGGCTGGGAAAAAAATAAATCCAGAAAAGAAACCAATTTGTGTTTTTCTATGTTAAAAATAATCTCTCTGATTAATAGTATTATTTTGAGATTCTGACTTATATGAACACAGAAATTACTTCATTTTTGAATCACGTCTAGACATTAGGCCCGCTTCTTTGTCATTCTCTGAAGCATGTGAGTCAGTGGATAATGCTTTTCATCTTAACTGGACTCACTGAAGAACTGAGTGCCTTCTGACATAAAAATAAAACCAGTTCCCATGCCAGCAAACACACAGAAACACACTCAATTCATGTATCACCCTACCTTAACAGGATGCATATTTGTAGTAGTAATAATTTTATGGAGCGGCCCAGCTAACTTTACTGGCAGTTTTGGCTCTTTATCTAAGCCTTGTGGTTTAGTATAGTAGTCCAGCCTTTCACGTGGAAAGAAGTTGTTGATGATGGTCACACAGTCGTGCTGACCTGAAAGTCCATGAGGAAAAAAAAAAATCATGTAACCATAACATGAAAGAGGAAAAAAAAAAGACCTGAAAACCAACCTAATATAAGCAACACAGGTGAGCTTTATGCACAAAGAAGCTAAGCATTATATGATTTGCACTGGTAACAAGCAGGTCTTTCTTCTGTAAACAAGCAGGTTTTTCTTCTGTAAAGCATGTGACTTTTTGGCTTCCAGAAGGAAATGATTTCATGACATTTCATTTCACAAATTCCACCCCCTTCATGCATCTTTTATCCCTGTTAAGCCAGAATTAAAATAAGTGTTTCTCAAAGTCATTTACTGTATTCAGAATCAAGCCATAAGAAAAGTCAGTATTTTGACTCTGAGGTACAACTATCCCAATAACAACTCATAGGTGTTAAAATTTCTCAAGAGTTTTCTCCACTTTGCAGTCTGAAAAAATTGTATTATGACTTCTTATACGCTTCAGACAGAGCAGTGGATTAATCTGAAGAACAGAACGTGTGGAAAATATCCTAGAAAAAAAAAAAAAAAACAGAAAAAAAGGACTGTGATGAAATAGGATGAGAAGTTACATCCTCTTCTTGTTTTCTACATCTGACAAAATGATGGATTACGAGGCTGAAAGGAAAATAGCATTTAGTTTCTATAATTCAGGGCCACGTTCTTTAAATTGACTGATTTATCTTGGCACTAACTCCCTTTATCAGCAGCAGAAGACACAGCCAACCAAATTCCAGCATTTAAAACCCTTAAGTGTTTCAGAAGAGACTGTTCTAAGGTAACAGAGCACAGTGTCAAACAAATGACGGGGGAAGTATCCTCACTTCCCACACAAAGACAGATGACTTAAAGTTTACTGGACAGAGAATAAAAGAGAATGGATTCCAATGCTCAGCCTATCTCGGTATGTGTGGAAATATTTATAGTGGTGATGCAGTGAGTTCTCAAAAATTACATTGGAGTCATCATTACCCATCCACCAAACACACAGTTCAACAACACATTCAAAAGCAATATCTACTCTCCAAATTCCAAGTATAATTAATAGAAGTGGACTTCTTCAACACATTAAGTACACAGTTAAGGATTTGCTACTTGAAACTCAAGTGAGTACTGGCAATCCTTTTCTCTGAAAAAGAATAAAAGGAGATATGATCTAAATTGAAAATGCACTAACTCAGTGTTATGGGAAGTAAATGTAAATGTCAAGGTAAGCTTCTTCTGGAACACCTAATGGACTTCCGAGAGAGTTCTCAGACATTTAAAGAATATGAGAAGGCTGGGTTCAAATGAAAATAGACGTTCATTTTTAGTTGTTGGGGAGGTCATCTGGAAAGCAATAGTTGATTTATGAAAAAGACACTGCTTTTTCTGGTTATATTTTATCACACAACTTTGCTGGAAATAGATAAGAAGTGCTACATTTGGGTTATATTTGGGAATATTAAGCCAGGAATCTCCCAGCACTGTGCCGAGGTCGGTAAAGAAGTAAAAAGGAGTCTAGAAAAAAAAGAAAAGAAAAAAGAACCACAACAACAGAAAGAAGCCTGGCTGCACATTTTGCCAGGATCACCCAGCACACTGCAGTGACAACGCTTTCTTTATTCTAACCAAGTTTACATCAGTGTTATGGGAACTGTTGAATCACGGCCTGAACCTCTGATTGACCACCTGAGGCAAGCACTGAGTCAGCCATGGGAGCACAGGTGAAGGCAATTCACCTGTGTGACCGGAAGGGGTGGAGCCAGGCTCCACCACTCCTAGACCCCATTTAAGGGCTGACTTCCACTGAGGAAGGATCTCTTCCTGAAGATTGCTCCTTGTGGAGTTCCTTTGTGAGCCTACAACACCGGTGAGCACCTTTCTTTTATATTTAACTATTCTTACCAGCCTACCTTCTCTGTATACCTGTTAACCTTACAATCAGTAAGTACCAACCTATCTCAGAACAGGTCCTGAGATTTCTCCCTCCCATGCAGAGGGAGAAGAGCAGGGGGTGACTAACCGCAAACATGACCACTTTTCTCTTACTATTTGACAAGCGATGACACTGCATAAACTTGCACGCTTGTAGAACAGCAGCATTTGTTCTTATAGACACCATCACTTGGGTATTTATGAAACACAAACTTACTCTGTTAACAGGATGAGATGTGAAAAAGAAAAATGACAAACAACAGTGTTAGTTCAAAACAGGTCATTAAACAATGTTTCTCCCATAAAAAGCACCAAAATCTGACATTTTCCTTTAAGAATTTAGGAAAAGATACTGCACTTCGAGCTTACCCACAAAAGCAGCCATCTGAGCTGCTGTCCTTCCCACAGAATTGACAACATCAGTCTCAGCTCCAGCCTCTAACATCATCCAGGTGATTTCTTTGTTTCCTGTAGTTGGGGGGAAGATATGGAGAATTAGGCAGGACAAACCAGAACTTGTATTTCTTCATGTCAGAGCAAAATCAAACTTTTAATTAAGACCTAATATGTGTAACAGTGAGGAAAAACATTAATTTTAAGTACACTAAGAATTAACTAAGAGAAATACACATTGCTGCCGCCTTCTTTACAGTCCCAAAGGGTTACATCAAAGTAAAAACTAAATTCACACAGGGTAAAACTCTGCCCTCTGTAATACACATTCAGCTCCCTGTATAGCTTATGGGAGTCACATGCATACAATTACACGAGCAATTGGTCCCCCTGGATAGCAGCACAGAAGCAAATTCTACTAATCTCGTTTGACTGTTCAACTAAACGTTTGCTATTCTAAGAATAAAAAACTCGGTACTGTTATGCAGCAGGAGTATAAAGAAGGGAACAGATTGTTCCTTTCTCCTCAGCAGGAACTGGGTGTTCAGACTGGGCTAAATACCAAATAAAATGAAGCTAAAATTTGATGGGAAGATTATATGACATAATTGGTGCCCTTAAAGGCTATTAAGGACGCTTGTCACCACTTGTGCTGGTTCTGTTTTCAAAGGTATTTTTGCTCTAACAGTTGCTGTGCACGTGCTAACTGAAAAGAAAAAGTGAACATAAAAAAAGAAGGGTAGATGGAAATTAATATTTCTGATTTTAAAACAAAGGCTTTGTGTCAGTAGTGCTCATGTTCCTTTTGCACTCACAGGTAATAGACCTTAAAGTCAACATTAAGAAGCATTAAAACCCAGGATGGCAGTTTAAAATCACAGCTGGGAGAAAATGGTAAAAATCCTGCGATTTCAATAAAGCTGCAGGCATTTAACAGCCTCTGACAGTCTGTTCCTATCTACTTGCTGCACTTTGGATATTGCTCAATGCCACAAAATGCTGAAATTTCCTAAATCTTTTTAGCTAAGTTTGAGCAGCCTTGTAAGTCAGTTTAAGGCATCAAAGCCTTTTTCTTTTTCTTGTTTTCTTTTGTATTTACAATGAAAGAAAGCAGAGTTTAAACTCTACCTGATAACAAATGTTACATCTTCCCAGAAAGGAGGTTCCAGGGAAGTAAGTGGCCTAATACAAAAGATACTTAAAGTATTGTAGCATTTCCAATTCTAACTCTTATCCGGAAGGAACATTGTTTTTATGTAATGCCTTTTCTGCACTCGAGAAAGTTATTGTTCTTTGTATCAGAAACATGAGAATAGCAAGAGGAACACTGCAAGGCTCCACCTGAACTGGGAGAAGATACGTACAGCTATAAGCACTCATGGGAAAGAAAAAAAAAAATGAGAAAGAAAAGATAATGTAAAAAACCACGTTTTTAAAGCATACCAAATAAATTTGCATAATCTCACAACATGGTTCCAAAAATAATGTAGGAGAGAGGCAACGTTTGAAAAATATTTGATTGATTGGACAAGCTTCATGTATTACTAAAAGCTACTGATACAAAGTCCTAAAGAAGGCAGTATGGTGCAGCATCTTTTCCAGTATAACAGAATATAATTAAACAATGTATCCTACTATGTACAAAAATGGTCACCAGAGTGAATTTAGACATGTGACCAAACAGAACTAAGTACAGATATGCTACAGGATTCAAAAAGCTGAACAAAGAAAAATGCTGTATGAAAAAAACAGCAGCTCCCCTATTCCACTGCCCTGCTGATTATCAACACACTAACATGAGCCACGTAAGTAACAGTAAGCCTGAATCATACCAAGGTGTCAACACTTCCCTTCAACTTATTAAGTCAAACTGTATACACCAATGTCACAAAATTCAGTGAGATAAACTTCGTACTAAGTTACCTGAAAGCCCAGCGAACATCAAGGCAGTGTATCCATGCTCATGTTCGTTGCAGTTAACATCAGCTCCATGTCGCAAGAGCAACCTGCACATGTCTACTTTCCCTTTGTAGGCCGCATGCATTAGAGGAGTCATGCCATGCTAAAAAGAGTAAGGAAGAAGCACGCAAAAAGAATTAGTTGTATCTCTGGATTCTCATGCCACTCATAATTTTCACTTGCTCACACATACTGAATGGACCTGCCAAAGCACGTGTAACATTAGGGAGTAAGAACAAAAAAGGTCACAGAATGTTGATGAAGAAATGTGGTTACTAACATGCAGCAGTATTTCCATTTTCCATAGTGTCACTGTTTTCTGATGATCATAGAATGGCCTGGGTTGAAAAGGACCACAATGATCATCTAGTTTCAATCCCCCTGCTATGTGTAGGGTCACCAACCACTAGTCCAGGCTGCCCAGAGCCACATCCAGCCTGGCCTTGAATGCCTTCAGGGATGGGGCATCCACAACCTCCTTGGGCAACCTGTTCCAGTGCTTCACCACCCTCTGGGTGAAAAACTTCCTCCTAATATCTAACCTAAACTTCCCCTGTCTCAGTTTAAAACCATTCCCCCTTGTCCTATCACACTATCCACCCTTGTAAACAGCCGTCCCCCTCCTGTTTATATGCTCCCTTCAAGTACTGAAAGGCCGCAGTGAGGTCTCCCCCTGAGCCTTCTCTTCTCCAAGCTAAACAATACTGTTATATATTGTGAAATGATACTGTTATATATGTGAAAACAGACAAGTCTTAAAAAAATGAAACCATTTCCCACAAATTAAACATTAAGCCTTCTTTGTAAGACGTGTATGATTCAACTTTCATTCATTGAAAGCCTTTAGAATTTCCAGCCTTAAAGCTTTTGAGTAAGATCATCCTTACCCACTTAAATATGCTGCAAGCTGGATTTGGAAAGCAGTCAATACACATAAATGAATAATTCTACCTACAGTTAAGTATGAACTAATTCTAATATGAAATACTGTTCAGTGAGTGCAAATATCTCTCATAGTTACAGTCTTCCTCCTCCTCCTCAGCCATCCTGCTGAGCTGTTGGTTTCACACATGTAACACATTACTTTTCTGACAATTTGTTTAACTGTAGTAATGAGAAATTAAATTCTATGCCAGTCAACATCCTAAGTTAAAATCACGGAATGCTTAATAGATACTGAATTTTCTTCAGTTTGTGAATTTGAAATGCTACATCAAAAGATCAGAAGACAGCATTTTTTCTCCTGAATGAAAGCCAAAGATTTGGAAATTTTTCTGCTAATATGGAAGTTCACAGTGGAGTAGCAAGATGGAGCGACTGCAAAACCCTGCGCTGAAGGTAACTAATAGGAGTGGATACACTAGCAGGCAAGCTGCTGTTGCAATTCCAATAAATTATTCAGTTCTGTAACTAGCACAGAGATGTGGACTGTTTGTAAAAGACATGCATTATATTATAGAATGAACAGCAGTATTATCAAACGAGGAAAAAAGAGCAATGCTGCCAATGTCACTGGCATACTCTGTATTACGATTCTGAACAACCTTAACATTATTTTAAACATGGAAAAAGCGTGAAGCCTTTTCAGGTCAAACCTCTCTGGAAAGGGGTAGGAAAAGAGCTATGAATATAGCTCCATTACTGGAGGACACATAACTTTAGGCATGATTTTTAAAAAGTCAGTGTACTAAAGGTACTAAAATCTGACTGAAGGTACTGAAATCTCACTTGGCCCTTGTCCAAAGATACATAGAGAAAAGACTGTTGATTGCCAGTAATTTTAGATCTAAAAGAAGGTAGACCTAAGCAGTTGGAATACAAGGCTAGAAACATTCAAACCAGAAGTTAACAGGTCGCTGTCTTATGCAATAATATATATATATTTTAAATCAACAAGTGAGCTATGTGCATGAAATGAATAAGTTGTGTTTGCTGTAGATGCAAACAGAAAATTGCTCTAAAACCATGCTCATTCTGTGGACTCCCATGTAAAAAAAGAACTTTAAGGAAGGAAATGAATTCCTAGCTCCCAACTGAATTATGCTACCCTTTTACTATGTAAGCATTTGATTGTCGAGGCTCCAATTCCTCACTTCTTACATTAATAAAAGTGAATAAAAATTACAGCAATAATACAGTAATAATGTAAAGTTCAGGATAACAGCCAAGGCAGTGGAGGAAGAAAATAAGACCTGATGCATTCAGAGCAGTCTCCAGTTGTGGCGACCTCGGATAACAGACAAAGTTAATGTTTAATTGGTGTTTCACACACTATTTATATACAAATATTAGAATAACACATTAGAGGCAAAATAATTTGTAACAGAAAAAAATTCAAAGCTGCTGGATTGAAAATCCTAAATAAATCTGAACATGCATCATTACATTTATCACTGCTGGGGAGGCAGGGAGGAAGGAGACTAAAAGAAGTCTATGGCATGAGCTGTTTAAATATACCCAAGGCACGTACTGTTTCTTCTTTAACAATATCCTGAGGCATAACTCAGCTACGGTGCCTATTAATAAACCATATCCTCTCAGCAGTAATCCTACATGTTGCACTAATAGTGCATCATGGGTGCACTAGTTCAGCAACTGCACAAAAATAAATGCTTTGTAAATTCATAAATTAAAACTCACAAACATATTTATCTTGGGTTGCTAAAGTTTACTGTAAAGCTGAGCATGATTAGTTTGTCATTAGCTTTTGAAATTCATAAATATTTAAAACTTCAATTTCTAAACTGTATTTAAAAACAATCGGAAAATGGATCTGTCAGCAGTACAAAAAATGCTAATAGTATCCCAGGAACATAACCAATGTATGATACTGGTGATAACTTTAACAGAGAGATCATATTCCTGTACTCATGAGACCCCATCCTGAATACTCTGTGCAGTTTCAGGCCCTCCGCTACAACAAAGGCAAGGACAACTGCAGCAAGAGCAGCAGAGTACCACCTAGATATGGTAAGAGCTCTCAGACTGGGGGCTGGAGCATTTGTGAAGAGAGGCTGAGGGAATTGGGTTAAGTCAGCTGGAGAGCAGATGGCTCTGTGGGGACCTAGAAGCAGCCTGACTCTTCAGTTATGGTGGTGGGAAGGCAAGAGACAATGAGACTAAGTTCTGAGGTCCTTTCTAGCCTAAGCTCACTGGTGATCCTCTGAAGTGGTAAGGTCAGGAAAAGCACAAATTGATATGAAGTACCTAATCAAGAACAGACACAAGCCAGTGGACGTTTAAATTTAATAAACTACTCAGGGATCTAACATGCAAAAAGGACGATTACATTTTTGCTTTTATGTTACATTTTACACAGCGTTGTATGCTTTAGAACAACAATGTAAAAAGAAAGAAGAGGAAATAGACATGAACCTCCCACAAGAGTCTTTTCTTCAAGAATTTTCTCCCATCTTCGTGTCACACTTAAGAATTATGTCTTCTACACAGCTATCACCACTGTCTCTGCAAAAGACAGCATTTCCCACTTCTGACCTAGCTGCTCACTCTCTCTTTTTATGGTTCTGCAAAGATGAGGTGCAAACGAGAGATGGGTAAAAAATAAGGACAGGTACTCTTTATTCACACTGCCTGCTGTTCTATAAACAGATGGGCTGCAAAGTTTGGTGGGGGGTGACAAGAAGCCAGGCATGCCCCCATGTATCTTGCTGCAGTGTTCAACTTACCTTATAGACACCAAAGCTCATGTAGTAATTTGAGAGAAAATACACAGCGTGTACTACACAAAGTAACATTAAACTTCCTTTAAAAAAAGCTTAGAGCTCTTCAAAGGCTTGTTATTCAGCTGCAGGCTGGAAACTTCAGAGGAATTCTGACTTCCAAGAGTCTGCATTACAAAGTTGTTTAACACTAGGCAGGCCTTTGGACCTAGTCTTTTAATTGCTAAACCCAGTACAATGCTTGCACAGTTGTGTCATACCTCATCCAAGCAATTAACGTGGACGTTCTTGCTGCCCAGCAGCCTTCCAGCCTCTTCAACATTCCCTTTAATTAAAAAGAGACAGAGAGAAAATGGGATGAGAACAAGAAATCAAGAATTAGGGGGAAATGGAGAGTTCAATTCCCAATTAGAATAAAAAACTTAGTAACTAAGCATCAATAAATCCACCACACCTGGTGAAGAGGCATAGGAACGAACAGTATTGTGTTCTAGAAGTTAAAGGCCAAGGTCTCAATTTAAAAGAGTTGCCTGAAAGTGTGCACTATGAGTAAGCATTCATTTTTCTGAAGTAACTGATCTTCATACACACAAGAACAGGACATATCTCTTCATAAACAGCATCAGAACAACTGAATAAAATGATATTGAGTATTTTAACACATTCTGTACTTCTGGAGGCTCTTACATCTAAAAGAAGTGAAATGAATTACATTTCATTTTTAGGTCTGAATGAAATAGGCTTTAAAATTTAATCTCCCTTACTGCTTAAATTCAGGATTTGCAACTTTCAACCTCACAAGTCCATTTAGGTAGATGAAATTTGCTTACAGTAATGCCGAACAAAGGCAGGAGGTGTGTACAAGGACCAAGGTAGCTTGATCACTGGCATTTCAAAAAAGAAAACAAAATACAAGCAAAAACAAATGCATATGTAGATTGAAGTCTGAAAAATCTGTGCAAGGAAAAAGAAAAGGCCATACCTTGTTCGATTTACTACAAAAACCTTTTCAGCTAAAGATGTCAGAACCTCAGTCAAAGCCCACTGACATTACTGAAGAGGCCTGCGATGCCTCTTCAGTACAAATCAGACATTCACGCACATAGAAGAGATTAAGTAATGCTGAGTCTCAAACTGGGGAATTTAATTTATTGCCAATTGACAGAAAATTCTGATCAGCCAAGTAAAACTATTTTAAAAGTGGCCTGCTTAATAAAAATAAGCCTGATATCTCTCATTTAATGAAGGGCTTCACATTTAACTTCACTACATCACAAGGAGGTGATCATCCAGCAACTTTTCAGCAAAGCAGTTCTTGCAATCTCGGTTTTACTCCTATCTAAAAATTAATTATTTTCAGGAAAAGAGCCAGTAATCTGGGTCACCTCGATGACAACCCAGCAAAATGCAATGCCTGAAGGTGAGGGCACTGCCAATCAGCCTGCTCCCCCAAACAATTTTTTCCTTAGCATACAAGAAGCTTCTTAGGACCTGACGTAGTTTTCAGAAGAATATCTTGGCAAAAGGACAGGTGTTTGTTAGAGCAAATCCTCAAGGAATGATCATCAAAGTATACTTTTGGGCAGACAAAGCAAAGAAAACTTGCATTTACAAATTCTCTGTATGACAAATCACCTGAGGATTTCCAAACAGGGCACTAAACTTTGGCAAATGTCAAAGTTTCAGAGTTGGCTAGCTCTGGAAGTTGGAGCCAAGCTGTTCCTAATGCTGTGTGATAGGAGGACAAGAAACAACAGGCAGAATCTGAAAGAAAGAGAGGTTCATTCTAGACATAAGGGTCTAGACCTTTAAGGGTCCCTTTCAACTCAAAGGATTCTACGATTCTACCTAGCTGTAGGTGTCTATGTTCATTGCAGGAAAGTTGGACTGGATAGCCTTTAAGGGTCCCATCCAACTCAAACAATTGTATGATTCTATAAGGAAAAACATTTAACTGTGAGCCCAGGAGGAAGACGTTGCCCAGAGAGATGGTGCAGTCTCCACCCTTCAAGGTTTTCAAGGCCTGATTACCTACAGCCCTGAGGAACCTATGGTGGACTCACAGCTGGACTGTTTTGAGTAGGAAGTTGGACGAGAGACCTCCAATGTCCCTTCCAACCTGAACTCCTCTATGACCTTAATTATAAGCATGTGGCAAGTTAGAGTGTTTACAAGACTAAGGTTTCAAATTGGTTACTGTGAGTCAATTAACGTGATCCTGAACCACACTAAGTTCATCACCTGTCCTAAGTTTGCCTCTGACACAGAAGCACACGTTAACAAAACTGGCTCAGATTAGCACAGAACTACACACACAAGTGCATGTAACATGGTTGTCTTCAGTTTACCTCCAGCTAACAGCCTCTCACAATTTCCAGAATAGTGTTCTGAGTAACACTGTTCAAACAGGGCTGTAAATTATGTGGGCCCATGAAATCCAACATGAGAAAAACCCTCCCAGCAATAAGTACGTGGAGAAACAGCAACTCGTGTGTGAAGCACAAAATAAAACGGGACACTCCAGACAAGCACAAGTTCTGTCAACCCAAGCAGGCTCTGCCTGCAGAGACATCCCGTATGCCAGCGTGACAGGCTAGAGACTAGAGACAGGCTAGATCCTCAACAAGACACTTTCTCAGCACACATCAGCTAAGTCGATGCACACGAGTCACACCAACATACGTACGACTTGAGGTTCCCCAGCACAACTGGGCCCGCCCTTCGCCCGCCAGCGGGGAACAGCTGCAGACGGCGCCGCCGAGGCCCGCAGCAGCGCGGGGCAGCGCGCAGAGCCCAGGGCCGGGGAGAGTGAGCCGCGAGCGCCGGGCTCACCTTTAGCGATCACTCCCAGCAAATCCTTCTCCTCCGGGCTCAGTTCGCCTTTCCGCGGGGGAGCCATGGCGGTCCCCTAGCCCTTAGGGCAGGCTCGGGGCGGCGCCGCCCAACCAGGCAAGCTCAGCACGGCCCAGCCGCACCTCAAACCCCAGCCGCTACCGCCCGCCCCGCCAGGTTCCGGCCCTGGGACGCACTACGTGTACTGCCGTGCGGGGGGAGCCGCTCCCGCTTTCCCGCTCTGCCCGCATCCCGGCTCAGTGCGGCTGGGAGAGAGGACCGCGTCCCTCTTCTGTTCCCTCTGTAAAAGCCCAACAGTCGGCTTTGCTCTTCCTTTCGCCCTTTCTTTCGGGTTTCCTCGCCGCTCTCTCTGCTGCGTCCCCCCGCGAGCAGCCGGCAGTGGCACGGCCGGGCGGAGGGGGCGGCCGCAGCGGCGCCGTGTGTCAATGTGTCCGTCCTTCACTCCTCCATTGTCTGCCGCTGCCACTGCCGCCGCTGCGTCTGCCCTCCCGGAGCGCGCACCCACCCGACAGGTGCGGGGGGCCCGTGGGCAGCGCCTCGCCTCGCGGCCGGGCATGGTGCTGGGCAGGTGCCGGGGGACGCGGGGCGGCGGGGGGCGCGGGTGCGGCGCGGCCGCCATGGCAGGTGTGGGGAAGCGCGCCCGGGCGGCCTCGTGCCGCGGCCTCGTGCGGGCGCTGCGGGTGTCCCACGCGGGAGCGGCTCCTCGCCCCGCTGCCGGAGCGGCGGGAACGTGGAAAGGAAGCGAGCTCGCGTGAATCGCGAAGGGAAATGGCGTGTTGGGAGCGCGCCGCGCCTTTTGTTAGCACCTTTCTAAAATTAAACCCTCGAGGAGCAGCGCGCTTTGTTTCGGCTCCGACTTTCCGCTCCTCGGCCGGGGCGCGGCGTCCCGCAGGGCTGAGTGCGGCCCTGCCCCGCTCCTCCGCGCTGCGCTTCTGCCCCTGCTCTTCTGAGGGACCTCATCTTCCTGGCAATGGTTTTTGGAGGCGTGCGTCCTCGTCACCCACCTGACCGGCGCTTGCGGGTTATCTCCCGGCCGCTTATTTCTTGTTTATTTGTGGAATATCTCTGACATACTGCTCTTGTTCTGTGTTTCACGTTTGCCTGTACCTCGGTGTGTGTGTGTCAGAAGCGGTGCTGACTGGTGGTCTGCGTCCTGACCCAGAGCCGAGCATGCTTTCTTGGTCTGCCATATCTTCACGGCTGTTCCGCACAGTGTGACTTTAACAAAGCGGCTGAGCTCTGTGTGCTTTAAAAATCAAGGAAAGACGGGTACATCGCTGTCAGCGAATCGTATTGAATCAACACGTGTAACTGAGCAGGGGCTGCATGATTACACCGGGACTCCAGGTTTTTCAGGTTCCTTTGGCTTCATGTGGGAGACCAAAAATACCCCGAAGGAAATGCCCTCAGCGCAGAAGTGCTTTTTATACTCCGGTCCAGAAAGATCTCTCTGTGCTGTGTAGACAGATGGCTGTTGCTGGCTCACCATGAAGGCTGAATTTAGGGTTTAAGTAGTCTTTTGTTGGTTCGCTGTAGGGTGTTAATTTTCCCCACTGTGAACAAATTTTGTGATGTTGTTGAGCACTGATAATCTACTACTAAGTGACAGGAGCGTACTGGCTTCCTTTCATATTCCAAAATGACCCGTGTGCAAAAATATAGGAATATGTTTGTATGGTGTTATAATGTTCTTACAGTCATAGCACCTTAGTTGACAGGGTGAATGGGCAAACGAAGTTTTTCCTCCCTGGAGCTCATTGGGTGGCTGAGGCTGGGAGTGCTCTGTCTGTAAGAGGAAATGACATAATATGAAAGTTTTTTTGAAAGTAATGCCTCCTATTTTGTTACACTGGCCGATGATATCAGACGTAAATGTTGATGGTATGGAAGTAGAGATTGAACCTTCCCGCCAATATTCCATTACATGGTATTGCTGTGTGGCAGATGGCAGCAGAGGGACAGTCTGACAAAATGGCGTCAGATATGGAAGCGAGTATGAAGCAAAGGTGTGGAATTGAATTCCTCCATGTGAAAACAGTTGCAGCTATTGACATTCATGGACACTTGTTGAACATTTATGGAGACAAAAGCGTGGATGTGAGCACAGTGAGGCAGTGGGTGGTGCAGTACCATGAAGCAGTGGGTCAACTCCACTGGGTGCAGATTTCTCGGTCAACTCCACTGGGTGCAGATTTCTCGGAGCCTGGCATTCAGGCACTTGTTCATCACATGTGAAAATGTGCAGCTAATGGTGGTGCCTGTGTTGAAAAAGAGTGTTTCATAGCTGAGAATTTGCTCTATCAAATAGTGTTACTGTGCTTTTTGTGTCTGTTGTGGTTTTCATGGAAATAAATAGGAAACATTACTTCCAGAGCAACCTGAGTAACTTAGAATGTTTCTTTCTCTTACCTATCAAAGGCTTCTATGTGACCTCCAGTCCAGTGGTAAGCAGATATTTCACAATCTTCTTTTTATTCTTGCAATATCCTGCTGAGGAAATGAAGTCCTCTTGCCTCCATTTTATGCACATTTTATTTGAAGCGTGGGGACATCAAATGACTGTTCCACACAGTACAGGAAGTCTTGTCAGGGCAGGGAACTGGAACCTGAAAATGTAAGCTCTGAACACTTGTTTTTTACTGCTTAATGTATTTTCTTTTAGATACTTTGTCAGTTTTTTACATAATATATAAGTTGTGGGTGTTTTGTAAATAATATATTAATTTCTTGTTAAGAATTACGGAGGGGGAAGGAAATGTTATCCTCAGTGTGACCCCTTGTTGTTTAGGTTTCAAACAAATATCATATATAGGAAATTCCGTATTCCCTCATCAGGTTATTTATACGTCTGATGCTTTTGGTTTGTGAAGCAGACACAAATGGTGACACGTTTTCCCCCTCCACTTTGCTGCTTCTGATGTGTGCATTTCTGCCCATGGGAGACATGTATGATGGCTACTGGAATGAACGTATAGGTGATCCTAAACACCTGGTGCTTTCTGCAACTGTGAAGAGCAAGGTTAATGCAAGGAAATAACAAGGATTTCTTTAGTTGAGTATTAGTAACATTCCATTTTGGTATACAGCAATTTTTGGGGGATCAAGCTAGGGCAGAAGAACCTGTTCTGTTCCTTGGAGAGTATGCTGTGAAATGGCTTTAGGATGTGAAAGAGAGAAAAAGGAGATGCTGAACTCGTTTCACTGGTTTCAAGCTGTTTTCTCCCATTCTGTCAAGTGACTGTCACTTGTGTCTTGGCTTGCTTGAATTCTGATGATTGTCCTCTCTTGCTCTCCTGCTGGCTCAGAGATTGTATACCCTCTCTCTGTGCCAGATGATCAGAAACTTGCTCTGGCCCACTGCATTTTATTTAGGGAAAAATACAAGAACAAGTCAAACAAGTATTCTCACAGCTTATTCTCCTAGCTTCCATCCCGCTGGATCACAGCTAAGGACCTTCTAAACACAAGGCAGTATCTTTGTTTTTGCCTTTGTACTTGATAGTCTGCAGTGGTGTTGTGGGTTTTGTTGTTTTGGGTTTTTTTTGAATGTACGTAAACTTTGCATGTGCAGCATCCTTTCATAGAGCTGCATGATTTTAAAAAAAAGTAAAGATCTCCTTTTATTTGTTTTTAAACCTGTTCCTCTTTTGAGAATTTATGGAAAAAATTATTCCCTATTCACCCTTAACGAGCAGTCATGGCTTGAAAGACCTGTATCATCCCACACCACTGTTTTTTTTTTGCCAACCTGAAGTCTTAAGTCTTTGTAGTCATTCATATGTAATAGCTGTTTCGTGTAGCTCTCATGTCTGCTTTTATGAAATGGTTCCACTTTCTGCACTGCCTGTGCTGTGGGGAATCTCCTTAAAGTAGGGCTGATCCTGTGAGGCAGATCTCTGCTGAGTTCTGGACCTACTGACTCCAATCCTGATAATGATATCCTGCCAAAGAGAACAGTATCTAACAGGATTATTCATTTAGATCAATTCGAGTTCATGCAAGTTCACGGTTTTTTTTTGTTGCTAGAAATATCCTCTGTTTTTTTCCTCTCTAATGTCTTTGGATATGTTACTTTTTTTTTTTCAAGTTGATTGGCGTTGTTTAACTCCAACTTCCTTAAGTATTTTTGTTTGATTGTAAAGGCTTTTAATTTAGGTTTCTTCTGCATTTGCTTCTCATGACAACTGCTGAATCTATGATCTGATCTGTTAATGCTGCTAAGACTTATTTTGTACCAAAGGTAGATTATGAAAATACTTCAGAGGAACAACTGAAAGCTGCTATGGGCTGGAATGCATGATAAATGCTCAAACACAAGCTAGATCTTTGAAGGGCAAGGCACTCCTATAGCTGGGGTGTTCCCAGAGACGTGGACAGAGATGTCTGCCTGCTACCAATTCCCTGTGGCACCTTGCACAAAGTTAGACCTTCTGTACACTTTGAAATTCAGGAGCAAGTCCCGGCACTTAAATCTAGCTGTATCCAAAGCATGGCAAGGTGAGACCAGCACTTGCTTGATCTTGTCTTGAACCCTAACTGCTGGGAAGGATTCTCAAGCATGCGGGGCAGAAGGAAACCAAATCATGCTAACAGACTTTCTGATCCAAACTATTGGATGCGTTCTCCAGCAGGACAGAGCAATGCGGAAGTATCAGGTTGAGACTTGAAGGCGCATGTACCAGTATAGTCCCTTTTGACAGGGCACATTAGTCTGACTTGGTGAGTCTGGTGGTAGTTTGCACTTAGACTTGATATGGCTGAGCATAGCCAGCTCTGGTGTTTTTGCTCCCAGAATACAGGTAGCGTAGCTGCCATCTTTGTAGAGGTTTCTTTTGGGAAAACCTCTCACAGGTTTGCTTGTATTGGCCATGAAATGCATTTTTTTAATATATGCTTTTATTTCTAGGTGTATCTGTGATTCCAAATAGTGCAGGGATAGCCCATGGAGTCTTCCCTGGGTAGGGAGTGCACAAAGAAAGGATTTTGAGATGCACGAGTGTGGTGATGATGAGGGCAATGCGTGTGTCTTGGATAAATGTACACTTTTACTGCCTGGATAAAAGATTCTTACAAAAAATAATCAAAATTACTTTCAGGTATGTGTACCTACTGCTCCATTTATGTAATCTGCAATTATATAATGGACAATCAACAGTTGTTTGGTATTACACCAACTGAATTTCTCTACTTTAGATTGTCTCAGTTGTTTCTTCTGGGTGGTCCTGATATAAACAGTTCGCTCAGATAATATATCACTTCTTAATTTTTATTATTGAACTTTTAAGTCTTTTTTATTAAGAGAAAGCCACCCTTTAAGTAATTTGTTTCATATATATATATATATATATATTTATTATTATTATTTATTTATTTATTTTTTCCCCCGGCTAGGTAGTCTTTAATTTTATTCTAGGTGTAACAGAACGAATGGTGTACAGGCAGCTTTGTGCTAAAAAGCACTGAAGTGCTTAGTGACTGCAGAGTTATGTGTATCAGCCAGCCAGCAAAGCACCTTTGTAAAACTAAGTTCTTTCCTACTTAAGCTTTGCAACTGATGTCTTGTGAAGTGATTATGGATTACTACAGCTTCTGTAGGAATAGATTTGTGATGCCTTTTCAGATTGGTGCTGCTAAAATAAATTCAGAATTCTAGAGATTTAAAGTAAGATTACATCAAACTGATATACATCTCCATATAGAAGAACATTGAAGAACAAAGTCCTTGGAACCTTTGTGTGCGCCCAGATGCAGGGTGGAGACTCCCAAGTTATTTTCTCTCACTCACCTTTTATGTGATGAAGAATGGTGATGATGGAGGCATCTGCGTTAAAAGTATCTAATTAGATGTAACCTACAAATAAATTTTTAGCTAAGCTTATTTAAACTCTGCTTACGTAATAGTCATCTACAGAGAGCTGCACCTGTTTGTAGGCCTGAGGTGACTGTTTAGGATAGATGAGCAAAATTATATATTGAATAGGTATGTGCTATTAAGTTCTGATTGTTTTGAGAGAGGCTTTTTCATTTCTCAGTTTTTCTGTTCTCATTTGTAGCAGAAATGCTAAGTCAGGGCTTGATACAGTGATTGAGCACCTGGTGGGAAGGCAGGGCCAACCCAGGGGAGCTCAGGTGCATGCAGTGCTTCTGAGTGACCAGAAGGAGTGGAGCCAGGATCCACCCCTTCCCAGACCTCATTTAGGGGTTGGCAGTGGAGGTAAGGATATCTCGCTGGTGATCCTTGCGTACCTGAAGCTTTCCAAGGGTAAGTGGATTCTTTCCTTTGTTTCTGTGTCCGTGGCTGCTGCATTGAGCGTATCCTCACTTGCTGCATCCTAGGGCTTTGCTATTCCTCTGTCATGGCTGCACTTTCCATCTTATTGTAGTGTTACATTATTCTTCCTTTTCAAATTTAAGAATTCTTATGTTTGTGTTGCACATCTGGTAATAAGCTGCTGTTATGTCTGTCTCACTGCCCAACCCTGGAAATAAAAAAAATTCCATCCTGATTATGTCATCTGTAGCGAATTTCACCGGTGAACTACCCTGGTTACCTATTAAACATTGGATTTGATTACTGATACCATTTCTTTTTCCATGTGATCCTTTATGATTAAATACAAGTTCTCCACTCAGCTGTCACAGTACATTCTTGTTAATTTAAAATAGCAATTATCTCTTCAAGGATAACTAAAATACTCAAAGTTCATTCAGCGGTAATGCTGGTATGTCAAAGGAAAATTGACAAATGGGAAAATCTATTGCTATTCCCTAGAGAAAACAGTGTGTGGAGTGTGGTGCCTGAAAAGCCTTTCGGCCTCGCTGTGCCTTGCTTAAATCAAAGCATAGATCTTGTAGGAGGCTGCAGAGGTCAAAGCTAGTCTAAAGTAAAACAAGAGCCCAGCAACCAGAGGGTAAGTGCGGTGGTGTGGTGCTTGTATTTAAAGCAGCGTAATGTGTGTGGAGTCTCCTGTATGCCATAAAGCTGAGAGCAGAGTGAAATACTCAGGTTTCAAAGAAAGAGTATTAATTGACAACAAGTATTGATATTGACTGGTGTAACAGCTCTGATCGTCTGTTAAGTGTGGCCCCGTGCTGCAAAAATGGGGCAGTCCTGTTTGTAGGTAGCAGAAGAATCTCTATCGGGTCACAGTTTTGCCATGGGGTGGATAAAGCCAGGGCATACCTGGTGTGCCTCCTAGGCTGAGGGAAGCAGTTGGGAGGTGAGTGGGGCATGAGCAAGCATGGAAGCTGGAACCTGGGTAAGGGCTGGGATATATGGTAGGTAGCAGCTTTGTTCCTGTTGTCTTGTTCCCACTCAGTCTTTAGGAATGCTTTTATCACCAAGAATGTTTTAATACAACCAAAAAGCTTCCTCTGTATAAAATACATTATCTTTTTTTTAAAGTCATGTTTTGTTTTTCAAATTCCTGGAAAGCAAGAAAACATTTCCAAGAAATATCTCAGTAGTAATTCCTACCATAACAGTGACTCTGTAACAGCTGTTTGTTTCTATGCTTCACAGAGCTTTTAAATTAGAAATGTGGTTTAGGAGCAGTGTTTGCATTGAGGTTGTTCTGTAGAGTATTTTAAATTGATTATTTCATACGTAGGCATGTTTCGGAGTCCTGCAGAAGCGTTTGCTCTGTGTTATTCCTAACGTCAGTTGCAGACGTGTTGTACAGCGACTGTTTGCAGTTATTGCAGACTCATAGTAGCAGACAAGATTATTGCTTTCAGCCAGCTGTAAGAAGGATGGATTATCTCTGGTGAGCATTAGAATTGAGGACAGACAGGACATGCAAGGAAAAATGCTCAACACAGTCTGGGACAGGAAGGTCAGCTGGGTGAAGAGGCAGGAAACCTCTGATGTCTTAAATCCCAGTGAGCTACACCCTTCTGCAGCTCCTTCAGCTACTGCAGATGAAACAATTAAATACAGCTTTGGGGTTGCAGTTCCTTGTAATGACCACTATTTAATGTGCTTTGGGGTTTTTTTGTTCTTTTTGAGGTATGTTTTCATGCACAAAGAGATCTAAGCAGCTCAGCAGTTTGTAATTTGCAGGCTTAAATAATCCCTTCATTTTAGCTTTTGTTACTATGAATAAAGCCCTCTGCTTCTCTAGAAATGATCCACTGAAGTTATTCTTCTGATAAGGCACAGGATGTGAAATCTTAGCAGCACGTTATTGAGCAGCAGTAGGCAGAGGGCTGCTCACTTGTTTGCCTTTAAAGTTAGATAGACAAAATATATTTGTTGTTTTAAATGGTTGAGAAGAGCCCTTTAGAAAAGAAGTGGAGATTAGGAGATGCTGCTCTGTCTGCAGCCTCTTCTGTGTTAGCCGACACAGATACAATTAGTTTGGTCAGAAGATCAGCTTGGGAGTTTAATGCCCTCTGTGGGTTGCCTGTGCTTCCTGGGTGCGGCTCCTTTCCCCATTTCCCCGTGTTTTGTGTTAAACAGCTGCTGGCTAGTTCTTTGATCAGAACATGTTTGCGTTCTGATCTGGTATGTCTCAGGGGTGCAAAGGTGGTGTTATGGCATGAGGAGACTGTCTCCATGACTAAACAGATCTACATTTTGGGGATTTTAGCATCAGTTCATTTTTTAAAGTTAGAAAAGTCTCCTTTGTCTTTTTTTTTTCTCTCCTCATAGTACAATTGATGCAGTAGCTGTTAACTGTTTTTTTTCTTTGTTCTGGAGAAGCTTCTGTTTCTTTCATAAAGTCATGAGGTGTAGCACTGAAAGGTGGTATGTACTTGTTTTTCATTGAAAGTTAATGTAATTCATAGAAACTTTTCTAAATGTCTGAAATCCATGTTGAGGAGCCCTGGGTTAACTGGTCTGTCTTTCTGAAGTCCTCAGAGAAACAAACCAAGCCTTTCATTGTCTTTTTTCAATTCAAGACAGCAAACCCTTTAGCTGTCTCATTAAGAAACCTTCTACATTCTTAGTGTCATGCATTCCTGTAGGAAATCAGCTGTACAAATGTAATGTAACTCTTATTCACATTCACTTCCACATGCATTTCAAAGGGTTGGGGCTCCTCTCCTATGTAGAAAGGTTGGGGTAACTTGGCTTGTTTAGCTTGGAGAAGAGAGGGCTCCGGGGAGACCTCATCGTGGCCTTCCAATACTTGAAGGGAGCATATAAACAGGAGGGGGAACAGCTGTTTATGAGGGTGGATAGTGATAGGACAAGGGGGAATAGTTTTGAACTGAGACAGGGGAGGTTTAGGTTAAATATTAGGAGGAAGTTTTTCACCCAGAGGGTGGTGACGCACTGGAACAGGTTGCCCAAGGAGGTTGTGGATGCCCCATCCCTGAAGGCATTCAAGGCCAGGCTGGATGTGGCTCTGGGCAGCCTGGTCTACTGGTTGGCAACTCTGCACATAGCAGGGGGTTGAAACTAGATGATCATTGTGGTTCTTTTCAACCTAGGCCATTCTGTGATTCATTTTCATGTATATGCCTACAGACACGCACTCAGTGGAACGTTTATTATGCCACCTGCAGAAGCAGATTGCCGATATTGGTCCTTCTACTACATGAAGAATGATGCTCTAAACAATAAAATAGATTTCCCTATCAGTAGTGTCAAGTACCATTGTGCTGAGCTGACACTGATACAGGTCAAACAACTGCAGGCCGGATGCATGCTGCTGCTGGAGGAAGCAGGGCTGGCTAGCGTGGTTTGTGCTCATTCAAAAAGTTATTAAACCTGTTCCGGTGATTGTGATGCAGGGGTTAGAAATGAGTAACTCCTGTGCAAGCTCTCGGTGGCAGGAAAGTGGGCTGGGTACAAGTGGGTGCTTGTGGTCTCACGCTGAGCCCATTCACTGGGAATGTTTGTGGTGAAGTGGTTGTGAAACTTCTTAGCATGCAGTGGAAGTTGTGTGAATCATTTAAGAAATACAAGCAATGAAGTCTGCTGATTTACCTATAGAAGCGAGAATATGCTATTAGCAATTGCTCTGTTGTTAACCTTGGCTGTGTACTGAAACTCCAGCTCTGAGATGCTTTGACCTGTTGCTGAGCTATGGATTTTCACGCAGACTGTAAATGGACAGATGTGAACTTCTGTAGCTCTGTAGAGGTGGATGAAAGTAGCTGGAAACTTATGGCACAATCACTTTGATCCAGTTCAAAAAGCTGAAGTCTGTTTACGGAGGGCTCTGTTAAGATCTTACCCAAAGGTTGGCAAGCAAAGTATTTTAGACAAACTGTTTTCTAGAAATGTTTATTTTTCTCCACTGATGGTGAAAAGAGCCAAGGGTTGCAAGGTCACACTTAGATGTCCATTCTTGGTTATTTTTTGACTTAGGTCAAATGAATGCTGTCCTTGGGGTCTGGCAGTTGGCTGCTCAGTCAGGAAAGTGGGTATGGGTTTGGTGCAGCTGACTGCATGGTGAGATGATCAACAGTGAACTAGGTGCTGGTCCTCACATGTAATGGCATTGATTTCCTTGTGTTTTGCTCCAAGCAGAGCTGACAGCTGTCCTTCCTTCCACTTAGTGTGTGGACGTAAAGCCCTTCAGGAGCAGCTGCAGTGTCATTGTTCCTGTCCTCCAGCTGGGATTTTCTGTCTATACAGTGGAATGGGGTTTTGTATCTGGCAGCATGCTGGTTCATGGATGGAAATCCCTAGCTGGCTCAGTGTGGTATTTGTGTGGAGCCAGGATGAGTAGAGTAGGATTGATTTGTAGAGTACTATTTGATAGAGCAGAATTGATTATTTCTTCCCAACACTTCAGGTGCAGTTTGGGGAGCTGTTCCACAGTCAGAACTCCCAGTTCATACTGTGTAGAGCAGCCAGTGCTTTGTGACTGTGCTTAATTCTAAAGTTACTCTAAAACACTGCCTGCAGCTTTGAATCACCTGATTGTAATTACAATCAGAATGTCTCATGAGCACATCTTTTTAAGGAGCAAAACTATCAAGACACATAGCATTCATAGTCGTTACTTGTAATGCTGTTTTTATACATAGACTGAATTCTTTGGGATGGTGTGATTGATGTTCAAGTCTCCTGAATATTGAAGGGATGGAAGATTGGATTACCAATACAGACATATTCTTGGCTTTATACATATGTATTATCACATAAGCGTTGCTTTTAGTGACATTTATGTCCAGATACATGGAAGAAAATTTGAAAAGAGAATCTGAACTCTTGAAATGAGAGAAGATGAGGTGCCAAGGCAGACCTCCATCTGTTCTGATGTGTGAGCAGTTGGTGTGGATGCGCATATTTGTGTTTTAGCGAAGGTAGAAATGTAACTAAATTGCTCTGACTTTTCATTATGTTTTTTTCTTCTTTAAAGGGGAACTCTTACCATAGCTCTTCATCATTTGAATGCCCAACACCAGAGACCTTCTGGGGAAAAAAAAATTCTGAAGTATGGGTAGGAAGCCTATCCATCTCTGTATGTACTCTGCCTTTCTCTCTACTTTGAAGGCTTAAGAGGTTGCTTGAATTTGGTTTTCCTTTTGATTGGTTTGGTATATTTTTGTTTTGTGAGTTTGTTTTTGCTCTTTAATCTTTATATATTCTTGTAACACTGACATAAATTCTGAAAATTCAGATGTCATAATGCTAAGACTGACATCACATGGAACAGCAGAAGAGGAACTAGAGTAAAGCAGCTGCCTGCAAGTATGTATTTAACATTGGTGTGCTTCTGCTTTTGGCTTTCATAATGAAAGACAGCCCGTTTAAATGTGTGCCCTCTTAAAAGAAACAAGTTTATATCCTCTTACAAAATTAGTAATACAACATGCTGACTCACATCAGTTCTCAGCACTGAAGCAGGTTGCCCAGCATGGTGGTGGATGCCCCATCTCTGGAGACATTCAAGCTCAATCAACCTGATCTAGCTGTAGGTGTCCCTGTTCTTTGTAGCAGAGTTGGACTAGATGACCTTTAAAGATCCCTTCCAACTCAAATGATTTTATGATTCTCTTGTAATTTTTGTTGTTTTTTCTCTCTCCCTGGCCTTACCGATTTGCCACCTAGCTCACCTTGCTTTTGGCATAGTACTCCCAAGTGGATTATTCTGCAGTGGGGGTTTAACTCTTGCCCTGTGCATTTGTGGGTTCAAGGGACAACCTTTCTTGGAGTAATATTATGGAGCTATGTGGAATAGATTATGCCTGTATCTTTCCCGACAATGCTTGATTTACAAACTAAGACAAGCTGGCCTTTGTTCCAGAGTCTGGTCTCTGAAAGTGGCCTGTGGTAGGTGGATAGGGTCGGTTTGTTTGTTGTTTTTTGTTGTTTTTAATAAATATCGTGTATAGAAATAAACAGGAGTGCTGCTTGTTTTTTAATTTATGCGTTTGTCACACTTGCAGCAATTTTCAGTGTAGGAGGTTGTGTCATCCTTGTGCTTGATAGCCTATCTCTTGGATGCTCTCTTCCACGAATTCATCTTAAGAGCCCTAGAGTTTCTGCACAGAGCAGAAGAAATTATGTTCTGAAGTAAGACTGAGAGCTCTCGGTTGGCTGCCAGCTTTTGTAGGATAGCAGCTGCTGTGCCCCTCTCTGCTTGTTCAGTCTCTTCTGTCATTTTTCTGACCTGCCAAGGGTAACAGTGGGTTATGTAGGCGCTCTGTACCACACGTTGCTGGGTGATGTTGCTGTAGAATTAGCTTAGCTAAGACTGCAAGGAGCTTTATCAATCTGCCTAAAAGCCAATTATCTGTTTTCATATGGAAAGTGCCTGGGTGTTTAGTACTTGTATCACCCACTTCAGGAGTTTGTTCCCCACAATGACTGTGCTGTAAGTGTGGTCAGCCAGCTGGCAGGAGGAGGAAGCACCCCAGGGAGCAGGATGCTTTGGGGATGCAGTGATGCAAGTCTGTTACAGGCTTATTTGCTGTCCGAGAGAATGCTGCTAACAGCATTAGTTGCTGTGTTTGGAATAGCTGACATGGCGCAAAGCGTTGTGCGTTTCTCCTGCTGGCTCTTGGTGCCACCTCTTTTTAGCAAGAAATACCAGAATTCATGTATCTGAAAGCTCATTCATTACCCTGCAGGTAAAAAGTCTTGTGTTAACTTGGTGAACTACTTTCCCTTCTGAAAACTTTGAAGAAATAATTAGGGAATTACATATTAAAACTTGATTTCAGTTGTCACTGAAGCTGAGGCCTTCACCACTTGCAAGTCTGTAAGAGGTGCTGACTATTAATACATCCTTCCTCCGATTACTGTATTTAGTCCATGAAATACTATACTGTTAGCAGCTGAGAGGTATGGCTTTCTGCAGAATTGACACTTGGCATTCATTTATTTATTTAATTCCAACCCTTATTGTGTTGATGACAACTTTGGAGTTTTCAAATCCTGCAGCGCTGTATCCTGCAGGTGCTGGTGGGCTCCTGTGCTCTCGCTGCTGCTCAGAACTGTAAGACAGCAAGAGAGAGAACCACCAAGTCTCTGATCTTACTGTTGTGATTGTTGAGTTGTATGAGCAGGGTTGACATGGAAGATTTAGCTGTCACCATGCACTAAAAAAGAGAAACAGGTTGGACTTGAGTGGAAGATTGGTTCCGTATGTGCGAAATTTGCTCTTCTTGGACTTGCCTTCATTACCAAGCTGTTTTTACATTGTCTTGTGACTGACAAACCTCATTGCTAGCAATAAAGCTTCTCTGATAATTTTTTAATGTGATTTCTGCTGTATACTTGTAGGTTTTGGTTTGTTGCAGATTACTGTTGGTGCAAAGGAACAATATGAAGTGGCTTCAGTAAATGGTTGTTTCTCAGTATATTGTGAACAGCAATACAGCTTCCAGCAGTACAGCTTTCTCTACTAGACATTGCTTAATGGAGAATTGAGCTAACTTGTGGCAGGAATGCCTTTATAGCTGTGTTTTTGCAGAACTTCAACTAGGCTATCTTTCCTTCAGCAAAGTCCTTACAGTGACTATTGAGATGGTTGTATTTCTCCAAGACAAACAGCACAGCTAGTGCTCCTCTGAATTAATCATTCCTGTTTTAGCATCTACTCAGTCCACTGAAAATGGTATCTTGCATTAAAACAAAAAATACTTGTTAACTTTGGAGAAGTATTGTGTTCTGCTCGTTTTCTATGTTAACCTAATCTCTGCTAATCCTTTTTTATCCTCTTCTTTTTCTGAGGGGTTTTTCTGCTGGCAAGCTTTGACTTGGATGACTACCATCACCTTAAAATTGGTATTCAGATCCAAAGTGATCTGTAGCAATACATCATCTCTGTTTTCTTGGGAGTACTTGAGTTACAAGCACAGCAGCCGGAGAGAGCTCTCAACTGAAAAGCTCCCATTAATACCTTGCCCTCTTAGAATTGTATCTAACTCCTCTTAGCTGCTGAAAGAAGCCTTGTTACTGAAAGACAACTTTTTTGTGTATGTCAACCCAAGTGTATGATTTCATTTGCTTGTATTTTTACCTGTCAATGATTGAGAATCTTTTTCTGTTCTTTTTGACTGTGCCATGACTCATGCATATTACATGTGGTTGCTGATGAGACACAGAAACCGTTGCCTTAGTGGTTCAATATGCAGTTTTCTGACTTAGTGGAGTACATCGAGAGTGCTCCAACTGTGGGAGGTCTGCTTTGTTTCCCCTCCTTATTCAACTGAGCAGCTTCTTTAGACGTTCTTGGTTAGTGACTGAATAAATGCCTGCAATACATGCATTGAGTTGTGTATCTAGTTCAGTCTGTGACTGTGAGTTAAGTAGCAGCTGTGGGGCTTTTTGGTTTTTTTTTCTCTGAGAAGCACATCCCCGTGCATCCCAGTTTAGCAGTTGGGTGATGTGATTTATGCAAATTCCAGTGAGCTTTGTCTTCTCATTTTTGTCTGCACTTCTGTAGCTGTCAGCTGGGTAACTAATCACAGATAACACACAACTCTTGGCTGGACTGTTTTGCATGAGCGTGTTTCTTTATTTTTCCTTGTAATGTGATTTCATTCTATTCTGATACTTTTGTGCTAGTTGAGTACCTGCTACAGAGTGAAACAAGCTCCAGTTGCTCTTTATTAAGTCTAATGGGAGATAGGAAACAAAGAAGAAACAAGTGCTTTCATTGCAGTGGGTGCTTACTCTGGTGTGGAAAAACACTGTTCTGTGATTTAAAACAAAAAATAAGGAAAGTCTTCAGAGCTTCTGGAAAGCTCTTTTGGGAAAGACAGAGTGCACTCAGTGCTCTTGTGCTCTTGTCGAATACCTGCTACAACACTATCTTAAGAATATTAAACATGATATCTGCTGGTAACTATGGCATGCTTCCAAGTATGAGATTAAAGGTCAGAATCTGGTT
Source organism: Pavo muticus (assembly GCA_016647715.1). NCBI lineage: Eukaryota > Metazoa > Chordata > Aves > Galliformes > Phasianidae > Pavo > Pavo muticus. The sequence goes on along the minus strand of JACDJE010000312.1, from coordinate 2,875,733 downwards.
GCTTCATCCACTGTAATATCACAAGCAAAAATAATCCATAACAGAAGATGTATTTTCCTGCAATAAACATTTGGATTAACGGTGCTGTTTTACAAATAAATATTGAAACAGGAGGTTGATAAGCAGTCACACAACTGTAAGTTAATTATTAATCCCAGCCTATAGCCATTGAGATTATACTTGGAGTAAAGCTGTGGGGGAATTTGGAACTGGCTGGGGCCTGGCTCCTGCTTTCCTGGCTCTTTGTAATGAGCGAGATCCTTGGGGTAAAGACTTCCTTAATGCTGTAACTCCATTAGGTGGTCTTTGCAGGCAAAGTAGCAAGATGAAGCCGGCACTCCCAGCGTGGCTCTTTCTGCTCATGGTTGAAGTTACAGACCTTCAGGTATTTAGTCCTTTAAAAAAGAGAATTATATTTTAGGAACAGAGACCAAGAGTGGGAAAATGATGATGAAATAGTACAAGTCAGCCCAAATCAAGACAACTTGTGGAAAGGCAGAAAGTGCCCCTCCCTTAGGGCTGAGCCACAAGTGTGATTAAAAAAGGAGAGGAGACTGAAGAGATGTTTCTGTAGCCCATCTTCTCTCGCATTCTCAGCACTTGGGACTCTGAAGAACAGCAGATAGAGCCTTTTATTTCTTTATTGTGTCAGTGTGAATTTCAGAAGAGAGTGTTGCTGCTACCCTGTTCCTGGCAAGCTGCCATCCGGGCTCAGGTGTAAGCACAGTGCTTCTTCACGCTGACCACATCCAGGATACGTGGGCACTCAAGGTGAATTTCTCACAAGGGTGACAACCAAGTTAAAGCAGTGATGGCGCTGCGGCGGTGAGGCGAGCACGTGGGTTGTGGGGTTGGTGTTATGTGCTCCCACCCTCCTCTGCCACCTGCAACTGCTGTGAAATGCTTGCAGAGAGAGATCTCAGCAGGGGCTGAGCATCACAGTGGAAAGTGGGAAGCCTGACAAGGATTTGGCAAGACCCTGCGGCTGCATCATATCCCTCTGTCCTAATGTCCCCTTAAATGCTTTGTTCCTCGGCACTGGCGGTGATTTATGGTTACCTCCTGGTTCTGTTAGCTCACACTCCTGCTGCCTTCCCAGCAGTCAAGGCAGCTGCTTGTTTTGAGCAGGAGTGTCAGGGTAGCCCTTCTTCCGTGCTGCTAGAATGAGGTATTTAATTGGCTTTTAACATATCCTTTGTCTTGTTGCTGAAAGAGGAAAAAAATCCCTAGATGATGAGAAGGTGAAAATGCGTAATTGCTCTCCTGGATGAAAAAGACCAAGTAAAACCTCTTAATGTGCTGCATGGAAAGGCTTGACCTTGATATTGTTTTTTTTTTTGCATAGAGAAATATGACCTTGACGTGTGTTTTTTTGCTGGTGTATGGCATGATGTCTGTTGGGTGAAGTTTCACTGCTATGAAGCAACCGGTTTTGAATTCATCATGAGCGTGTTCACATTTGAAGAATCTCAAGAGATTCTAAGATTTTTGTTCGAGTGTAAAACAATGCTTAGAAAAATAGATTTAATTTGGATAAAGGTTTCCAGTATTTATATGTTTAACTTGAGGTATGTGTTTCCAAGACCAAATGTTTTCAGTATTTCAGCTTGGCAGAAACACCAGGCCTGTTGAGGCTTTAAATAATTGAGGAGTTAATCATCATAAGAATTTCCCTGGGGCATGGATAAAAGACCACATTTTTCTAATTTTTCAGCAAGTTTGAATTTGCTGAAAGTTTTGCACTTTGTTGATGTTTTTATTTTATTAGTTGACACTGATTTTTATTGATTACTAAAACTTTTACTAATTGTGTTGCGGGGTTGTTAATTATTAAAACTTCTATATCACCAGCTCTTGCAACTTGAGTGCTTCTTAAGTATGAATCTGTTTTGTAGGAGCCTCTCAAGGGAAGTGGGAGTGCAGTTTGAGAAACTGTTTAAAGTCAGATCATTTTTAATTTTTGATTGACTTTTGTAGCTGCAAGTCAGTTACCAGCAGTCTCAGACCCATTCTGACTGGTGCCTGGCTGTCTGATGGCAGTGCTGTCTGCGTCCTGCTTGAGGCAGCCCTGCTTGGCTTGTGAGATACCTGCTTCTTAAACACTGGAGAGCTGGATCTGCAGTTTGAACATGAATTTTCTGCTGGAGGTTTTCTAGATCCAAAAGAGAGAATGAACAGTGAAATGGCTTTTGCCGAGCTTCTCCCATCTGCTGTAGTAGAGTGGGGCCTGTAAAAAGTATGCTAAGGAGCTGTCATTTCAACATCTCTTGTTCTATTTCCTGCTAGCAACTCATACAAATCATAAAGGATGTTGAGCTTTAAGACATAAGGATGAGTGTTGTTTGAGGTTTTCTTTTTGGGGATGTTTCCATCCTACCCTTACCCATCCTTATTGCCTTTATGCCTCAGAAACCATTCTGACTTAGCTAGCTGGCATTTCAAAACTTGCCTTTGCTTTGAGCTATCTTGTATCTTTCAAAAAGTAAAACATTTGTAAAAGTTCAAGGTTTCTATGATTGCAAGGTTTGAGAACTATATGACATCTGATAGACATGTTTAATATGGTACTATCAAGTGCAGTGATCTGTGCAAATTTGTGTGCTGCCATGCTGAACTTACAGCTTTCAGCCATCACTTCAGGGCTGGTTGTTCTTGGTTATTTGTTTGTTTTCATCGCATTCACTTCAAATTTTAAATGATCATCCAGGCACTCGTTGTGGTGGCAGCAGCGCTTCAAAACTTGCTCGCAGTACCTGGTGTCACTTGCACTAGAGATTGGTCCTTGGCTTGTCATAGAGATCACTGGGTTCGTTTTGCTCAGGCTCGTGTTCCTGCGGCCACTTGGTGACTGTGCCTTTGCTCTTGCTGGGCCAGTGCCTTAGGGAGTGCCTTATAAAGCCTGACCCTCACTCGAACAGATTAAAGCGCCGTGTATTTAAAGCTAAATATAGAAGGCAGATCTCTCATTCCTAGTAATTAACTGTTCAAGAGTCTCTTCTGTTGCACTGACCTCTAATCTTTTAGTCTGCCACAAGTGGCAACTCTTGCATTAACTGCTTTTTCCTTTTTCTCTCTTGTTCCCAGGTGTCCTAAAGGTCATATTTTATATTATTTAAGATATGAACAGTTTTAATATCTGATAGCCTCCCTTAAGGTGCATACTACTCTTCAAGCAGTTTAAAAATACTCCACATCAGAAGTAGTCCAGAAGGCCAATCCTGGCTTGTCTCAAGAATAGTGTTGCCAGCAGGAGCAGGGAGGTAATGATCCCCCTGTACTCAACCCTGGTGAGGCTGCACCTCATGTACTGCATTCAGTTTTGGGCCGTCACTACAAGTAAGACACTGAGGCCCCGGAGCATGTTCGGAGAAGGGGAATGGTGCTGGTGAGTGGTCTGGAGCACAGGTCTTATGAGGAGATGCTGAGGGAGCTGGGAATGTTTAGTCTGGAAAAGAGGAGGCTCAGAGAGACCTTCTATCTTTCTACAACTACCTGAAAGGAGGTTGTAGCAAGGTGGGTGTTGGCCTCTTCTCCTGTGTAACTAATGATGGGATGAGAGGGAATAGCCTTTAGTTGCACCAGGGGAGATTTGGGTTGGATATTAGGAAAAATTTCTTCTCTGAAAGTGTGGTAGTACATTGGAGCAGGGGTGGTGGAATCGCTGTCCCTGGAGGTGTTCAAGAAATGTGGATGTGGCACTGAGGGACATGACTTATTCATGTGGTGATGAAGGGTCAGTGGCTGGAATTGATGTTCTTAGAGGTCTTTCCAATCTCAACAATTCTATGGAGGAAGTCTAGCATTAGAAATTTAGCATATGCATTTCTGTCTTTTATAGGAAGTATTCCTAGGCTGAGGTCAGGTGCCTTTGTTCAGTTCTTTGCTCTCAAAGCTGTATTTTTTTTCACTAAGGAAGTAGACAGTGCTGGCACCAGTCCAGTGGCTGCAAGAGCTGAGGATTGGTCCTACCTGCTGTGTGGCTTGCTCAAAACTTTCTAAAGCTCATGGGCAAGGGCTGAGGTGTCAGGGGCAAAACAAACCCAGTGAGAAATACCTGGGAGAATATTATATTTTGAACCTCCATCTTTTGTGAATAATAGATGGTCACAAAGACAAAGCAGAGAAGTGTCATGTCTGGTTGGTCCATGGCTGAAGGCTGACTTGTTGCTCAGGGCTGTGGTGTATTTCCTGAGCACACCTCCTGCTTCTCAGCCTCTGAGGCAGCTGCGTGGGGGAAAGAGATGTCTGAGCTCCCTTGTGAAGAGGAGCTGGGATTTGATGGCACTTCAAAAGATCCTGTGGTATTGCAGTTTGATGTTTTTTCTCTCCTTGCAGATGTGTGGGAGCATTTTCCAGAAGGCAGTGTAGTGTGGTGGTTGTTCTGAAGCACTCTGTTAACAGTAGCTTTAAATCGCAGTTATGAATGTCAGCCTCTCAGTGTAACTGGCTTAGTTGCTATTTTTTTATATGACTTGTAGGAAGCAAAACCAGTCTTGACCGTGGACTTGGCATGTTCCACTGCACGCTGGCATTTTCTGACTGCTGATAAATCGTGGAGCTACCCTTGGGAGCAGTGGTTTGCCAAGTTACACATCTGAAGCACTACTGAAGTGGCTCTTTGGTGACGCTGCAACTAGGAGAGAGTGGTGAATGGGAGCAGTGTTACATAGAGCGCTGCGAACTGCTGTGTAAGCTTTCGAGGCAGGGAGACCATCACTTAGGTAATAACGTGTGGTTGATGGCATCTTTCTAGCCAGCAAGCTTGAGTTTCTCTTCTTTCATGGTAGCAAGTGCTTGTGAAGGGACATACTTTTGAACTGGGCCTGCAGCAACATTAGATTCCATGTTGAAATTTGTGTCTGAGGAGTCCATGATGGAAAAACAAAACCAATACAAATTTATGTAAAACTAAATTTCTTAAGAGAACACGTTCAGAGGATGAAGCTTCTTGTATGGTAAAGCTCAGCTCTGGATGAGCAAACTGTACATGCCAGAGACCTGAAGACCTGCAGGGTGTGCAGTAGTGACTGGCAGGGCCCAGCATTGATAACAGGGCCAGGACCATTGGGACACATCGTAGGGCTTTGCAGTATGTGGCTCTTTGTGTTTGGCTGTCAGTTTGGTGGCTCCTTGTACCATTTGTGACTCCAGTGATGGGACAACTCTATCCAAAGATGAAAAATAATATATGTATTTCTAGATGAAGTGATATTAACGTATCCACTCTGCAAATACTTTAACATGGCATATTGAGATTTGCAATTAAGGTCTGAAGTAATGAGCCTGATACCTTTGGCTGTTCTTGTTGCATGATGTGTCATTTTCAGCAGTGTGTGGAGACAGGACAAGGGGAAATGGCCAGAAACTGGAGCATAGGAAGTTCCGCACCAATGTGCGCAAGAACTTCTTTATGGTGAGGGTGGCGGAGCACTGGCACAGGCTGCCCAGGGAGGCTGTGTAGTCTCCTTCTCTGGAGATATTCCAGACCCGCCTGGACGCCAACCTGTGTGACCTGGTGTAGGGAACCTGGTTTAGCAGGGGGGTTGGACTCAATGATCTGTGGAGGTCCCTTCCAACCCCTACGATTCTGTGATTTAGGTCCTTGATTTTTTTGTATTTGTATGCAGAACTGATGAGGAGTGGAAGGGCATGTTACCTTCTACTGTTTTTGGCAACAAACACATAACAGGATTTTAGGAAAAGTAAGTTCCTAAGATGTGTTAGCGCTTGGAAGAACTGTGATGGTTGGGATGCTGCTATTTCTCCCAGCGCTCTGGGCTGGCAAGGTGCCTGCACTAAAGGCAGAGGCTCCTTCCTTCCCGTTCCTGCTCGATTTGAACCATTTCTTATGTGGGGAGAAGTGGTTTTGCAGACCATCTCTTTTGTTTTCTTGGTGTGGTTTTGGTTTTTTTTTTTTTTTTTGGAAGACGAGGTAGAGGCAGAGGAACAGATGCAGTAGTTATTAATGGGCCATAACGCTCTTCATCTTTAATAATCTTTCAAATAATATGAATTATTCTTTATACATCAATAACCTGTTTTCCCTTTCGCATACCAGGATTTTATAACATTGAATGTTTCTTTTGCCTTTAGGTAAACTGTTATCTGCAAATAACATAGTAAAAATATCTTTTTTTCCCCTCCAGAAATTTTATGAATAAGAATCAGAAGCCGGTGCTAACAGGCCAGCGGTTCAAAACTAGGAAGAGGGGTATGTTATGTTACATTCTGTTATTTTCCTATGAGTTAAAATGAATAGAAACAATAGATGCAATGACTGATATTTAATTGCACTAAGATTTTTCTCCTCTTCCCCTTGCCATGTTAAGAATATAAATGTTATTTGTAACTTATCTGTAATGTTTTGGATATTTTGTTTATGTTTCAGGACTTCATTGATACTTTTAAGTTTGGATTTCTTTGCTGTTAAATCTTGCAAAGCCTCTATTAAAGAATTAGATTTTGAGTTTATAGTAGGCTTACGTGTAAGAAGAAGGCTTACTAAATATTTCTTAGCTATTTCTTAATGTATCCCTTTTGATTAAGAAAGCAAACTATGATCTTTTATTTGAAGAGTGCATAAAGAAAATTACCTGCCGTTCTTGTTTTTATGCATATTTCTTTGATTCGAACTTATGCCATCTCTGTAAATGAACCTTTCACTTCTAAAAAGGAAATTCTTCTCCATTATAACGTCGAATAATCTCATTGGACCCATTTGCTTTAACAGAAAGCTCTTTTTAAAAACAATGACAGAAAACAAGCAAACAACAAAAAACAAATGTTTTTCTACTCTGTTAGTGTAGTTTGAGTCTTATTGTTAAAATGCTTACTTGCCGTGGCACGAAGCCCATTTTTGTAATTGTGATACTGATTTTTCTACAAAAAAGGCTAGCAGTCTTTGTATAAATATTCGATTTTTAAAGGAGACGGTGCTGATTGTACTGATCATGCAAGTATCCTATATAGCAAGAATCACTGAATTGTAAGGGTTGGAAGGGACTTCTGGAGATGGAATCCCCTTTCCCACCCCCCTCCCCTCTAAAGCAAGTTCCCTAGAGCAGGTTAGACAGGAAAGTGTCCAGGTGGGTTTTTGGACATCTCCAGAGAAGGAGACCCCACCACCTCTCTGGACAACTTGTTCCAGAGCTCTGTCACACTTAAAGTAAAGGAGGTTTTTTCTCATGTTCGCATGGAATTTCCTGTGTTTCAGTTTGTACCCATTGTCTGTTGCTGGGCACTGTTGAAAAAAGAGTGGCCCCATCCTCTTAACTCCCACTCTTGTCTTATTTGTTAGTATTGATAAGATGCCCTCTCATTCTCTTCTCTGGGCTTAGCAGTCCCAGGTCTCTCAGCCTTTCCTCAGAAGGGAGATGCTTCAGCCTCTAAACATCTTTGTGGCCCTCCACTGGGCTCTCACTAAAAGTTCCCTGTCTTTCTTTGTCTCAGGAGCCCAGGACTGCATACAGTCTTCCAGATGTGGCTTCACCAGGGCAGAGCAGGGGGAGGGATAACTTCCCTTGACCTGCTGGCCGGAATCTTTTTAATGCACCCCAAGATACTACTGGCCTTCTTGGGCACGGGGGCACACTGCTGGCTCATGGCCAACCAGTTGTCCACCAGACGCTCAGGTCCTTCTAACGTGCTTGTTCATATCTTGAAGTTCATTTTCTGTGGTTGGGTACCTGAGACAAATGAATGCCTGACACTTTGATGACGAGAGCAAAAATACTGATTTTATATATATATGCTCAAAATATTGATAATAAAATAATCTTTATCAGAAGATAATGTCTGGTTTGTGAAATGAAGATTTCAGTGTTTTGCTGTTGCAATAGCTGATTATTTTAGAAGGCACAGATGGAGTTCCTATCTGTCATGTAACAGACTTTTTCCACCTTGGCTTTCCTGTTTCTCATTAAAAGCTGTCACCTGATCTGAGGTGGTTGTGACAGGTAATGTAAATAAGAGCGTTTTCTCAGTGTGGATGAAAGAAACAAAAAAAAGTTTGTAGCCTTCCTCAGAAAGCTGCTAATTCTACCACGAATCTGAAGAGCTGAGTGAATGTATTAAGATCTAGGAAAGTCATGAAGCTTGGGTGAGAATTGTGAAATAGCTTTTTTGCAATTCTGTTAAAGAGCAGTTCCAGGTTTCTCAACTGTCCTCCCTTGCACACGTTGCATCCTCTGTTATTTTAACTGGCACAGTTCGTACAAGTGAGTGGAATCTCTTAAGTTGAAAATATCCTTTCTATTACGCACAAACAATGTTTACAGGCATAACTAATTTGAAAAAGAAACCTTTGGTGTTTGTAAATAAATGTCACAGTGCTCCAGTAATTAGTGAGATTAACTTTCTGTCGGTATGGTCCAGAACAGCATTAACTAGCAACAGCAGAGATGTAATTAGAGCAATGGAATTAACAGTCCCTAAAGAGTAACGCTGTCAAATCAACCAGTGAAGCAATCAGAGGTATGTGTACTGTTGGATTGATTAAATGTATTGTTTAGTCTCATTCAATCAGTTCTGGTAGTTATTTTACTTACTAAAATTGTCTCAAAACATCCTCTCTTTTGATAGGACATTCTTTTCAGTCCATGTTTTGCATTGTATATAGCATAATGAGGTCCTGACACTGATTTGGTACTCTGACTCTTAGTATACTACCACTAATAAGAAGTAATTTTTTTTTTTTTTTTTACTTTACTGTAGGGAAGGAAAAGACTTGGGGCAGTGGTTGGAAGACCGAGGGAGGTGTTTGTTTTTTGTTTTAAGAGATTACTTATATGGAATTTGGAATATAGAACTCTTAATATGCATACATTTAGAACATCTTCTAGTCTAAGTCCTGGTTGTTTTTATCCTGACTTCCAATATATCAGAGGCTCATTAAGTTTTATCTGATGTGACTGAGTGCAGTGAGTATGGTTTGACTCTGGCATTTCAGTCATCAGGGACTTCCTGGTGACAGGCAAACCATTAAGACGGTCTGAAATATGCAAATACTGAAGGAAACTGGTTGAGTGATGGATAATGCTTCTTGCCAGTTGATTTGTCTCAGAATGCCACTTTTCTCCTGCAGCTCCCAAGAACGCTGCTATCTGAGGAGAGAGTGAGCTGTGACATGGTGGTCAGACATTTAATAAAAAATACTTGTTACTATGAAGTCCATTGCTGCTCAGCTAGCTGCAACTGGTCTACAGATGTGAACAATTTCTGAGCTTTCAGAAGGCAAAAAAGGAAGAAGACGACATTTGTTTTTTTCCTTTAAATTTTGAAAAGGTGTTTAGAGACTAAAATATTTTTAAAAGAGAGCAACCTGAATAGCAACTTTTAAATCCCCCTCCTTCCATTTCTGTCAGTTGACCTAATAAGAGTTGCAGAATCATAGAATATATATAAAATATGTATTATAAATATATGTAATATATATAATATATACCAAAAAGCTTTTCTCAAGTGTACATAGTGGCAGGTATTAAAATCACTTTCAAAGATTTGGAAGAAGAAAACTTATGTTATAAAGGGAAGAACCTCTGAGGCAGATCCATCTCAGGTTTCTGTCAATCTGGGTGAAGATGATAGTTTGCTTAGTTCCAGGTATAATCGGTGTACCTGTCAATAGGGGACTTTTGATGAGGGTCAGCGGTTGACATGTGGCCGTGATTTGTGCTTGAGGTGCAGGTACACAGGAGATGAATTGTATTGGCCACACTGTACTTGCATGCGTGCAAATTCATTTTGTTTTGTTTGTATAGTCTGAAATAGAAAAGGAGGAAATGAGAGTAACAAAAGTGGCAGTGGCTAGTGAGGAAAATGTACGTATCCAGGCAGTTGACGGATACCTAAGGACAAAAAATGTCATGAAATGTTAATGGGAACAACCGGTGCGTATTGTTTATAGTAAGCTGACAGGCGGTACCTGGTAGCCATGTTTGTCCCTGTGGTGTAGATATCACAGAGCTAATAACAGCTGAAGAACTGTGCAAAAACATAAATGGTGGCGGAAGAATAAGCTGAGCTAAACCATTCGTTTTAGTTTCTTTTGTGAAGGAAAATTATTAAGTAATGTCAGTATTATGGTGAAGTCAGAAAAGGGACCAAATAGGGCAGCTCATTTATCTTCCTTAGAAAAAGAGCTCTGGGCTTTCTCTTGAAAAGCTGGAACAAATTCTTAAGGAGGGAGGTACAAACGTACTTAGTGATTTCCTTACAAGGGAATAAGGATCTGGGACCTGATGAAAATAAAAAGCTATGTATAGCACTGCTGCCTTGAATATTGTATGCAGTGCATCTGCAAGCTACACCTGCCTTTGCTAGCCCTGATTGAAACTGTGCTCGTTCAGTAATTATGTACTTGACAGCTCAGCGTACTGTCACTACTTCTTGATGATGGCTTCTTACTCATCCTGTTGTACTATGTCAGCATATTCTTCTTCAATACATAAGTTTGGTAGAAAAATGCTTCAATAAGATTATAAACCATTTTTAATGCAGCGAGTTCACCTCCTCTTCCCGTGTAAATTTTTAGATTATGATAGACAAGAAAATAGTAGGGTACAAGAAATGAGAGGAGTGCTTCTGGGGCAGGAGAGGGTTCTTTTTAAGTAGCAAGAAATATTAATCATGATGTTTGTTTTTACTGAGGACTGTGTACCCATGGTGCAAAACATATAACATGTTTCAGTCTAAACATAAGCATCTTAAATATTTTGACAAAATACAGTATAAGAAAAATAGCAATTTTTTTTTTACCTTTTAAGACAAAATTGTCATCTATCTTATGAGTCATCAAACTTTTTAACTATATAAATACTGCATATGTCATAGCCCATAAAACAGTTATTTTCAGATCCTTATTTATAGGTGGAGCTGTGTTTCTAGTGTGCAGATAAAACTGCCTGAGGTACACATGCTAAAGTACTTACACTTAAGTAAAAAGCTTGTTTATTGGTTGGTTGGTGAGTTGCTTTAATATTTCACATTGGAAGAGAGCTGCGAGTATTTGGTAACTGGCCTGATAGCTCCAATTGGACTCCAGGAGTGTTTACCTATAGACAGTTTCCCAGAGCAAAGGCATGTCTTCAGTTTACCTTCCTCTGTGGTTTATCCACAATGGGCAGAACCACCACCATAGTTATGTGACTATGGCAGACTCTAACTCTTCATCACAGCTGGAAAATAAGGTGACACAACTGAGTGCTCTGAATATATTGAAGTCTGGGGAGAAGTAAAAGCCACTTTCAGTCCAGTGGAGAGGCTTACAGTATGGTAATGATGAGTGTATGGTAGGAGAGAGGCTAGGATGGTACTGTGATGGTGTTCATTGCTACGTGACAAGCTGGGGTTGGGAACAGGTAACCACCATGAGTGTGGGTATCCATGGAGTTGAGAGAGCCTCAGCTATTCTCTCTGAATGGTGGAGCAGCAAGCCACTTGGAGATCAGAAATAGAGCTAACAATCCACTGAAAGCTAGGCGTAACAGGGAATTTGTTGAAAATTAGTTGATAGCTCCAGATGTGTTGTCAGGGAAGAAGGGATGCAATGAGAAAGGGTGAGAATGTCCAAGTGATGCCCAGGAGGTGGTAGAATGAGAGCACCATAAGTGCAGGGAAATAAATTGTCAATGTTTCAGCATGGTAACTATTAAAGTTGATAAAAATAGGCATTGTACTGAAGTTACTTAATTGCCTAAAGGCTATTGTGACAGTAGAAAGGAGATTAAAGGAGGAAAGGCAATCAGAATCCAGTATCTTTTGGAGTTGCTTTGGCTTGTATTTAGAGTAGTGTCTCTTTCTCTGCACTGGAAGTCACAGAGAAAGGAAACATGCAGCCAAAGACTGTGTCATGTCAGAGCCTCTTCAGCCCAGAAAACTGCCACAGTTGCAGCTGGTATGCTTCTGATTTCATTAGAATATGTTTAGACAAATTTTGCCTAGTTGTCTTAGTAACTAAAATCTCTAGATTTCTCTTCAGGATACAGTAAGTGTAGGTTTTTAAAAGAATTTTTAATCAACATTTATTAGCAAGTGGTAACAGAGAATGTTCTCTGGAGTGTTTTTGAGTGTTATGGAAGAATTTCTGGTTGTGTTTTTGGAGTTCAGATTTATTTTAATGGCAATGAATGTTTCATGTGTGCCCTCATGTTCTCAGGACCTGTTTTGTTCAGAGGCTTCAGCTGTATGTTGTAGTTATCGTTGATCTGCAAGGAAATAGTATCAGGAGATGTAGTATCTGCCTAGCTTTACCTGGAGGTTGTGGTTGCATCTGTTGGGAGTGATGGCCTTGGCATTAGGAATGTTGTCTGGGGTTTCAGAATGTACCTTAATTGAGTTCAACCAGGAATTACTGTAGAAAATGCAGTGTTAGCACTGCATCTGTGTTCTTAGTGTTCTGGTTGATGAATAAAAGATAATTTCTTGGTTAAACCATGTTGTAGAATACTAAATATTTACAGAAGAGCTGTTTTCGTGAGTAGCTTGTTCTCTTTTCCTGAAGGTTGTCTCTTTGAAAACATTTTAGTTAGGTAACCATAATTATTTAAAGGAAAACATGAAAAAATAAATAATATCACTGTAGGTATACTACTACTTACACAAAACTGACATATAATTTATTCTGATACCAGATTTAACAACTTATAGTGGCACGCATATTTAGTAATATCTCCAATAAGAGTACAAAACTGGAAAGCAATATCAATATTTGCTTCTTCCCTCTTTTATTTATTATTTATCCCTGTTTGTTTGCATGTGTCTTGGTATTTTGAGGTTATGAAGGAGAGAGGAAAGTGAGGGTAAACATAGCAAGACCTCCAAAGGCAAAAAAAAAAAAAAAAAAAAGCCAGCTGAACGTTCTTTTGTGCGCAGCGTTGACCAGAATAGGAAGAACACGTTTAGGTGTTTTGAATTACTGGCTGATATAGGATTTTAAAACTATCTCTCCTTTTCATTTTCCTTCCTGTTCCAGATGAAAAAGAGAAATTTGAACCCACAGTCTTCAGGGATACTATTGTCCAAGGTCTCAATGAAGCTGGGAGTGACCTGGAGGCCATAGCCAAGTTCCTGGATTCAGCAGGCTCACGGCTTGATTACCGCCGCTATGCTGACACTCTCTTTGATATTTTGGTAGCTGGCAGCATGCTTGGTAAGTTGCAATGTACCTGATGCAGAATTTTGAGGATTAGCCTTGCTTCTTTGAAGATGCTGTCTTCCTTTACAAAGTGGAAATTATAAACTGCATTAGAATTGTACTTGTCTAAATGTTTTTTTGATATAATGTCATAAACTGTTCTATTGTTTGTTGCACCAAAATACCTGGGGACTTGGCAATGTCAGGAGGCATCCTGCATATATAACGAAAAATGTGTAGTGATCTGTGAAGCCTTCAGGCTGAGCTGAAAGAGCATATAAATGCAATAGCAAACAAAATGAGAGACGCTGACTATGGGAAACAGGAATGTATGAGCTTGAGGAGGTGTCATACAGCACTCTAGGTTATTAGTTGCTGCAAAGTTTGCTTTGTAGACCTTGCAACGCAAGCTAGCTAAAGGAACTGAAGGAAGGATAACGTTGTGGATGTTTATAGGGAATTTTCCCCAGGCATCAATGGCAGCGTGGGAAAATTCCCTAACTTGTGCCTTCCTGTGAATTTTGGATAAAGTGGCTCTTTCTACTGGTCAAGTTGGTTTGGTTACTGCTTCTTGCTCTTTGTTTAGTTAGAAGGAAGGATATTTTTGAAAGTCTTAAGATAATGCAGGAAACAAAAGCCAATGGAAGTTCTATTAAAAAAAAAAAAAAAATCTCCAAATAAAATAAGCCAGGAGAAGGCTTTTGTGGCAGTGTTTGAATGTTTACATGGAGTTAGGAAAATGTTCTAAGTCCTTAATTTAGTAACAAAATTAATTCTTTTATCTTTGGAAATTATTTACGTTATTATGGTGTTTCAAATAGCACTTAAAGTAACTGCAAGAATTATGCTTCAACCTACTCTTTCTTGATCCTGCTCATTGCTCTCAAAAGCAGCTGAGATTCTTTAGTGTGACCTGAATTTCTCAGTCCTTTAAGGTCTATGATCTCAGATGCAGCGTCAGCCAGCTGTACTTTCTGTGAGGTGCCGTTACAACTTCATAAAACTTGTGTAGGTTTCTCCCTCACTCATTCCTTTTAACCCAATTGTACTGATACTTTTTGGCCTTTGCTTTCTTTTAGCTCCTGGAGGCACACGCATAGATGACAATGACAAGACCAAGATGACCCATCACTGTGTATTTTTTGCAGAAGAAGATCACGATGCCATCCGAAACTATGCTCAGGTCAGGATAAGAAAGGGCTGGTCGATTATAGAGATTATAGTGGAACATCTGCAGACTGCCTAGACTGCACTTGGCTGGTTTTAGGATAATTGAAAGTTCAGTTAACCGGTAGTCTGCCCTAACATAATTTTTTAGTAACAGAATAAGATACGTAAGATTTTCTGATCACATCTGGTAGCTCTTCTACGGAAAACGGTCTTACTTTTTTCAGTCCACACTTGGGTTGAGTATATTTTTAGACATCATCCTTACTAGTTTTGTTGGCCTTTTCTACATACAGCCCTCAGGATTTGCAGAAACACATTTTCAGAAACATGTGAAGTATGAATGGCAAAAATACACATCTCGAGCCTCCAACATAGAGTTGTATGGCTAGTTAGGAATTGGGCTAATGTTGAAAAAAAAAGCTCTGTGAGGACTTCGATTTCTCCTACACATGTGCCGTACAGTTTTAATTTGAAAAGAAACATGGCTTGCATAAATAGGTGCATATGAAAATTACACAAATAATGTAGTCTAAAGCATTATTGAAGAGCAATTAATGTTGCATTAATCTTTGATAGGGGATAGTACTTACACGAGAAAATACAGCAAGAATTGTAGGTTCTAAGCCAGTGTACCATTCTGAATACAGGTAGGATTGCAAAAAAAAAAAAAAAAAAAAAAAAAAAAAAAAAAAAAAAAAAAAAGCCAGCTGAACGTTCTTTTGTGCGCAGCGTTGACCAGAATAGGAAGAACACGTTTAGGTGTTTTGAATTACTGGCTGATATAGGATTTTAAAACTATCTCTCCTTTTCATTTTCCTTCCTGTTCCAGATGAAAAAGAGAAATTTGAACCCACAGTCTTCAGGGATACTATTGTCCAAGGTCTCAATGAAGCTGGGAGTGACCTGGAGGCCATAGCCAAGTTCCTGGATTCAGCAGGCTCACGGCTTGATTACCGCCGCTATGCTGACACTCTCTTTGATATTTTGGTAGCTGGCAGCATGCTTGGTAAGTTGCAATGTACCTGATGCAGAATTTTGAGGATTAGCCTTGCTTCTTTGAAGATGCTGTCTTCCTTTACAAAGTGGAAATTATAAACTGCATTAGAATTGTACTTGTCTAAATGTTTTTTTGATATAATGTCATAAACTGTTCTATTGTTTGTTGCACCAAAATACCTGGGGACTTGGCAATGTCAGGAGGCATCCTGCATATATAACGAAAAATGTGTAGTGATCTGTGAAGCCTTCAGGCTGAGCTGAAAGAGCATATAAATGCAATAGCAAACAAAATGAGAGACGCTGACTATGGGAAACAGGAATGTATGAGCTTGAGGAGGTGTCATACAGCACTCTAGGTTATTAGTTGCTGCAAAGTTTGCTTTGTAGACCTTGCAACGCAAGCTAGCTAAAGGAACTGAAGGAAGGATAACGTTGTGGATGTTTATAGGGAATTTTCCCCAGGCATCAATGGCAGCGTGGGAAAATTCCCTAACTTGTGCCTTCCTGTGAATTTTGGATAAAGTGGCTCTTTCTACTGGTCAAGTTGGTTTGGTTACTGCTTCTTGCTCTTTGTTTAGTTAGAAGGAAGGATATTTTTGAAAGTCTTAAGATAATGCAGGAAACAAAAGCCAATGGAAGTTCTATTAAAAAAAAAAAAAAAATCTCCAAATAAAATAAGCCAGGAGAAGGCTTTTGTGGCAGTGTTTGAATGTTTACATGGAGTTAGGAAAATGTTCTAAGTCCTTAATTTAGTAACAAAATTAATTCTTTTATCTTTGGAAATTATTTACGTTATTATGGTGTTTCAAATAGCACTTAAAGTAACTGCAAGAATTATGCTTCAACCTACTCTTTCTTGATCCTGCTCATTGCTCTCAAAAGCAGCTGAGATTCTTTAGTGTGACCTGAATTTCTCAGTCCTTTAAGGTCTATGATCTCAGATGCAGCGTCAGCCAGCTGTCCTTTCTGTGAGGTGCCGTTACAACTTCATAAAACTTGTGTAGGTTTCTCCCTCACTCATTCCTTTTAACCCAATTGTACTGATACTTTTTGGCCTTTGCTTTCTTTTAGCTCCTGGAGGCACACGCATAGATGACAATGACAAGACCAAGATGACCCATCACTGTGTATTTTTTGCAGAAGAAGATCACGATGCCATCCGAAACTATGCTCAGGTCAGGATAAGAAAGGGCTGGTCGATTATAGAGATTATAGTGGAACATCTGCAGACTGCCTAGACTGCACTTGGCTGGTTTTAGGATAATTGAAAGTTCAGTTAACCGGTAGTCTGCCCTAACATAATTTTTTAGTAACAGAATAAGATACGTAAGATTTTCTGATCACATCTGGTAGCTCTTCTACGGAAAACGGTCTTACTTTTTTCAGTCCACACTTGGGTTGAGTATATTTTTAGACATCATCCTTACTAGTTTTGTTGGCCTTTTCTACATACAGCCCTCAGGATTTGCAGAAACACATTTTCAGAAACATGTGAAGTATGAATGGCAAAAATACACATCTCGAGCCTCCAACATAGAGTTGTATGGCTAGTTAGGAATTGGGCTAATGTTGAAAAAAAAAGCTCTGTGAGGACTTCGATTTCTCCTACACATGTGCCGTACAGTTTTAATTTGAAAAGAAACATGGCTTGCATAAATAGGTGCATATGAAAATTACACAAATAATGTAGTCTAAAGCATTATTGAAGAGCAATTAATGTTGCATTAATCTTTGATAGGGGATAGTACTTACACGAGAAAATACAGCAAGAATTGTAGGTTCTAAGCCAGTGTACCATTCTGAATACAGGTAGGATTGCAAAAAAAAAAAAAAAAAAAAAAAAATTTTACCCTTGAAAATCTGATGTCAGAAGTACGTTCTTTTTAAATAACAAATTGCTATTGGGGTGTTGAAGATAGTGGCCTTTATGCTTTTGCTTACTATCCCTGTAAAGGTATGGAGAGTGACAAGTGGCTGAGCAGCTGCATGGTTGTTCTAAAGGATGCTAGGATCAGAATCTGCATCAGTAACGAAGACTTGCTAAGTAACATAAAGCACCTTTTAAAATACATCCTTGATAGTCTGGAGAAGTGAAATATGCAAACTTTTGGAAAGGAAGTCATTACATTTGCTGTATTACTTTTATCATCTCTTAAAAACAGGGTATTCTGCTCTAAGAAAGTCTGTTTATTAATAAAAGCGTTGATTCTGTCTACTTCAGTTTTAGTGTTTTAACTTCTTGTATTGCTGATTTTTATTATCAAGGTCTCTAGGGACAAATTTTATGTTAAAATATTGCCTGTTGGGAAACAGAAAGGTTTCAGGACCTGAAGCACTAGAATTTTGAATATATTTTCTGTATTTCGAACCAAAGATCACCTAATTAAGTCAGTATGTTGTAATCAGTGCCTGAAAGGATGTGTCTTTTTATATACCTTGTCAAGTTTTCATGTATAGTTGGAAATAGAGCTCGTATTGCATTATTAAAAAGTGAAGTTAGGCTAAAATGCTGGTCAGAGCTTCTTTTTGCATGCTTTCTTAATCTGACTTCCTATGAGCTAGTAGAGTGGCTGCTTCTTGTGTTTCTAGTTGTGGAAACGAATCAAAAATAGGGAAGTCTTTAAGAGAAGACCAAGGGGTAGTGATGAGGCACTGGCAGATTATTAGCTTATAACATGTACTTAGGTCATTTAGAAGGACTTATCAAAATACGCATTATACTGGCTTACATTTTTGTCTTTTCTATCTTATTTTATTAGGCTTCTGTTTGTCTTTACCTCTTACTATGGTCATGACTTGATATTTCATTTCAGTTTTCCTTGTTCAGAGCCCAAATAGTACCTTTTAGGATGCCTGAGTGTATTTTACATTCTCTGAATAATGACTTAAAACATTATTTCCCCTTTTATTTCCCTCATCCAGCTTGATGATAATGTCGTATTTTTCCTCATACAAATCTTTTTTCACATGACAGTGAGTCATTTTTGTGCCCTTTGTACAGTAGTGAGAGCAGTTACTTGTTTATTTAATTTCTTATCTCTCACTTCTTCCATCTGAATGCAACCTGCACCTGTGCTGCTTCTGCTTTCATAATCTGTGGTCACAAGATGAGGAACAAGTGGTGAAAACTGGAGAACAAGTGTTTCCAAGAACACAGCAGTTGTAAAAGCTTTGTGGAAGCTTCTTGCTTTTTCCCTGGCAGTAGTGAGTTTTATTCTAAGTCTTCATGTTAGTGGATTTAATAGAGATCCTGTCTGCAATGAAGATAACCAGCAGTACTGCCTGACCGCCTCACTTCATGGATATACACATGACAGCGTCCTCAGAGAGAGAGCTGCATTATCAAAAGAAGGGGACAGAGTGCAAATTTCCTATATTTGTTAATCACCTCCTCCTCCCACTTTCTTCTGCTTTTGATCTATGGATGAGTTTAGAGGAGAGTGGGAATAATATTTTGAGAAGAAGAAGAGTGTCAAGCTGTAGTAAATTCTGTGATTCAAGCATTTTTCTATAAATCAGAATTGCAGAATTCATATTTTCCACTTTTGAACTAATAGAGAATGTTTTGTGGAAAGTCATGCAATGTACAGTGTAGCAGATGATGGCAGAAAATATCGTACTGCTGGCTGCTCATATCCTAGAAACAATGTCTTTGTTAATGTCTGAAGGAACATTAGTATGTAAGAAGCCTGTGTTACTTTCTCCTTTCCTGTTGTGGAGACATTAAAATGAAGAAAAGTCTCATCATGGTTTGGCCATGGACATTTTTCTTGGATTCAGTAGTGGCAGACTTGTTTCTTTTTGCCTTTTTGGGCTAAGTTTTTTTACATTTTTTTTTTAAATCATCCCATGTTTTTCCTTTAGGTCTTCAACAAGCTTATCAGGAGATACAAATATCTGGAGAAAGCGTTTGAAGATGAAATCAAAAAGGTAATGTTGGTGGCAGTTTCGTTGAGAGTTACTGTTTGTGTTTTTTTTACTCTGATATAATTGTGGATGTAAGTTCTGCTCTGTTGTGTATTTTATTTAGCTGCTGCAAAAGAAAATGGAATCTACAGTTGGCAGGGGTGGCAGCTTTAGTCTGCAACTTTAGCTCCGTGGGAATGCTGCTAGTAGTGTTTGATCTAGAGCAGTTCTGAATTAATGCTTCCTTCGGTTGCTTTGGCTAAACTAATCTTATTCTAGGCTTTTCTATACAGGATTTGGGTATAGTTCTTAATGAAAGAAAGTATTACCATCCAGCTAATAGATCGCGTTTCTGTGTTGGTTGTTTTTTTCCCATAGAATAAATGCAGATGTGCTGTGCAAAATGGCACTTGATGTGTGAGTATCAAATTGCTGCTGTGTTACAGAATGTGTCCTAACCATTAGTTTCAGCATTTGAGGCCTCAGATATGTGCAAGAGAAGTCATCACTGCACTGGTAGAGCTTTCAGGATTTGCCCGTTATGGTCGAGTGGATGTAGTGGGTGTAGATGCTGTTTTGTGGGTTTGAATTCTAAGGAAACGGGAGAAACATATGTAGAAATACTTGAAAGAAGAAACATGTATTTGGAGTGCTTTAAATTCTTAGTAACAGATGTAAATACTTTCTTTATTCTATTTTTAATTTGGCTTGAGTGAATGATAAACTGTGCTGTGTTGTAAGTTAACAAGCCCACGGGTATTGCCAGAACCTGTCTTGTGACTGAAGTGCCCTGTTTGTTAAAAGTATATTTTCCTACAATCTGAACATCAGTGGGATCACTGCAGGGGTCAAGTGAGGATAAGTCTGGAGTGTGATGCCTCACCACCACCTCCCGTGGCTGAATGAATTTGGCTGTTATTTATACATTCTTGCTCATACAGGAAATTATTTTTGCACTTGTGACCAGCGTGCCTTTTTAACTGATTCTGATTGCTCAGTACATCATTCTGAAGACCTAAATTTACCTCCGTTCCCACACAAATCTAATGTTCTTGCTCTTAATTACTATAATCATTGACATGAGAAGCGCTGACTCACAGCATTCAAGTTTAATATGCAGAACACTCTGAAACAAATGTCATGTCAATTCAAACCGCCTCCTCACTCTCCTGTAACTGGCTTGATTTTGAATCCTTTGAGTTGCTGAGAATTCACTTTGCACAGTAGTGACAAGATGAAACCGTGCTCAATATATAATAATTCAACTCTTCAACTGAGGAACAAATGCTAATAATGTAAGGATTAACTGTATGCTAGTTTTAAGACAAAGCAGTGATTTGAGGTACAGTTTGGCTGGAGTCCTGAAATCTCATGTGAAGCTGATGGAAGCATCCTGGCCCTGGCAGCATGTGGCTCAGAGAGGGTTTGTTCAGCTTGCAGGCTGCAAACTTCAGTGTTATGTACCTACTTTGTATATGATTTTCAGCATCAGATTACATCTTGCGCAGCAGACCACAAGAGTGGGTTTGCACACTGGCCCTAGGATGGGCTGAATTTTTCTGCCTGTCCTTCAGCTGACATTCTTAGCTCTGTGCTCTTGTGCAAATCTCAGCGTGGCTTCTGAACACTTCGACTTTGGACATAGTGCTGTTTATCTGCCAGTGCTGAGGATGGAGGGGGAAAGAGTCCTTTAATACTTTTCTAATACTTTAATGTTGCAGAATTAAAAACTGAGACGGTCATAGTGTAGTTTTGGGCTTGTGTAATGCCCCTTCGCTGTCGTTGCCCTAAAACTCATAAACATTATTTGTAGTTGCCTTCTTATCTTCTTCCTCCCTCTGTTTTTGTGAACCCATACTTAAAGTGTCCATCTTCTGATGATGGTACTGAGTTTTTTACCTTAGTGCATCAGTCAACATATGCAGTAACGTGCATTAAGTAGCTGCCCATGAAGAGGGTTATGTGGTAGATGTTATTAATACTTCTGGAAGGGATTTCTACACCTTCAGAAGCTACTGCACCTTGACAGCTCTTAGAAAAGCAAGAGTGACTACTAGATGTCGTTTCCATAATCACTGTCCCAGCAATGATTTGTTTTTTTCTGGCACATTCATTAGGCAGGTAGAGCATTTGGGGGAAAGTGAGCTCTTCTCACAGTAAAAGTTGTGCTAAAAACAAGGCCATAACAGCAGTTTCAGTCTGAAGAAGCAGATGGTATCAGTGGGACTTCTTTCAGGAGGGATTGTCTTAGATGGCAGTATTTACCGTGTGTCTTTTAGTTCATAATTTTATCTTTAGGGCAGCATTATTTCCCAGTACCTTTTGTGCCTACTTTCAGCTATTTTTTTCTGAATTCTCTTCCCTCACAATTGTGAATTGTTCCTTCTTCTAATGACATAAGCAAACTGTACATCCAGATGTTTATATCATATTTACTCTGTGCAAGCAATTTCAACAGAAGGAGGTGATGTTTAAGTGCATTGCTCACCTGCTGTTTTTTAACGTGGTCATCTTAAGTTCATATGAGTTCTGTCCAGTCTCTGTTCCTGCTTAGACCTGTGACAAAGTTTTACTGTAACTTAAGTAAAATTGTCAGTTCCCAATTTGTGTTCATCTTTTCTGTAAACTTCAGATCAGGAGATAAAGTCTGCAGTATTAGCTGTCTGTATAGGCCTTTTCAAGAAGAATTTGGTATAGTTCTTGCTTTTATGAAAATTGTGGTAAAGTACAGATAAGTATTTTTTTGATCTTAGTGCTGGTAAATACGTAGGGTGCTCTGAAAATAATGCCTCCTGTTTATTTCCATTAAAACTACAGCAGATCCAAAGAGCACAATTTTACACTACTTGATGGAGCAAATTCTGGGCTACAAAATGCTCTTTTTCAACACAGGCACCACCATTGGCTATAGCAGTGAACAAGAGCCTGCGTGCCATGTTCGTACAGATCTGCACTAGTGAAGGTGACCTGTTGTTTTACAGTGTTTCACCACCTACTGCCTCACTATGCTGACATCCACTGGTTGGTCTCCAAAAATGTTCAGCAAGCATCAGTGAATGTCAATGGGTGCAATTGTGTTCACACGGAGGAATTCTATTCCACACCTTTGCTTCATACATGCTTCCAAGGCAGGTGCCATTCTGTCAGACTGCCCCTCTGCTGTCATCTGTCACACAGCAAGAAAATGTAATGGGGTATTGGCAGGAAGGCGGAACCTCTACTGCCATACTGCCAACATCTGCCTCTGACATGGGCCAACATAAAATAGGAGGCATTACTCTTGCAGCAGCCCTTGTACTATTTGAGTCACATCGGGGTATCCAAAGTACTGGGAGGTTCATTCATAGAGTTCCTGTTTTCATAATGAAAATAAACATAAATCAATTTGGAAATTAAGAAATATGAGGCAGATAACGTTTTGACACCAAATGTGGAGTAAGTATAGATGCTTCTAGTCAGCTAAAAGTCAGTCATCAGGTATGTACTATGACGTTAGGCACCTTCCCATTGCTGACAATTGCTGTCGAGGCTGTCTACAGCTGCAACAAACTGTCAAGCACAAAACCAACAGACCACTTCAGGTAATGATAATATAAAAAGATACCTTGTTCGCTGTGTGCCTAGAATTCCTTAATTTTCACTATTAAGGTTTTAATATCGCAAGAGAAGAGTAGAAACACCTTTTTTTTTTTTGTTATATGCGTACCTTTACTTGTGTGTAACTTTCATGCTTAGAATTTGTGACTAATAGACTTCTTTGTAAAAGAAAAAATTACACAGAGCAGCATATTAGGTCTAGTCTTGTGCTTATTTAGGCATCCTAAACTCCCACTAAAATAGGCAGGAGTTCTTATAACTATGCTAGAAATATAGAACAGTGGGCCAGAATTGTGCATTTAATGCTTAGAATCAGTCTGTAACAAAAGCAGCAATACCAGTACTTGTCTAACAGCAGGGAAGAATCAGCCTGGAACATTTTGTGGGTGGTTTGCTACTGTTCTGCAGTAACTTGAATGTTTTGTGACTTTCCTGCACAGGTTTGTAATAGTGATGGTAAAAGAAGAGCTCTTAATCAGTAGTAAAAACCTACAACAACAGCATTGAGCTAAGTGTTCTACTTTTTGAGATGATTTCTGAGGGGATTAATTAAAGGCCTTGATTCGTCTCATAACTCAGTCTTCCCCTGACTTAGAGTATGGAATAATATCCTTGAAGAGCAGAAAATGGCATGTATTAGTTTAGTAGAGCTGCTTTTCAAAAATAGTAAAACAAATTATGTTGGTAGCACCAACAGTACTTAAAGCAGTGAGGGACCTATGGAAGGCCTCGCTCCTGCTCAGAAGATATTGCCATGGGGTAAAGGTCAAGGAACATGATAATTTAAATTCATTCTAAGAGACTTGCTGGAAGCACGTTTCTAAGAAAAGGGGAGAAGAGGAGGCTGTGAACTTCATAAAAGTATGATTTCATATCTTCCAGATCGTTTGAACAATTATAGATTTCTCAAAACTGGAGTGGATAAATGTTTGTTCTTCTGTTGGGATATTCTCGCACCTTGGGTGGCACTTTGCGGTTGGATTTACTGGTGCTACTGCTTTCATAGTCTGACGTAAATAGGTACAACTCTGTTCATGGTCTGCTCACTACTGACAGCCCAATGTAGGTTATGCATCAGGAATTAATCAGGACCTGGTTTGTGGCATTAAAGTAGTCTGCGTGACCACTAATCCAAATCCTTATCTGTTGCTTGTACAGGAGCAGGAGTAAGAGTTAAGTGGGCTATACAAAACTGTGAAGTTGTTCCCTCTTCAGTCAGCCTTGTTATCAATGCTTACAGTGAAGATCAGAAAGTTTAATTAAATGTTTTTTCTCGTGCAGTTATCTTTTTGGTACAGTACTGTTGATTAAAGCTCGTGTAAAGACAGCTTGAGTTCCTCAGCTTCCAGTCATCTTTTATGCTAGGTTTCTTCAAATTTCAGTAGAAATTATGTTGATTTTTCCCATTCAGAGTAGCCCTGGAGTTCTTTTACTTGCAGTATTGTACATAGCAGTTAATTTCTACATTTGAAAATACAGCATAATGCTTGTTTCTCATCTTTGTATTTAGCAATAACAATTCCATTTGTCTGCACCCCTCCTTTTGGCTGAATTACAGTTTGTTGAAATAAAATTGCACTGTAAGATTTTATCTTTTTGTATTTCTTCTTTTTGGGCTAAAACTGTATTGCAGTCATTTGGCTGCATCCCACTTAAAAAGCCAAGTGACACTTCTGTGACTGAATCATTCAGCCTTGTGTATAAGCTATAATTTAAAACTGATGTTATGTAAGTACTACCGTATGAATAAAAAGAGCTTTTCTGTTTTGATTGCTGGTACAGAGCAGGGTTGTTCACACATGTTTTCAGAACTCACTTCATTAGTTTTGTGGATCTTTTAAAGTATTGCACTCAAATCCTTACAGTTAATGATGGACTGTTTGGATATATGGGAGAAGAGCTGTCACTGTCTGTGCTAACATACAAATACAGGGACATATCTGGTATTCTGTCTCTTGTATGTGTAGGTATTACTAATGAGGTACAGTTAATTTGGAAACTGGGTGCAGTTTTCCCATCAAAATGAGCTCCTGTGCTTTGATTGCATCTGTTGCCTTCTGGAGAAGGAAAGAAGGTGTGATGTCAAATGGAATTAGCAGAGTAAGGAGCTGGTAGCTGGAAATGGAAATGAAAATTCTTCTTTAAGTCCAGAAATGTGCTGTGTTTCCTTCTCTGAAGGAAGAATGTGGAACTTTCTCGTGTTGTTGTTTGCACAAGTAATAATGTAGTTCCTTCTGTTTCAAAATCTGGCGATGTGAATGGGCAGGCTCCTGTCAGCCTGTTGAAATCAGCAAGCCTGTGTTTCTGAATAGATCCTTTTAATTTCAGTGAGTGTTAAGCCTTTAGTGAGCATTTTTATTTCACCACATACATAACACTTATTTGCAGAAGACAGACGTGTCACTGAGTAAGACGGTATTCCACACGCTTGTATCCTTATGGAAATTCTAATTAGTCAATGGAATGGCACTGTGATGCTTCAGGATGGATTTTGATGTGATTGCTTGAAGTTACAGTGGGACTTGTTAAGAAACAAAAAAAAATTAACTGTCCGTGAATATTCATCTCTACCTGTTACTGTTGCCAGTGGCTCAAATGTATCTGTTTTTTCTTGTCTAACCCACAGCTCCTGCTGTTCCTTAAAGCCTTCTCTGAAACAGAACAGACGAAATTGGCGATGCTTTCTGGGATTCTTTTAGCCAATGGGACTCTTCCTGCTACCATTTTAACAAGCCTCTTCACTGACAACATAGTCAAAGAAGGTAATTTTCTGAACCTTTTACCTCGTAGTAGTTTCAATTGGAGATGTATTCTGTAGCGCCATATTTTGTATGCTGGAAGCCTGTTGCTGTTCAATAAGCAGTGGGATTATAAAGCAAAAGCACATACAGACAGCAAAGGCCAGTGTACTTTCTGAGATCTAACAGGAGGGCGGTGAAAAGTAGGATAACAACAACAAAAAGCAAAACCAACACAAATGCAAGCATGAAATGTAAACAAAAAAACCAGTAGTAGCCTATCTAAGGAACAGACGTTACAAGTGTTGCTGATGTCCTGTGAGTGTGAAGTGGGACAGAGAGCACATACAGGCCAAATGGATATTGCAGAAAGGAAAAAAATCAAACCCTCGGTTTTGCCATCATAGCAGTAATGGTTGCTTGTTAGCTTCTCCCATGGACTCATTTTTGCCATGTGATGAGTAATGAATCTTTCACTCTTAGGGTACTAATGCCTTTTTGCAACAAGTTCTTTTTTTGGTGTTGAGAGCAAGGGGGGGACTGGGTGAGTTGTTTCATTGGAGGCTTTTTGGAATACGGGGATGGCTGGTGTTTCCTTGCTTTGGAAGGTTTCTGTTATTCATTTATAGTCTTCTACCTTGGAGTTTTTTTCGGACAAACATCTGAAAAATAATATCTCTGTCAATTCCTGACTGCTTGGAATAATTGCAGATGCACTGTCAGTGTTGCATAGCTTTCATGAAATCTTTTTTGAAAGTTACTTATTAGTTAAATCTAATCTAAAAAAGATTCTAACTGCCCATTCTTGCATGCAGTATGCATTTGTTTTCTAAATGCTGTGGAAAGAAAAGCCACAGCTGCTGTTTTGCTCTGTCATCACCCACAGCTTTTGGGAGCAGAATTAAAGTAGGAGAAAAATTCAAACAAAAGTTCTAATCACATCTTGGTGTGACGGAGCGCCATGTTTTTAAATCAAATTCTGTTTATAGTTATGGCAACACAAGATGCATCTGGAAAATCAAATTTTTAATGCTCAAGTAACCGGTTATATTTTATACTTATTATTTCATGCAAAAGTGCTAGAAAAACTGCATTTGTATTGTGAAATGGCATTTTTGGGAGCTCTAAAGATTTGCCAGAATTTAGTCGTCTTTGTCTGTGTATCTAAGTGTACACTCGCACTAAAGCAAATGTAAAGAACACACTGGGGATAAACAATGAAATGAATGGATGAAGTTGCTTTCTATCAGTGGGGTTGATAATGGATTGAAAAAAAAAAATAGCGCTGGAAAAACAGCACAGCTATTTTGAAGGAAAAGACAGCGGCAACACGTGAGTAGTCTACAAAATGGCTTGAAAAAGGACATAGGGCACAGGTACTTGGTAGCAAAGGCAGTTCCGTTTGATTTTGGTCGCTATCCCAATGGTCTGAGAATGAGTGCTTTTCTGTTGCTGGCATGCTCTTCTGCAGCTGGTTGGAACAGCAAAAAGTCCAGTTTCCTTTCACAAGGAAGTAGCATATGACCTAACAAGCTGCAGTGTGGATCTTTCTGACATCTAATAAGTGTTTCAAGCCGAAGTCCAACACATGTGCTACGAGGCACTGCTTGCTGAGAGGTGCTGCTGTGGAGGCATTTTGTTTGCATTATCTGCCCTCTGATATGAATAGGTTGTATTGTCACAGCTGTGCAAGTACTGTGCAGAACATATAGGCTGTGGATAATGATTTCTAGCTACAAATGCCTTTATCTTCATTAAGTTCACCCACAGCTCTGGAATGCAGATGCTCATTTCAGATAGGCTGAATGGTGTTTGCAGGTTAAAATTACAGGTGAACATTATTCTTGAGTTCCCTCGTAGTCAAACAGGCTTTGTCAATCTTGGCTAGTTGCTCATAGCTTTTATGATCACGCTCATTTCATTTAGAACCTTCTGCACAATATGTAAATGAGCCAAAGTGGTATATTTAGGCTATTGTTTAATGTCATCACACGTAGTTTCATGTAGTACTTCTCCAAGGATCGTGCCTCACAACTGAGCTCTCGAAATAAGGTTGGCAAAACTGTCATAACAGTTAAGATCTGTAATGAATGTTAACGAAGTTAGTGCTGCCTGGAGAATAATCTCTTCCATTTTTGTTTGGTGACTCATTTAGTCAATGTATCCTAGAAATAAAAAGAATGGTTATCAATCAGTTAAAGGGGTAAGAGTGACTAAGCTACTTTGCATCAGGAGGAGCTGTGCAGCTCATAGAATTTCAGGACTTTTTGGAGGCAAAACAAAATTATCAGGACTGCTCTCAGTAGTACTGTAAGTGTTGATGTGAATGTAGTATGGAGAAGCATAACTGGCCTGCAGTGGACCACATCAATAAGGGAGAGCTGTGTCTCCAGCTCCACAGCACTGCAGCTCCCTTTCAGCTGGCTGCTTGCAGCTGAGAAGCTGGAGCAGAGCTGTGGAGGTGCGTGAGAAATACACGTTGAGAAGAGGCAGGAGGTGTGGGGCTGGTGTTTAGCTTAGGTTCCTCTGGGAAAGCTACAGGTTGTGGAAATCAAGATATGGTTGTGGTAGTGTTTTTCTTCTTCTGATTTCATACAGAAAATGTTAAGTTGTGCCTTGAGGAAGGGATTTTTCTTATTAAAATAGTATTTGTGCCTGGTCCTACCAGCTACTAAATACTGTGTGGGAGGATGGGGTATAATCAGCTGCCTTGAAGTTGTGAAGTTGTTTAACCCCATTCTGGACTTAAAAAGCCCTTTGATATGTTTTTTCCATTTCTTACTCCTGACTGTCCTTTGTTATTACGTGCATTCATTTCCTAGCTGATTTAACGTAGAAATTATTCTGTTGCTTTAGACATCATCTGTAAGATGCAGAGGTAGAGAAGTTAATTGCAAGCAAAGTCTTTGAACAGTTAAATGTGGATAGGTAAAAAAAAAAAAAAAAAAAAAAAAAAACTTTTAAGGCAGTGTAGCATACTCAGAGAATTAGTACTGCATTAAAGAAAAAAGCCCACTTTAGTTGCACGTGTTTGGTCCTGTTGTCATAAGTGTATTTTCATTCCATAATGGATTGCTGTAACAATTTCTCATTTGTGTTGAAAATTGCTGAAACGTGTTTTGTGTACTTTCTCGAACAGGGATCGCAGCCTCTTTTGCTGTAAAACTTTTTAAAGCATGGATGGCAGAGAAAGATGCCAATTCTGTTACCTCTGCTTTAAGAAAAGCCAACCTTGATAAGAGATTGCTAGTAAGTATAATATGTTTTCATTAATCTTCTCCTGTTGAGGAAGAGAGGGAAATAAAATGCGGGTGATAGTTTTCTGTAAGCATATTTACTCCCCTTAGACTACCTTAGCATTTTCAAAGTATTTTGAATTACAGCAATGTTGTTATGGCTGTGTTGCACTGATGCATGTTCAGGAGCATTAAATACCACATATCTACCTTTTGTCTGTTTTTCCTGTAGTTGAATGCCTTCTGACAGGCTGAATGTGTGGGGCTTGGGAATTGTTTCTTTCTAACTACTGCTAACAAAACACACCACCAGCAACTGTGCATGAAGGTTTTTTCTTTTCTTTTTGTAAATTTTTTCACCATTGTAAATAAGAAACAAGATGCAAGAAGCTTGTTTAACCAAAAATGATTCACATAGTTTTCCAAGGTGATGGTGTTTGAATAGTACAAGGACAGCAGAGTAAGCCGGTTTTCCACAGCAGCAACCCTCTGGGTAGCATAAATGGTTCTGCAGCGATGACAGCAGAACTAGTGGAAGCAGCACAGGGAAAGCTTTCAGCCTTTTGACTCAAACCTGTGTTCTGGGTTTGTAGCAGTGGCCTGAGGTGTTTAGAGTGTATGTGAATATGGAGCAATGTCATGTGCCTTTCCCTGCTGGTGTGTTTCTGAAGATCGGTAGTTGTTTCAATCTTCAAAAAGGTTGCTGTGATAATCCAGTCAGACGTGCTGTATCCTGTGTAGCACTGCCTAGAGAATTTCAGCAGTATTTCCTGTTTCTACAGCAGTAATGTATGATTAAGCAAGAATCTTTCAAAAGCAAAGCAGCCTCCCACACCCCTTCCTCTCTTCAGTGTGTATCTGATTTCGAGTCCAAAGCTGGGAAGTGGGCTAATTACACTGTTTATTAGAGAGGGGAAAAAAGCCAATTGTCTTATTTCTATTTTGAAATTTACTGAGTAAAGCATTCAGCAGTTGGCTCTCATTACGCTGCTATATTAAAGAACTATCAAGTATCAGTTGCTGTTGCCTAGCATAGATCCTTGAGGAAGTTTCTTCTTAATCTGCTTTTCAGTAAGCAAATAGATGGAGGGTCTCTAGTCTCCTGCAGAGGGAGAAAAACAGAGTACTGTTAATTCCACAAGAGTTACAATGTAAGCAAATACCTTTGAATCCTTGCCAAGGTAGGGTGCATGCTCTAGCAGTTTAAGCAACATTTTAATTTTTCTAAGTAGCTGGACTTAACAAATCATAGATATGCAGTTTGTTTGAGACAGAGATATGTAGGTGAGTTAATGTTAACAGTGCACATAATGGATACAGTGATCTTCACATGATGCATTAATGGTAATCATTGCTCGGCAGAGTTGCAGTATTTAGGCTAGCGTGCTTGGGCCAGTTAAGTACTGCTGGGAGTGAACATGTGTAAGCCCTGGGAGGACATAGTAAATGTGCTTAGCATATAATGGATTTATCATTATTCATTTGTGCTTTCCCTACAAGACTCACAGAGTTTGGAAAATGCTGAACTGTTTTGGGCATCATCTTAAGCTGATGGCTCTTCATAAGGTTGTGCCCTTGATGTAGAACAGGTGTTGGGTTGTTTTTTTGCATAACTGACCATAATTTCTTCCCTCTGCTGTAACGATGCAATAACATGAATGGAGTGTTGACTTTTCTACTGCTAGTAGAACAGTAACGGGTGATTCGGTGTTCACTCTTTGGAATTGTTCCTTCCATTTTGTCAAGAGCCCTCATTCATCGTTTATTTAACACAGAGTATTCCTGTACTTTTAGGAACTATTTCCTGCCAACCGGCAGAATGTGGATCATTTTGCCAAGTATTTCACTGAAGCAGGTCTAAAAGAGCTCTCAGATTTTCTTAGAGTTCAGCAGTCACTGGGGACTCGTAAAGAACTTCAAAAAGAGCTACAAGAACGTCTCTCTCAGGAATGCCCAATTAAGGAGGTAAAGATTGCTTTACAACTTCTGCTTATATAAACATAGTCCAAGACGTAAATACACAGTAAGTAGAGAGGAACAGATGTGGATACCTCAAAGTCTACTTCTATTTTTCTTCAAATTATTTTAATTTATTGATAAATTCAGTCAGTGGTTTCAACAGATGAAAGCAACAAAACAGCCTGTGGGTTTACAAATGCACTTAGCTATGTTTTTGTTTAGCTCTGCTTGATGAGAAAGTAGTTCATGTAACTGTTAACTGTCAGGTTGGGCAGGATGGAGAAAACTTATACTCAAGTAATAGTAATGTTGCTGAACATAAGTATTCTGAGTGTTTCATTTTTATTCTTGTTCTAAATTTGATTCTTGTTATTTCTATACCAATACACTATTTGTAAATGGCTGCAAGTACTTAATAAGGCAGAGTTTCTAGTGGTTGACTGGAAATGTTGCTGAAGCCAGCGCTGTATTTCATGCTTCAGATGGTGCTTTATGTAAAAGAAGAAATGAAAAGAAATGAGCTGCCTGAGCCAGCAGTGATTGGTCTCCTGTGGACCTGTGTAATGAATGCTGTGGAATGGAACAAGAAAGAAGAGCTGGTTGCGGAGCAAGCCCTCAAACATCTAAAGGTACATGCATGAATGAAGAGGGGAAAGGCTTGCTGTGGAATAACAGAATACATTCTATAGCTGCCAAGTTTTACCTGTTTAAATGCAGGAGATTTGATCTTCAGGGCTAACTGACACCAAGCATTGGAGTGTCGTGTCCCTTCTTTAGTCACAGTAGTGCAAAAATGAGGTAGTTCAAGTTATGAGTTGCTGTACTATGGTCTCCTGAGGAGTACAGTGCAGAGAACCAGGGCAAACTGAGGTGGCTGTAGCTTGAGTGCCTCTGCAATCTGTGTTCTCAGTGTGCTGAGGCTCTTTGCCTGGGGCTCGGTTCTAAACAAATGCTGAGGCTCAGAGCTGCACTGACCTGACTAGTAAGCTTACTGGAATTATCTTTGCTATGTCTTTGCCAGAAGCAAAGACATTTTGGGAGCATGGTGAAGAGACACCTGTGCTGGCTTTGCACAGAGCTGGTTGGATCCATGCAGTACTGCTGAGTTCAGAACCTATGAAATGTTTCTTGCTGATATTGACCATGGGAATTGATGTTGACCATGGGAGCTGGGTAGCTACTTATCAACTAATGAGACAGAAGCTGACTTAAGAGTTTCTGCACTGTATAGTGTGGTTACTCTCTAAGTGAGGTACTCTGGATAAGAGAACTGAATGCACAGAAAGCCAGGTGACAGATTGGAATATCAGTTAGTTATTGATACAAAAGCTCTTATGACCTTGGGAAGAAGGGAGGTGGGTGTGGAATACAGAGTAATCAGTCATGGCTATAATTCATGATTCCTCAGTCAAATCTGAAAGAATTGTGCGGTGCAAGAGACTTGAAATGAGAACAAGGGAAGAGAAGTTATTCAGCAAATTGAGTCCATTCAAGCTGTTAAGCTATGAGCAAAAGAATGCTCCTTCATATCCAGAACTGCAAATATTTACCCAAAGACAGGAACAATCAGAGCAATCAGTACCTTTATTCTTATGGTAGCATGGATCTTAAGCTCAATAGAATTCCTTTCCTCTTTGTACTGATGGCTTTCCACACCTGAACCATGTTCCCATGTTAGTTTGTCCCTACACTGTTTGTCCTTTCATCTGAGTTTGGTTTTTCAAGAGCAACAGTCATGCTAGAAATGCAGTCACTTGAGATCTTGTGTAGTCTTTGATGGTAAAATTGAATGCCTTGAAGTCTTCTCCAGCCACAGTGACCCAAGTAATAGTAGAAAGAATAAGACAGTTTTCAGAAGGGAGATATTGTTTTATTCTTTTGATGTAATGATGGATCACATGTCTTGAGCTGTAAGAAGGTATCTATTGATTGCTGTCCAGTACTGCAGGGCAAATTAACAAACGTTTGTTATTGGAATATTTAAATACTGGGAAGAGAAACATTGCTGGCTTTGTATGAATATTGTTGACCCCTAGGCCACTTCTGATTTGGAGAAAAGACATTCTCATGGATGGGAGAGTCCTCTAGACAGTTTCAGACTACAGACACAGTTGTGGTCTCAGCATTGTGACACTGGAGCTGCTGACCCATTGCAACATAACTTGAGGCAAATGGAAGATAATGCAGCTTTTCTTAGCCAATGATGAGAGGAATATGATTTTATGCTGCTTTAGTTTTTAGAACTTCTGAGACTTTTAATTGTACATCTTTACCGGTTGAGTGAGGAAAGGAATGTGAAGAAAGTCAATCAAATGTGAAGATACGAAGAATTCTTATTTCTAAACTGAAAAGTTAGGAGTTTTTTAAATACATTGCTTAACAGTTACAGGTAGTTGCAGATCACAGATTTGTGGATGGAATTGGGCTCTGCTGATGCTACTTAAATAGACATAAACTGCAGGGTATATTACCCTGCATCCCTACAAGTTGATTAGATAACAGCTGGATGAGTAAAGAGCCAAAAGGGGAAAAGGAGGAATCTTGCCTAAAGCCTCCACGAATTTAACTTATTTTTTCCAAAATAATACATTGTTTCTGAAAACGTGCATATGCCTGCCTGAAATGGAGGAACTCAATCTGTGGTGTTAGCTATTTTGTAGTCACATTGATTGGGAGCCCTAGTATTCCAGGTATACCCCATTACATTGAGCCACTGCAAATCCAGCTGAAAAATGCCAAACTTTGTTACTGAAAACAAAGGACTGATCTGATCAGTGCAAGAACAATTTAAATAGTAATATTAACGTATATTTGGTCAGTGGATCTGAAGATCAAAGGTAATGTATCTTCCCTTCAGTTCTGAAAAATGATTTTAATGTTGCCTTAAACATTACATGCATTTTGTCTTACCCTGTCCTCCTTTCAGCAATATGCCCCCCTGCTTGCTGTCTTCAGCACTCAAGGCCAGTCAGAGTTAATCCTCCTCCAGAAGGTGCAGGAGTACTGTTATGACAACATCCACTTCATGAAAGCCTTTCAGAAGATTGTGGTACTCTTTTATAAAGGTAAAAGTATATGTCTGCTGCTATATACTTTGCATGGACATTGGACTTGGCACTGACTTGACCACACTGAACTAAGTTAAATAAGCATGCATTACAGACAGGACTGAACTGTTAGAAGCAGTTACTCAAGGGATCTCTTTCTGATTAGCTCCTTTGTAAGTAGACCTTAATTTTGAACTCATAAATTATTGTCCAGTGGCATAGTTGCTATCTATGCCAACTGCTCTCCTGTGATGTAAAAGGAAATGGTATTCTGTGGATAACTGCATGCTCAACGATTATGTTGGACTCTGAAGTACTGCATGCTTTCTTAGCTCAAAGGCACATGTGGCAGCGGGAAAAGTCAAATAAAGCCTTTCTTTCTCTATAGCGTTTATCTTGCAGTCATGAAGCATGAGCAGAATGTCAGCAGTGTCTGCAGTCTGGGTGGGCTTTTGTCCTAATAGAAAACTAGGACTATGAAAAAAAATTCTGTTAATTTCTGGCAGCTGTAAAAGATACTAATAATAAAATAAGATAAAAAATAAAGCTTGGTTTTAAGAAATTTAGAAGGATTAAAATCCTCTTGGCAGGAAGATCTTTCAGATTTTTTAATTCCCTCTGCCAGAATATAGCTTTCCTTATGCTTTTACTTTTTTCCATTCCCTTCTTGCAGGTGTCATAGAGTGAGGGATTTACTTCTTTTAATTGTGAAATTGACTTTCGTAGCAAGTCTATTCAGATCAGGTTGTCAGAGTCTAATGATCTTGTACTGTGTATGATGGGTGAGTGCTGAACAGTTTGTTCTGACGTTCTTGCTATAAATAGTTGAAGGAGAAAAATCAGCAGGAGTAGCAGCCCAGTATTGATCTTAGTTCACTCTGTTGTGCCCAGTACGCATTCGAGGCAAACAAGTTCAGATTGTTAAAATAATTTTATGGGTTCAGGAGGTGTAGCAAGTGAATGAGAGAGGTTTATTTCAATCCTTGTGTCAATATCCTGTGGCCTCAGTGATCGAGTGCAGCCTGCTGCAAGTACTTAATATTGAGCTCTCTTTGGATAAGAGAATTTACTTTGTACTTGGCAAATGAGCACTGTAGCGGCTGTGAGCTTGAACAATGAGTGATGGCTGAAATAGAAATAATTTTGTATAGGGCTCCTTTCAGAACTGGTTTGTAAGTTTTTTTTCAAAATTATCTGCCTGATTAGTAGATGTATTGTTGCCTACTAGCACTTGCAAGCCTGATGTTACAGCCAATAGCAGGGGATCCCTCTGAGCCTGGACAGAGTAAGGAAGCCATCTGTTTTAGGGCAGCTTTAGAATCAAGCAAGCTGTGTCCATTAGGTCAGGACGTGCTTCTGAATTAACCATCCCATTCTTATTTCTCCCCCGTGATATTTATTATGCTTTAGCTGCTCATGATTGCTTTGTTGAGAGCTATAAGGAAGATATCAGTCAGAAATGGGGAGTGAAGCCTGCCTCTGCTTCATTTTGGTGCTGGTGATTCTCACCTTTCTCCCAGCTCCAACCTACCTACTAGAAATAAGCCATACAGTTCCTTTAGAGATACACGCTTTACCATAGATTCTTTGCTGATGACAGCATGTCTTATGTTTCATGTTAGCTTTTAGGGGCTTCCTTGACTATTAATAGTTATGTTGGCAGTGAGGGAACATCAGATGCTTGTGTTGCCCTTCCTGTTCTGCTTCAGCGATGACTTGTGTAGGATTTGGAGAGGTTTCAGAGTACCTTGTGACTTTTTTCTGGTGACAAATGGAGGCATCTGGAGTATACGTGGATGGATAGCAGAAGTGTAGCTATTTACCAGCAGGCATGTGGACAGTTTATTGCCTATTACTCATCACGAGTGAGTGTTTCCTGGGCATAAAGATGATCATCAGTGATGTTAGGCACTAAATGCCGCCCATGCTTTGACAAATTTAGTTGTGTGACTATTCTTAGCAGTGCATTCAACATCTTCCATTTCAATCCTTCCAATTTTCCATCATAAAAGATGCAGACTGTCTTCTTGACTAGTAGGAATCTTACACTTAACAGAACTGAATAGTCAAGTTCCATTTGACAGACAGGCTTTGGTAGTTTTTTATTTTTTTGGAATAAAATTATCTTTAATCTTTATTATTCAAATACCATTTTTTGATGTGAAGTAGAATATTTTCCCAGGGAAAAAAAAAATAAAGACCATAACAGTACAGTGGGTGACATTTCTTGTACTGAAAGAGCTCTTGCCTTAAGACTCTGTCCTCCCAGCTGTGTTATCTGAAGTAGAGTTGAGCTGGGATTTGTGAATTGCATTGGCAGCTGAAAGCATGCAGCTATGCAGTTAAAAACAGAAGTGCATTCACACTGGGTGATTTAGTCCAAAGTCATGACCTAAACTTAAGTAACTTTCCACTTAACTTTTGGGCTCTCTCGAGTCTCTGCTCTGCAACTCTGCCTTTCAAGATGGCTGTGCCTGTAGGCTCTGGCAGTGGGTGGCATGAGTAGCAGTTGGCTGCATGTGCAGAAGAACCAGCTCTTTGGAGCTGATACTGCCTGGGACTGCAGTGAAACTGATGTGCACATGCCCACAAACCACAGGAGTTCAGGTTCAGCTGTTAAAATCTATCTATAATCAAGTTTAATAAGAAATAACAAATATATATGTAATCATTCCTTTCCACCTTCCATCCCCCTCAGTGTTCCTGTTGCTTCATAGCAACCTAGAGGTACAATTAACTCACCATGTCCTGCTTTATTGTTTAGTTGAGCATCTTTGGTATTTTCCTGTCAGCACATCTTATATGAGCACTGGAGGCATGAATGTAGTTCAGGTAATACTGCTCAGTAATGAAAGGAGAGTTGCAGTTGCCCTTTTTGTAATAGAAAGCTTTTTTCTCCTCTATTAGTGTAGGAGGCTTTTTGCTATGGAGTTGTTATATACAGGCAAATTCCTCATCCACCTGACTTGAGTGTGTTTTAATCCTCAAGGCACATTGTGAGGTTGTATGCTGCTATTATCAGATCTGAGTTTGAGCAGGGGAAAGAGGTAAGTTTTCCTCTTCCTCTTTGGCAATATACCCTTAAAGCTCATAGGCTGTAAATCAAGAAAGGGATTTACATGGATTAAGTTCCAGCTTCACAGGAGTCCTTGTGAAATACATTCTAAGCTTGCTCAATGAAAATCTGGCTTTCTTAAATGCCATAACGCTTTTGAGATGCTGTTAAAGATGGCTGGCAAGTATTTAATGCAAAGGAAAAATCTTAGTTCCAGTGTTTCTTTTATTTTAATGTTGAGGAAAACTTCACTGTGGCATGTCAGGATTCCAGAAGGTTACAGCTTTGTGTCACTGTTAGAGTTCTCTAAGTGCAATGTAGATGTAGTGAAAAACAACACACAGTTGGTGCGGTCTTGCTTTCCCTGTATTTTCAGCTTTCTGTCAATTGCAGCAAACTGCAGAAGAGATTTTATTTTGGAACAGTGTCTGAGAGATGAGGTAACTTATGGTCGCGTGCACTCACTGAAATCCAAATTTTCAGGGAGGTGTTTTGTAATCAGTTGTGGGATGTCTTGGGGTAGTTTTGATGAAGTTCAAATGTATCCCAGGTTGCTTCCATCTGTTTGTTATTCAACAGCACATGTGCCATGTCTGCTCTCAGTCTAATTCAGTCAGATGCTTTGGAGTTTTGGTGTCATTTATTTCAGTTTGCCACGTTATCTTTACTGCCACATCTCTTGCAACCTGTAGGTTGCAGAAGAAGTTGGTGGCCAGGGTCCACATTTAAGCAAATGAACGCCAAATCGGTGGGACAATAACAGAGAGTTTGAGGAAGCAGGAAAGCACTCAAAATAAATGTGTTGATTTTGCAGAGCAAGGAAGGGTAATTTTCTTCAAAGACAAGAAGAATGGGAATTTTAATGAGATGCAGAAAGCTGTCTTTAGTCTTTTTATAGAACAAATACAGTTTGATTTTTTTGTTCCTTCCCCCTGCATTATGTAACTGCCAAAATGCCATTGTGGATCCCAGATTTTGTCTCCGCAACCATGAATTACTGAGATATTTGGCTTGGCTGGATCACAGAAGCTTTGTTCTCAAGGCTAGAGGTCTGTTGCTAGACCTAAATTTACATCTGTTGGAAACAATAAGTGTCCTTGCTGCTTGTTAGGATTTCTTTATTCTGAATTTTATTCAGTCTCACGTTCCCTCATTGACAGTTATGTTGTTGTTGTTGATACTTGACAAAAATGGCAGCTGTGCTGTCCATCTCAGCGGTTCCCTTACAGTGGGCAGTCTGAATGAGCGGTGGTCTCACCCTATTTGGTTAATAAATTGTATAAAACTTTAGACGATCATGATGTCAGAAAATCCCTATTAGTTCTCTAAGCTGTGCAGTCAGGTGGTGTGTGTTACTTCAGGTTTCTAGAACTGTGCGCTGTTCTATGATCCAATAGCAAGAAAAAACATGTTATTTCTTCTTGTGGTGACTTCTAACGTGCAGGCTGGTTTCTGACATTTCTAATCAACCATCTTCTGTGGTGCACTCAAAGCAGATGAGCACAGAACTTTCCGTTACAAAAGCATAATATCTGGTACTTGATTTTAAGTCTAACACATTTCACTGCATTTGGAATCCCTAATGTCCATCAAATACTCTGTAGTTGAAGCATAATGTAGTTAATGCAAAGCTTGTTCCATTGTGATCATATTAACTTATTTTTTGCTGCCTTTGAAAAACAAAACCAAACAACATCAACAAAAAACCCCCAAACCAATCATCAGTCAGCATCTTTCTTCCACCATCTTCTAACCTCTAAAATAGACATTGACTCTGTACAAATGCTTATCTCTGTTTCAGCTGATGTTCTGAGTGAAGAAGCAATTCTCAAGTGGTATAAAGAAGCACATGTTGCTAAAGGCAAAAGCGTCTTTCTTGACCAGATGAAGAAGTTTGTCGAGTGGCTGCAAAATGCTGAAGAAGGTATGGATGTGTTTAAAGAAATCTGGTAGTCTCCTGGCAAATCAAATGTGAGCTTTTTTCCAGATTTGAGTTGTGCTAGGCATATGAAGTATGCAGACTTGGAATGGAAGGCAGCGGACATGTCTGCTCCATGTTGTTTACAGTCATGCTGAAGCCTAACAACACTTGCTGCTTGTTAATTCAAGTTGTTCTTATAACTCCTTAAGTCATCAGCGCCGCTTGTCAATGGATATATTCTTAAAGCTTCTACAGGAAGGAAAGAATATTTGGCTATATCTACATAGTCTAATGACTGTGCCAGTGTGGAATGTGCTGATGTGCCTGTGCTACCTCACTACGGCTAGCACTCTTCTGTATCAATACCTGTTCTGCTATTATCACTTGTACTGACTACACAAACATAAGTCCATGTCTCAGCAGTTTAAATTCCTTCTATCTGAATGCTCAGGCTAAGACATATGATCTGTTTTTACTGCCTTAAGGCAGTTATTGGGGAGGGTAACTGCTTTCTTTGGTCCGTAACTGTTTTTCTTTGTACTGCACAAATAGGTTATCATTTTGCCTTGAAAAGGAAATCCACGTCAATTGGAATGATCAATCCATGTCTAGTAGATAGGGATATAGTTATTAGTGTTCATTTGTATCAATTTGATGTAGATTCTAATAGAATCTTAGTGGGAATACATAGTAATTCTAAGGGGCAGGTAAGACTAGTAATTTGCATATACATGTAGAAGTACAAAAATGGTAGCTCCTTTCACACTTTGGACTACCAATCTTGGTCAAATTAAGCATTTTTCCCCTTCTGTTTGCATGTCTTTCTGTTCCTCTTTATTTTTACCCTTTTTTGCATAGTTCATCTCATAGATGTATTTAATTACAAAGCCCAATACTACTAAAAACAAAGTGTTGTAGTTAGAACATGCAGATCGTACTTGCTCTGAGAAATCTGTTCTAACATGTTATGCTTGTGTCAACGGGCCCTTTCCTGTCAGGTGAATGCACAGAAATATAATATGATGCAAAGTAGCTTTAGGTGACAAAAACACTATGTGTGTTAATACTTATAAGTTACTTTTAATGTTGTATTACATAAATAAGGAATCCGTACAAACAAGATTTTTTATTTCCTGCTGTAGACTAATATGTTTTATGCTGATAATGACTGATATTTGCAGAGCAAATAGTTAAAAGGGTAGCAGTACAGTTTACTTGGAGAGACTAAAAGAGCAAGAAGATAATGCTGATTCTTTATTAAACTCTGCTCGGATATTTGTTGGTTGTGTCTGCAGTTGAGGAACAGAATAATTCATAGTGAGTTAGAATTGAAGAATCATGGAACAGGAATCCTAAATTGGAAGGAATGCACAAAGGTCTTACAGTGAAACTCATAGTAACAGAAACTTGGAACAATCAAGAGCTGCCCAATAGAGTGTAACAGTGTAGAACCTGATCTTCTGAATCTTACTCTTCTTTCTGACTTACCCAGTGTAATGTTAACTTTCCCTATGGGGTACAAGATGTGATGAAAACTGTCATTTGAATTTTGGAAGGATATTTGGTTATTTTTTTATAGAACTGCATCACTATTCTTGTGCAGCCTACGTGAAATATCTTACTTTCTTCTCTTCTAGAATCAGAATCTGAAGGAGAGGAGAACTAAGACGGTTCAACAAAGCACAGACTCAATCTAGGTTAATGCCAAATGCGCTTGGGAATGCCATACTGTTCAAGCAAAGAGGCTTTACTTCAGTGTCATACAGAAAATTTTAGGCTAGGCTTTCCTTTTGTTTAGAAGAATAAAGGTTTTTAATGGAGCCCTGAGGCATTAGATGCTTTTCTTGGGACTCTACCTCTGGCTCATTGTACTCTAACTTAGGCAAAGACATTCAGCAAGGAGCCATATAAGAAAAGTGAAATGAAATACTTATGGACTCCTTTTTATTAACAGTCTTTTTCAGGTACTATGGTATATGAACACTCCAATTTCTGTTTATAGAACTGTTTGGTCTGTGTTTGTAGCTCAATATTGGCTTGTGTATGTGATTTGACACCACCACATTTTTTTGAATAAATGGCTTTTATATCTTAGTTTTGTGGTGTTGGTGTGTTTTACAAATTCACCAGGTTTTTACAATTCCTCGAGTGAAAATACACACAGGAGTGTCAAGAGATGGTTTTCATACTACTTATTCACAAAATCAACATCAGAAGTTAATTGGCATCGATGGATAAATGAGTGAGATTCCATAGCAAATGCTGATATATTCAATTAATTGCAGCTGTGCAAAGAAACAAATCTCTGCAGTCCTAATTTTGCATGTAAAAAAAATTATGCAAATAAGTAGAATAACATGGTGTTCTCAGTACAGACTGCACTCAGGCATTGATGATGGCTAAGTTTTGTGAGAAAAGGCATCTTATTTTAGAAGCATTAATTTGAAAATGTGCGTGACTAGGAGACGCTGTGTGAAATCAGATGTGTTTATACCTCTGTGATATTACAGGTTACAAGACATTTGACTGAAATATGCAAAGGAACGTATAGACTTCTCCAGAGATCCATCCTGCTTTCTTTAATATTCCCTTATGCCTTGATGTTATGTAATTTACAACTCCAGTGCCTGAGACCTGGCTAGGATGTTGTTTACAGAGAGCCAGTGCACAGTGTTGTACACACATGCAAGCCGCAAGCCCAGAATTGGAGATCTGACACTGAGGGAGTGCTCATGTGATACTCAGCATCAGAGCTGCTGGAGTTCACGGATGTGAGCTGAGCAGTGATGCCCTGTGTAGCACAGTCTCCTGGCTTGCACTCCTTTTTTCATACAGCAGTCTGTCAGGTGGCAGTTGCTGCCATTTCACTTTTCACAGGCCAAGTTACTCTGCATAGTCATCCTCTGCCTTGCTTCTTCCTCTGCTGTGCCCGGAATGATTGGAGCAGTGAATTAGCCTGCGTATCACGCCATTCCACTTCATCTTCTTTTGAGGAGCATGTTGTTTAAAATGCTCTGTGTTACTCCCTGTATGATAAATGAGTAATTGGATTGGTAAGGACTACAAAGAGGAGGTTTATATATTTACGGGGGGGGAACATGAATTGATGTTTAATCAATTAATGATTAATTAATGAAATGGTGTATCATCTTGTAATTAGAAACCCATAAGCTATCCAACAGTATAGATTTTTCTGATGGGAAAAGTCAGCACATGGTAAACCACAGATCATGTGGCTATAAATAAGTATCTGGTTTTACAGGAAGCAGCAAACATCAAGCAGAAATGGAGCGCTGTTGAATGCCAGCTTTCCATCTAGAGCAATATTTATTTTTGTACAGGTATTGATTTTGGAAAGAGGAAATACATTATGTGGATCTTTCCAGTAACTTGTAGCAGCGCTGGGCAGACAGTAGGGCAGTTGTATTATAAAGTAGAATTGATGAATTAGCTGGATGCTTTCCAGTTCAGTCTTTTTTATTATGGAAAATAAATCTGCCAGGCGCTGCTGACCTGGGATGATCTCTTCAGTACAGCTGCAATGTGGTAGCATTGATTCGTTAATGATAGAGAGCCGCTATTGCTGGGAATGGTTTGCATTCAGAATTGTGCTTTTCGAAGGTAGCATGAAGATTCATTTGGGTGTATGTAAAACTACATTTCCATGTAATTTAAAACTCAGGCTCAATTCAAAGGAGCCAATTTAGACTAATGCACAAAGGACACAATAACATACACCTGTGGGTGAGGTCACCATGGGCTGCTGAGACGTGTTTGGCTGTGGGCTGCCTGAGCCATCTGCTGGAAAGGAAAAATATTGCTAGCAAATGCTGCTTTCTGGCAGAATCTGGCTAGTTGTGAATGCATCTGTGCCTCCAGCGTACAGCAGACACAGATGAAATCCACTGCCACACTCAGCAGAGTGTGCTTCACTGAAGCTTTGTTCCTACAAGCCAGGCACCCAGCTGCGGGATGCAGTTGTCTCCATTCCTCTGTGGTTGGGTCGGAGAGAAATGGATACTGTTGGGATAGCACCACTGACCGAGTTGAGACCTGTGATTGAGACTGGGGGGAAGAGCCATCTGCAGCACTACACTAGCAATCAGTATAGACTTCACTGGGGACAGAATGGGCCTGTGTCAGTTGGAGTTTTCCAGTTCTCAGCCACGTGGGTCCCAGCACCCCATGTCTCCAGTGTTCGTGTCTGTGTCTGAAGTTTAGCTACTGGAAGCCTCTTTCAGCTTGCCCACCCTCAACAAAACATCTCATAATTTTGCTGTATTTCTATTTTTCAGCAGTTTTCCCAACTTAATGTCTGAAATAAGTTCACTTGTGGACTTGCATATTTTCAAATTTTATTTAGAATATATGCTGGAAGGTCAGCTAGGTTGGGGTGCAACTACTAACAGAACTACTCCCATCAGGCTGAATTTCAGTACAAACGT
The DNA here is from genome assembly GCA_016647715.1 of Pavo muticus. Taxonomy (NCBI): domain Eukaryota; kingdom Metazoa; phylum Chordata; class Aves; order Galliformes; family Phasianidae; genus Pavo; species Pavo muticus. The sequence goes on along the minus strand of JACDJE010000312.1, from coordinate 2,832,528 downwards.
GTGTGATGATTGGGCTTTGCAAAAAGCCTGAAACAGAATCTGGGCAGAGGTGGTGCTGTGACTCCTCAGGTGAAGCATCCTTATAAAAGAGCCTTCACAGAGTCCAAATCTCAATTTAAAAAATCCCAATGCTAGGCAGTTCTTCAACACAAACCTTAGGGTAGTGTTCCTCTGCTAGGGAAATGAAAATTCGCTAGTATTTCTAGAGAAGAAGTTATCATTAAATATATTATTCAAATCTGAAGTTAAAAATAAAAATACACTTCTTAGAAAATGTGTTTCATGTAATATATAGCATTTAATTTTGAAATACCGGTGGAACCAGAATTGTAAGTATCTCTTTTACTCAGCAATAAATTGCAGTAGAATGCACTTTAAAATTGGGATTGTTGAGTTTGAAGGTGATTCCCCGCTCCTGGTACCTCTCTTGTGAAACCGTGCTGAGGTGTGAAGTTAGAAAGCAGAAAGCCATTGGTAGTGCTTTAAGACAATCTTCTAGCATGCAAGTGCTCTGCAGGAGAGGGATTGCATTCTACCTGCACTCAGTGAGTCAGGTTTTGTGGTCTCCTCAGTTAAAGCCCTCCTTAGAGATCTGAGAGTCATTGATACAGTATTTCTGCTTCTGTATAACTGCACCACAGCCTTATACAGAGGAAGCTCCTCCTCCACTATGGTAGTATTGTTTAAAAAAAAAACACAACACAGCTTGCAAATGAGTTAATCCATGTTGATCTACTGGTTATATATTAAAATAATGGCCTGCTACACTGTTAATGTTTAACAGTTTGTGAACACATGAGATATTTGTGAAGGGGTACGTATGTTCAGTCAATAGATACTCTGAAGTCTGACTTCTTTCTGATTAAAGCCCTGACCATTAATGGTTTGGTCAAAATATTTGAAAATGGGAAACTATTTCTGAACGTCTCTTTGAAAGATAAATAAAATACATAATTCTTAAAAATGCTTACTGAGTATTCAGTATGAATACTTCAGAATACTGTTGCTAGAGATATAAAAATGTGTCAAGTGTCTTAATGAACATCTAAGCATCTTTAAATAACATACAAATAACACATTTATAAAATGCAAACAATATTTTTGAGAAGAAAAAGCATTATAAGACTTGAAAGTGAATCTTCAGGGCCCACTTCTCCCTCTTTTCTATCAGGCTGTTGTTTCTGTGTTCACAGTATTTCAGATGTTAGTGTTTGCTTCTGAGCAGCCAATGGGCCTTGAGGGCTTCATGTCACTGCAAGCCAACACTGGGTGAGGACACCTGCAGGGTGCACTCAAGCTGGTTTTGGCCCACAGGAACCCAGCAGGACATGGGCCGTGGTTCATCCCACAGCAGGCCTGCCCGCCTTGCTGGGGGTTTCAGTTGCTCAGCTCTGCACTGGAAGAGCGGCCTTTTTAGGCATGTCTTCAGTCAGCAGAACCCCGTGGAAGAAAGGCCCATAGGGAAAATCCTGCTGTGACCCAAGGGACAGGAGCTGTGAGGGCACGGCTCGTTCCCCTCTCAGCACATGAAGGCTGTGGCAGCCCTACCTTACTGCACCTCTAACCCCCCCCAGGCCTGTGCCCACCAAGAGCTTCTGCAGGCATGAAGCTGCTTCCAGAGAGATCTAAGGCAGGCTTCTGCCCTGCACAGTCAGCACTGTACTGCAGTGAACTTCTGTGCCCTCAGAAGAAGCCACAGAAACTTTCAGGTGCTCCAAAAAGGCAGTAGGGTGAACTATGTGCCTGCTTCCCCTCCACCGCTCCCACAGAGGATGCTAAGGGTCAAAGAGAAAAATGCATTTTCTGGGCTCAGTGATTACAGGAACTATGCAGATGGCTCTGTTTTGCAGACATACAGTACATGTCTGCACCCACAGCAGAGACCCTGCTGTCCGCCCCAGATTCCACCATCACCTCCCAGTCAGCAGGAAGGAAGAGGCTGACACTGCAGCCTCTGATCTGACACAGCCATAGGCTGACAGCAGTGTTTTGGTACTTGAATCTGTCACTCACATGGATTCTGGGTGCCAAAAGCTCATTCACCTCCACCTAAGTATCTCATTTAACAGTTCAACGTTAACGACTGCCCCCACATCCTGCACTCAACACCAGCAAGGCTTGAGAATTTGCTTTCCTACTACCCAGCACAATTCAGCTTATGGGACTGGAAAGAAACTGCAGAATGAGGAGCTGCTGTGGGAAAAATAAACCTGGTTCATTTCTCTGACATTCTCTGATTTTTGAGCATATACAAAAATAAATAAATAAAATTAAAACAACAACCTGGAATAAATAAATGACAACATCATGGCTGGCTACTTTGTAGTGATAACATGCATTTGTGTTGCACTCCTCAAGTATATCAGCTGCTGGAGATGTTTCTATTTATTTTTCCCTGATGAAGCTTTCTGACAGGCTAACATAATTTTCTCCATATCATTACTAATTATTGCTGAGATATTTGCATAAAGCCGACAGCCATACATTTTAGCAGAAGGAATAATAAAACAGTATTGTTGATGTATCCAAGGATATGGCCTCTGTCCCCTCAAAATAAAATAAAATAAAATAAAATAAAATAAAATCAACCATAGAACAAGAAATCAAATATGAGGCATCCTTTTGCTCCCAGTCAGATCACTTCTCACCTATGGTAACTCATGTAACTCACCCTCACAGGTTGGCCCACATTTCCAAAAAGACTTGGAGCATGCTGTCCCTCAACCCAGGTTCTGGCTCTGCCAGCTGCTGGGAGGACTGAGGCAGGAGCACTGCCTTGGCCTGCCCTTGGTGCCCCTGTAGCATGCACACAGCCCCTGGCAGGGCCCAGGGGAAGCTGAGCACATGGACCGCATCTGTTGGCACACTTTGTCTCTTGCTTGGAAAATCTGTGTCAAACACAAAAATACCCTCAGTGATCAGATTTGTATGGATACATCCTCCAGAGATCCCAAATAGGGCAGTGTCTTCTCAGGGGAAAAGTCAACTCCTGGAAATGCTGCCAAGTGAGAGAGAGAAGGAGCGCCCAATGTTACTCTTGAGAGCAGCATAGGACACAGAAAGCAGAACAGAAAGATAATTTGGTTCTTCCAAATTCTTTTCTGTGTAAATCAAGGTCATGGGCTGTCCCTTCTTCACCACATAGGTTCACTCACGTGCTGCTGTTATAGTCACGCCACAGAGCCCTGTTACACTACCTTTATCTCTGTTTATTTCCTTTTATTTCAGCTTTCAACTTCTTCTGTGCATATTCTGATTCAGTTTCCTTTACCTGTTTCCTTAGCTTTGTTTGTGTGTGTAGTTCTATTATTTTTGTAATAACTGGTCATAGTCGAGTGATTTATGTAAAATAGGTATCACTGTATTTACGTTATGACTTGGTGGCTGTCACTGTACCTGAAATCTTCTTTCTTTAAGGAACCCATCCTGAAACAGCAGCTGATGGTGCTCCTTTAGCTGAGGAGTTCTAAGGGCAAAATACAGATCAAATGTTACAGGCACAAATCTGGGTGATTCATTTAAGCCTAAATAACACATTTCTCCCCTGAAAGCCTAGAAAAGCAAACGGCGCTTGTTTATGCTCTGCCTGGGTTCAAAATCACCTTTGTACACTTCTAAATTTAAATAGGACAGACGAAAGGCAAGAATCAGACATGGGCAAGAGAGATCAGCATGGATAAACCAAAGGTGTGTGAATTTCTCTACTAAAGAAGCGCTGCAGCAACTGGTTCTCGTGAGGCCAGAATCCAAATGGTTTCCACAGAGCCCCAGAGAGGACCGTATCCACTGACAGCTTTCAGGCTACTGACTGAAGAGGAACACAGGGTGGTGCTGATGCTGCAAAACAGCACTGAGTTTTGAATATGAAGAAGGCACAGAGGAAAAGCGTGGCCTTCTTGGGAATACTAATCCTCACAGAGGAAGAAAAGTACAACTTTGCCCCATATCGAGGGAAGAATCATGAGGGACAAATTCAGTTTCTTTAAAAGTAAACTCAGGGAGAGCACAGAAGCACTGCAAACATGAAGGAGGGAGTGACAGCAGAGGAACAGCCTTCCAGTTGAAGTTCTCCAATAGTGGGAAGGTCTGGACTATGCTGTAGGTGACATTTAAATGTCATTTTGTCTGTATGATAAAATTCATGTTTGCTGTTCTCTCGAGAAATCAGTTAAAATATCAGAAACACGGAAATATCCTGGACTTCTCAAGGATACTTATTCTACCCCATGAAATGGGAATGATGGGAAACCATGTATTCCCCCAGGATGCAGAAACCCCTTCCAGTCTGGGGGAAGTTATTGAACCTCTAATTGTGCTACCGACTCACTGCTCAGCAGATGTCTTTCACTGCTATGTTAGCCTGTAATGCGCAGAGTTACACATTGCACGCTACCGAGAAGCATCTCAACAGTGAAGAAGGGAGTTTGAAGTAAGCACAGGACCTTGCAGTTTCATCCCCAAACTCCGGGTGTCAGTGGACGCTCCAAGTAACAAACTGTAAGAGGTGTTTTCTTCGCTTTGGTTGTTACTAGGCACCTAGTGCACTGCTTGCAAGAGGATCACTGAAAGCTGTGCTAACAGATGACCACACTCCTGAGCATCCTTGTTACTGTATGTCTATAGGAGTCAGATACGTTCAGTGCTTTCAAGGGAGGAGGCCAGATGATGGAACTGCTTCCCAGCTTGCACACAGATGATGGTGGATATTAAGCAGAACTGGCTGGCAGCAGCAGATTGTTTGGCTAACGAGAGGAAACAGCTGTCACTTCTTCTATATGCTCCTTATGCATACTTAAAAGTACTGTGTTCAGCTTATTAGCAGCACATGGCTGTAGGTCTCCTCTTTGCAAGAAAAGAAGCTCAGCTGCTCTATTAAGGAGGTATTTTAAAGGCAGATGAACTGCAAGGGGCAGACAGCGAGTATTATTACTGTACTAATTGCTTCAAAATGTACAACAGGGGTCTAACTGAGTAATGTCACTAGCTTAAGACTGATATTATGAAAGAAATTGGGTTCTTTAAATTTACCTTCTGAATTCTGAGCCGTTTGCTACTCATATTTTCAAGATTTTGTTCACAACTGTGCTGTTTTTTTCCTGTTTCTGAGAGATTCTTGCATCATCACGGTGTGATAGCAGCTAACTTTGATATAAATAAGGCAAGGTAACGGAGCAGGGTGAGCATGCTGACTGTGCCTTATAGAAACCACAAAGAAAACAGAACACAGCTACACTATGATTTGTCATTCAGTCTTTCTACTCTCCTTGTGAATTTGTTTCACCTGGCGATTGCTGATTTGGGCCAAGCAGCTCCATTCTCTCACAAGTGATCTATTCCACTTGAGCAGAATATCAAAGAAAATATCAGCACGTGGTGGCTGCTCTGCCTTCTGAATGCACGATGTATATAGGGCTGCATATCTTCCTGTGCACTGCCTGCCTTTCTAGTATTTCTCAGCTTGTTGTGACCCTGATTAAAAAAAAAAAAAAGAACCATATATTCCCTGATTACTATTAAGCAAATGGCCTTGTGCTAGGGAAAAACACAGCATTCCTCATTTGCAGCTTGTGCCGTCGGAAAAGAAAAAATCAGTTGGGTGTGTTTTGGAATGAACTTGCTTATCTGGAGCATGACTCAGAGCAGCTGAAAGAATGGGGTGAAGCTGAAGTGCAAGGGCTGCTTTTTTTTTTTTCCAAAACCAAGTACATGCATTTCTTAGACAAATGATTCCATTTGTTTTTTTGATCTACACTTTTAACTTGTGACACTGGCCTAGAGAAGGCTTGTCACGATTTTTCATCCTAGCACTTATCCCTACTTTGGGCAGGATTTTGAATGTGATGATCTATGGGGTCCCTTCCAACCTTTATTTCTCATGGTTTTGTGGCAGGCACAGCATGGACAGGGACACAGCCAACAGACAGGCCCAATGACAAGCACTTACACAGCTTACATCAAGCGTACATGCTGGAATTTTCATTTGAGATGTAAAGCTTTTCTCCCCATCCATCCGCTCACATAAAGCCTTTTGCTCAGACCTTCCTGCTTTTCCATGTCCCCACAAACATTTTAGATTTCTGCTTCTTAGCATATGATGCTGGATTACTTCAAGCTTCCTGGGAACGCTCCCAGGGAATCACCTGGGAAGGCTTGCAGTGTGTGGTACTCATTTTCCTCTTCAAACCAAATCAAGTGGTGATGGTTTCCACCTGATAGAGTGGAAATCTCTAGGATGTGATGATAATGAGAACCTGCAGCAGCCATAACATAAAACCGATAAAAACTGCAATTAACTTGGAAACTGCTTATATTCCCCACTGCTTCCACCCTACTGTGAGTCCTAGGCAATCACTTGTCTTATTAACCTCAGAGTTCTTGTCCTGTGTTTAGCACTGAAGTTTGCTGGTTTTATCTCCGACCTGAAGAACAGAATGTCACAGGGGATCTGGTGCCAGCACACCACGCAGTTCTGAATGATCCCAACCTCCTGCTGGGGCTGAGCAGAAAGAGCACTGTCTCCAAGAGGCGGCCTTTGCAGCAAGCCTGCCCCTGCAGAGAGGCACACAAATACCTTATGCTTAAGGGCACCCTGAACTTTCTGATTTGGCTGCAGGAAGCATTAGACCATTCGCCTGCTTGGCTCTAGAATTCTGCCTTTTTCTCTTCCACACTTAGCTAAAATCAGCCTGTTCCAGGACATCCCTGAATTCTGACCCCATACGCAAGGAATGAGCTTAAGATCAAGCCTTTGAAGTGTTACTATTCAAAATGCCATTACACTGCTATTTTCAGCCTCTGGTTGCTTGTTTCTTTAATACATTAGCAGCAACAAACTACCCTTATCCTAATCCTCTATCATCTTAATTCAGAAAGGATTGTAAATGTGCTGAAAAAGGCAATTCTTACACTTAAGATAAGAGCTTTAGAAAATCCCAGGGACTGTTTATAAATCTATTAAACGAGTATTTGCCTCTTTTAATATTTTCAGAAGGCTGACCTCTGAAACACACTTTCCCTTCAAAACCAGAGCCCTGGAGCTATTCCTTTCTTTCTTTCTTTCTTTCCTTCAAATCTCACCTGTCTATAAACGTAACAGGGACAAACTTCACCAAGTCCATCTTTTGTCCGGAAAGCGCCATTCATGGCACAATTCCAAAGAAATGGGTACCAGCTGAGTTACCAAGCAGACGTGCTATCGCTACGCTCCAATGTTATTTTCACCCACTGCGCTGTAGATCATGGAATTTTAAAGAAAGGCTTAGACAGCGAGACTGGGCACCCAGCGGCTCAGGCCCAAACAGTGGTTTCATGCCTGCCTGTCACTGTTTCCCCTTGCAAAAAGACTCCAGTCTAAGGAGCTTTCTTACAGTGATTTGACTGTCCAGGCTTAACTCGAGAGCTTTATGCCATTTTGATTTTGGTCAGAAAGCTTCTCAAAGAATGCGCCCAGCATCTGGCAGTCAAAGGAGATGGACCTGTTATTTCATTGTTTGTGATTTGTAACCACTTGCCAGAATTACTAAACCCAGTACCTGCTACATCTTTGTGCTTTAGGAGAAGCTGATTTCTGACCTAGTTGTGGATTGCTCTAACCACTGTACTACAGTGGCATATTTTCCTGTCCTCATTTCCCTTTCTCCGTCTACAATGTTTCACTAAAAATAAATAAATAAGGGTCCCAAAGAGCTTTCTCTTCAGAGAAGAATTTTCCCTTCCGAACAACGTAAGCAAGTTCATTCTATATGCTAGATTTGAGCTTCCCTTGCCTCTGGCTTGTACTGCCTATCACCACAATGCATCACTGCAACACCTTGTGTGTCTGTGCCTGGCACCCCCAGCACAGCAAAGGTCCCTCCAACGTGCAAGCTTTGCCTATGTGGTCCTTCCCTGCCTGGTGCCAGAAAGGGCTGCTTTGGGGCTGGGGTGGAATTGCAGAAGTGCTGTAGTGCTGCCAAGAAACTGGTTCTGTTCCAGGAAGAAACTCATGACTGTGTGCCAATGCCTATTGTAGCACAGTGAATTTCTTGCAAAACAATACAGTAAATAACTAGGATGTGGACACCGGACACTGGCACTGGATTTAGCTCTTTAGAATTGTTTTGCTGCAGACATTTTAAGTGCACGGTTTATTGATTCCTTATATTCTTCCTGCTGCTTTACTGGAAACCAAGGTGACTAATTGACGTGACTGAATAATTGAGGTGGTTCAGGTGACCAATGACTCAAACATCCTTTAATAGTGATGAGAAATGGCCAGGCACAGGGACCTGCTGCTTTCTATAGAGAGGCACTGTTGAACTCACACGGATTATACACATCATTTTCCTTTACAGACTTTTGTTGACCATAGCACAGGCCCCAGTTACACACAAGCTACAAGCACACTTTTGTGCCAACCACAGGGACATGCTTTCATGGCCAGCTGCCGAGGCAGGATAAGCCCTTTGCATATCCCTCGATGAGGTGGCAGGAAGCTCCTCCCCTTGATCGTGTGTGCACCTTAAAACTAACAATTTAAAATATTGGCCGCATACAATAAATATTAGGAATACAACTTAGACTGCAGATGCTTGCCTTCTTCTTAGGGCTGATGCAGAAAGCCTTACAAACAATCCTGTGGGACCACTTTGTGTGTACAAAAGGAATATGGGAAATTTTCTAGATACTGCATTATCATGGCGACAAATGTGACATCGCTGTTTGTAACACCAACAGCTGCAGTTGTCCTGTAGTCCCTTAAAGGGACCCAACAGACTGATGTTAGGCTTAACAAATAAAAATAAAACAAGAAGAAACCACACGACAAAGCAAACAGAAATACTTTGACAAGCACAGCCAGAGAAAAATCATTGCTTAAGGTGCATTTCATGTTCCTTAAAAATTCCAATGGAATTAGCAATGGTTTTTAACAAGCCTGATTGTCTTGCAGCACAACTGATATCATTTAGACTCACTATGTGTGTTTTTCCTACTATCGCTGGCCCTTTGTTTACACATTTTAGAAGAGAAAGTCCAACTGAATGCTAACTGATAGTAATTACGGTACAGATGTCACATGTGACATTCCTACTCTGGCAAACACCTGGCTTGCTTTACCCAGCTTTTCCCCTGCCCGATTTTGATGTGCATGAGAGACTTTTATACAAACAACAAGGGAAGAAAAATGACCGCAAGACAAAGAGAGAAAGGAACCACTCAAAGTGCTGTCAAGTGCTCATTGTAAACCTGGGGAAAATAAAGCGATAAAAATCAATTCCTGCAAACAATGTTTCACTTGTGATGTTTTAGGCACTCTGTAATAGCAGGGAGCAAGAGAAAGGGTCACCATGTTTTAAGTCAATGGTTATGTACTTTAAGACATTATTGTGCCTCCACATTTCACTTGTGTACCTCAGAAGTGACACAGACCTTAAGATTTCCTGCATATAGTAAGTCAAATAAAGCAGCAACAAGAACATAGGATTGCAGCAGAAACAGAAGAGGTTTTTCCCTCAGGGCTCAGTTCTCACTGTGAGTGGTTCAGCAGAAGGCCCTGAGCAGGAAACCTCCTTGAAATTACCACAGTCTGTATGGAAACAGACAGTGAACTACCAAAGTGTCTCTGTTTGAAGCTCCGCTCAACTGCAAGAAGCGTGCTGGCATTGAGCCCCGGTAGCACTGCAGAATCCCTCCCCCCTCCCTCCAGGAGCGCTGCTTTTTGTCCCATCTGTGAGGACTGCAGCATCACAAGTGTGCGGTGCACAATCCCCTATTGCAGTTTCCCATGGAAGAACAGCCAATTCACACTGCTTGTCGCTCCTCCTGTTGCCAGCAGTGGCATTGAAAGGCAGCAAAGAAGGGCAGGAGAACAAAGAGAGTTCAAGGAAGTGGAGAATAGGCATCAGAAACGTGGGGGAAGAGCAGGAAAAGGCAAACTCCGCTCTTGGCTGTTTCAGGCAGCTCTGGATTATTGTAGCATGGGAGTGCAGCATTTGTCCCCTATAGAGACAAAGGGTGGAGTGACAAATACTCGGGGTTCTCAGTTGGAGCAGATGTTTAAACAACTAAGCTTTAAAAAGATAAAAACCAAGCAAATGTTTTCTACAGAGAAGGAAAGATTCCTCCCCAACTGCAGAAGAGCCCTTTTGTAACCAACAATGTGAAATTATCCATTAAATAAAAAAAACAAAACAAAAAACAAGACAGTGTAGTTCTGTCCAGAGCCAGAATGTGAACAAAGTTTCAGCCTGGTAGGAACAGCAGTACTGATGTATTTCTGACCACCACCAGAAGTGACAGCACTTTGCACCGCGCAGTGATGGAACAGCAAGTCATACGCTAAATCTAAACGTGCTGTTCCAAGTCTGTTCTATAACTTGTGAACAGAATCAGAGAGGTGAGGGGAGAAAAAACCCAGACCCGGGCTACATTCATTTGTCATAGCTCTATTTACTTAGTTGAAGCCTGTGATGACCTGTACCAGATGTGCTGTGCCCTGCATAGTTTATAACTGTCCCAAGTGGGTACAAACCAAGCTGCAGAGGATATGGTTGGATGCCTACTTGGATCTGAAGAAGTAACCTTGTATAGGCAGCACTGTAAGAGTTGTGCCCCTTAGTAAGAAATACTGGCATTAATTAACAACGTGGAGGTGCATCTTTTAATAATTAATAGGGAAAGAGATCTTAGAAGAAGGGCAGTGGGTGATAGTATTGAATAATTCAGCCCGATAACAAAAGGAACAATGGTACAGTAACTTTATACCTGAGTATTTGCAACAAAATCCAATAAAAGCATTTGATAGGCTGATGGTTTCTTGTGTTTAGGAAAGGGTATACATTTGAGATACTGTTTCCTATTGAGAAGGCAACAAACCATTTCTGAAATTGGTCTTTGCAAGAAAATTAAAAGGAAACTGCATCCAAGAAAGTGACTTTGTACTGGGTTTGCCCTCTGCCAGGTTTGGGCCCAAAAGAACAGAATGGTGGCCCAATAAGGCCAGTAACTCAAGTCAGTAAATGTGTATCCTCAGTGAGCCCAATTGCCTGCAAAATCAAAGCAGCTTAATTAGCAAGGGAAAAAGAAAACACGAAGTATTTTTCACTCATCCTGTCACCTTGCAAAGCTCCAGCAGCAGACACAGGCTGTGTCTGTCAAGTTTAGAAACAGACAGAAAGCTTCAGCAGCTGTTGAGCATTCAGATTTAATTTGTGGTCACAAACATTGGAGAATTTTTAATTTGTTGCCTGGCTAGCAGCTGAGAGATAGATGTACATCAGCAAAAGAGCCACCGGTCCTCATTATTGCATGAGAAAAAAAAAATAAAGAAGTGTTTTATTTAATTGCAGAAGTCTGGCAAAATATCAAAGAGCATGGGAAAAAAGATGTTTCCAAAAAGATCTGAGTGACAGCCCAGGAAAGACAAAGGCTGCTGCTGTTCAGCCTCTCTGTCTCACTGCTGGCAGGGATCGATAGCTTGCTGTGGCTTTCCTTAGCAGAGGGCTGCCAGCCAAATTACAAAGAACAAAATGTTTTTGGAATTTCCTTCTTAAATTGTTTTGATGACAAGTTCCTATTAAGAATTGCTGTGAATTCACCAGAAAGGAGATGCAGCTTCCTCTGCTGACCAGGAACCAACCACCTCCAGCAGCTTTTCTGGAACCAAACCTTGATGGAGTGAAACTGCAGTGCTGTGTACTGGCACAAGCATTGCAAGTGATTGTGGCTGGAGGAACCCTATGCTCTTTGTGAAACCCAGCAAAAAAGATAAGAATATGTCTTGGACCCTAATCCTGCAATGGTGTGCACACTGAAGCAGTTCATAATAATTGCTGAAAAGGAGACTGAGGTAAGGGTTGGCCTATTCTCCCAGGTAACAGCAATAGGATGAGGAGTAACAGCTTTTAGTTGCACCAGGAGAGGTTAAAGTTGGATATTAGGAAAAAATTTATTATCTGAAAGAGCAGTGATGCATTGGAACAGTCTGCCCAGGGACGTGGGAGGTCATTGTCCCTAGAAGTGTTCAAGAATGACATAGATGTGGCACTGAGGGACATGGTCACTGAGAATGGTGGGGATGGGCTGACTGTTGGACTAGATGATCTTGGAGATCTTTTCCAGCCTTAGTGATTCTATGATTCCACAGCAGGCACAAGCTTTTGGAGAGTACCAGTGAGCAGGGGCAGTGCTCCAGTCCACTGGAAAGAGCGCTAGAATGTTGGTAAGACTGTTAGAAAGTGATAGAGATGGATCACTCTGTTCGAGCATCTGCAAGAAAAAAAGTATTTAATGGGGTATTTAATCAAGGGAAGGAAATACACACAGGTGAACTTGTTTAAAAAATATATATATAAAAATTAAAGCACAGAAAAAACACATCAATAATAATTTTAATAAGAAATATGCAGACAAACTGCTTGCAATACTGAAATGCCCTGGGAAAACGGCTGTTTACAAGGGTGGATAGTGATAGGACAAGGGGGAATGGTCTTAAACTGAGACAGGGGAGGTTTAGGTTAGATATTAGGAGGAAGTTTTTCACCCAGAGGATGGTGATGCACTGGAACAGGTTGCTCAAGGAGGTTGTGGATACCCCATCCTGGAGGCATTCAAGGCCAGGCTGGATGTGGCTCTGGGCAGCTTGGTCTAGTGGTTGGCAACCCTGCACGTAGCAGGGGGGTTGAAACCCCTCCTTTTCAACCCAGGCCATTCTATGATTCTACAGTTCTATGAAAACAAATCCCCGAATAATTCTTTGTGATTACACAAGGAATTGAACCATCAAAAGTAGATATGGAAAAGGAAGGGAAGAATCTCCACAGTTTCTCAGACAACAAAATGGCTGAGGAGATGCCAGACCTCCCCCCATTGCCCTCAGGTAACTGAGAAGCCTCCCTTCGTTCGCCCCCTCCGAGGGCACGGCGAGGGGACATCTCCCCACCATCCCCCTCACAGGTCCCGCTGCGGGTGCCGAGCCCCGTCAGCCTAGCTGGGAGTGGGCGGGCGGCAAAGTCCAACCCCGGAGGAGAGCCGCCGCCTCCCAGCCCACTCCTCGCGTCATTTCCATCTCTTTACCTTTAACCGGGAGCGGCCAACCAGCGGGCGCGGCGCCGGGCCCCGCTCACCTGCTGCCGGCGGCGGGGGCGGAGCGGTGGCGGGCTCCCGCGGTGAGGCTCCCGGCGGCGGCACGATGGTGTGCGGTGGCTTCGCCTGCTCCAAGAACTGCCTCTGCGCCCTCAACCTGCTCTACACGGTGCGTGGGTCGGGGTAGGAGGGAGGCGGTTGCCTCGGGTTTGTCGCCGCGGCGACGCGGCTCTCCGGGATCGAAATCCAGAGCTCAGCCCAGGCCGGGCGGCCTCCAGCCTGCCAGGCCCCGCTTGGATCTGCAGAGCGGAATCCCGGCGTGAGTGAGCGGGATTGGGTCCGTTGTTCCGACGGTTTGAAACAAGTGCTTCTCTGAGAGGAGCCCCGCGTGGGCGCGCTGAGCAGCACAAAAGGGCTGAGTGGGGTCAGGACACGCCTTGCACGGTAGGTGAGCGCCGTGCCTGCCCGCCTTGCTGCTGTGAGCTGACATAACGCATTTTCTGGGAAGCTCCTGTCCTAAGGTAGATGCCTGCTTTCTTCTGGGCGAGTTTCAGGATGTATTTTCAATAGAAAACTGTGAAATCTCCAGTTGCAGTGTAGGCATTTTTTTTTTTTCTCCTTATCTGTTTTTAAATGGCACAGAAATAGAAAGAAACAGGGCTACGTGTAATGGCTTCCTCTTACAGCACTTCTGGAAAGGTAATATGTCCTCTGATGGTTCCTGTTGGCAGCCCGGAGTTGGACAGCCGTGCTTGGGGGGTGATGCACAGCGCTGAAATTGGGTGAGCCGGGGCTGGCAGGCAGTGCCTGTGCTTTCCTGATAGCAGCCTGATCCCTTCGTGAAAGTAAGGCAGGGGAGCGGGTAGGTCTTATCACTGCTCATCAGAACAAACAGTTCTCGTGGATAGCAGTTATTGGACCTGATGGTAATCCCCAGGACAGAGCATGAGTGGATGTAGAAGTGCCTGTGTTGAAGCTAGAATTGCTTATTAATGAGCATCACCTTGTATTTTAAATATATTGCCTTGGAAAAGAGCAGAACAAAACCCTTTAGCATCGGAGAGGCTGTGCTGTTGCATGTGTTGTTCGGAGGAGTTGCAGAACAGAGGATGTCCCTAAAAAAAATCTCTGGACCATGCATAGTGTGCCCAGCTTACCTGCTGGAAGTCACTCAGGATCTCTGTGATGCTGTGCATTGCCCATGCCAGCCCTCTCCAAAGCAGAGGGGTCAGGTAGGCATGGCTTTGTTTGCCATCCATGGTTGCAGGTAAGCTTAGCATATGTAGACTCCTCAAGGTGAAGGATTGCTCCACCCCAGTTTGTCTTTCACACAAACCAGAGGTAATGCAAAAGCTTTTTTTTTTTTTTTTTTTTTGTAATGGTACTACTTAAGTGACAGAAGGTTGAAAGAAATCCAGATGGTTCTTTCTAACATAATGCATACACAAATCTCATTTTGAAATGTTGTGGTCAGTGGGTATTGTTTTTTCTGAAGATATCATCGCTTGTTCTTACAGCCAAAAATTAACCAGATCAAAAAGAGCTCGTAGGTCTTTAGAGTATATTTAGCCTCAAAAAGGGGTGATCTGATTCCTGAGACCTTCATACTTCTCCTTGTAATACCTGCACAGTACACCTATGACCTGAATCTTGCCTGATGTCTTTGAGCAGAATTTACTTTGTGGGTGTCACTTGGTATTTTTCCATGCATATAACATATGCTTTTCCAAGAGGAAGGAATGACTTTGAATCAGAGTAACTAGAATATCCACCTGTTATTTCTTGTGTCACCTATTAAGGTTAGGCAAATTCAAGATGAACACTTCATCTCTGAGTTGCAGAAATAACACATGAAATGTTTAGTAAGTCTGGAGGAACTGATCTTGCAGAATGCATGGACTTCTCTGTTTCTGGGCTAAATAAAACCCTGACAATGCAACTATTGGGCTTTTCCCAAACAGGAAAAATATGCAAAAGACCACCAGAACAAGAAGTACATCTTTTTAAACAACAGTAATTCACAGCAATAATTGGTGGGAGGACCAGTGAGGGAGATAGAAGCTAGGTTAGGTAATGCTTGAATGTTTTTCCTGCTAGCATTGATTTGTTTCTGTGTCACGTGCTTGGAATGAATTATCCCTCAGAACTAATGTCAGGGATTGCAATTTGTATTCTGCTTCTTTTTTTTTTTTTTAATACTCCTAGAGTATCTTGGATTTCAAAACAACAAATTAGGATAAGGGAGCCTGATCTTGTTGTTGATGCTGTCCTGATCTACTTTTTATGGTAGCGCACCAAGGAAAATATATGTTCTGGCAGTAATTAATCAGTTACTGGTTTAAGGCAAGAAACCAGAAACCTACTAACCTAATTGCTCACTTACCTTTCCTTTCAGATGATATTTGGTGGCTGATGCCTTTTGGTTCTTCTCTGGTCTAAATATCCTTAGGCTCTGATTCCATTTTTAAATTTGTCTTGTATGAACACGTCTGGTATCTATGCTGAGTCTTGCTGACTTCGTATGGTTCCTCATGTGTACAAGAAGAGTACAGAAAAATAACTGAGGCTGTTGACTTAGTATGCATAAAGTGAAATATATTTCTGGAATTAGGTTTTAAGTGGAAGAGCTGTTTGTCTGCATACCAGTACTAGTTTTGGGTATCTGACCAATTTTATCTTTATGTAGTTGATCGTATTCTTGTTTCCCTTTGAACGGCGGACCAGAGCAAACTGTTCAGAATAGCTCCCCACAGAATTCAGCAGCTTTCAAGGATACAAACATAACCAAAGCCTTCTTATCTCTCTTCTATTTGTTGACACAGTAGAGGGAAGAGATGCCATCCAGAGGGACATGGACATGGTCAAAAAGTGGGCATGCAAGAACCTAATGAGGTTTAACCAAGGCTATGTGCAAGGTGTTACACTTGGGTTGAGGCAATCTGAGATAGGAGTACAGACTGGGAAAAGAATTCACTGAGAGCAGGCCTGCAGAGAAGGACTTGGGTGTCCTGATGACAAAAAGCTGGACTTGAGCCAGCAGTGTGTGTGTGCAGCCTGGAAGGCCAACCATCAAAAGAGCAGTGGCCAGTAGGGTGAGGGAGGTGGGCATCCCCTCTCTACTCTGCCCTTGTAAGGCTTCACCTGGAGGACTGAGCCCAGACCTGGGGCCCTCGGTACAGGAGAGTTGTAGAATCGTTGTAGCAGGTCCAGAGGAAGGCCATGAAGATGATCAGAGGGCTGGAGCACCTCTCCTGTGAAGAAAGGTTGAGGGAATTGGGTTTGTTAAACCTGGAGAAGAGAAGGTTCTGAGGAGACATCATTGCAATCTTCCAGTACTTGAGGGGCACTTACAAGCAGGAGGGGGACTGACTTGCTAAATGGCCTGATAATGATAGGACAAGAGGGAATGGCTTTAATCTAAAAGAGGGGAGTTTTATCTTAGGTGTTAGGAGGAAATTCTTTACTCAGAGGGTGGTGAGGCCCTGGCACAGGCTGTCTGGAGAAGCTGTGGATGCCCCATCCCTGGTGGAGTTCAAGGCCAGGTTTGATGGAATCCTGGGCAGCCTGAGCTGGTGGGTGGCAGCCCTGCCCATGGCAGAGTGTTTGGAAGTAGACAGTCTTTAAGGTCTCCTCCAGTCTAAGCCATTCTATGATTATCTTCCAGGTATAAGAACCCTGGTGGTTGCTGGCCTCACCAGTATTTGCTCACTTTACTCAGACAAGGACTTCCGTAAGCAGACAGTGTTCCTCCCAAGGAAGACTTGTGTAATTCTGTTCAAGTGTGAACAGTTGGTATCTTATTTCAAATCAGATTCTCAGGAAGGAAAAGGGAATTCCCATGTCCTGGCAAGTGATGAAAGATGGAAATGGTAGCTGGGCCACAAGATTAAATGTATTCAAATTAAAGATAAAAAAAAAAAAAAAAAATACTGACAGTTCATTTGGTTGGTGGGTGCTGCTTTTATCACCTGAGCAACCACTTAATTCTTCCTGCAGCAGCAAACATCACATATTTTCCTTTGTTTTGATGAGCAGGCTTCCAGTTTTTCTTAAACCTAGAAGTGGCTATTTGATTTAAAGTAAAACATATGGTTTACTATTAAAATTATGTATATTTTTAGTACCTCAGAGTTAGTGCCATAAGAGCTTCCATATTTCCTTATAACATCAGAAAGAACCTTACTAAAGTCATTTATCTTTTATAGTACTTTGCTCTCTGAACTTGTTTCTAGCCTGCCTATTCAGTGCACTGTTCTTTGCATCATTTCAGACTATTGGAATTCAAGGTTTTTCTTTCCCCCCCTTCTATTGCTGTCTGTTCTCTCAGTGCAGAGTTACTGCTCTGTTCATGCTATCTGCCACCTTTGTCAGGATTGCTTTCCTCGCATTATGTAAATATGCAAAGATGAGGAGAAAAAGTCTTGGATTTGGGCAGCTGTGCCTGGCATCTCCAGTCTGCGTTTCAGAGTGCAGTGCCAAGAGCTTGCCCCACTGCCAGCCTGTGTTGGGCTGGCTGAATCCTTGTCCCCGCTGGGTGCTCAGCACACAGGGCAGCTCGCCTTGGGTCTGCCTCTGCCTTTTCCAAGGACTTGGTGAAGGCAGCACTATGAGCTGTGCCATCTATTCTTGATGTGCAGATTGGGCAGCGGTACAGAAGCTCCCAAGCACATGGCAGGGAAGGTCAGTGTTGGTCACATGGACTTAATCTATTTTCATTGGCTTTTTGGGAAGGTTTCTGTGGTCATGCTTCAGAATACAAAAGAGTGACTACAGCACAAAATAATAACAAAACATTTTGTCAGGAAGCGTGCTCAGATGTGCTGTGTGTCAGCTGGTATCCAGAATGACAGCCATTTGTGGCAGCATGGTTGGAAATCAGACATGTTGGGTTTCTAGATCAAGTGTGAGCGGGCTTTGTTTTTACACTTGCCTTGTAAGGATTGCTGCAGCTGGAGCCAGGAAGGCTGAGCATGCTTAATGATAGAACTGGAGAATGGCAGGGTGCAGGAGGAGAAGCTTACATGGAACATGGTATGGTTTGATATCGCCGATATTTTCAGCTATTCTAGCAGTGCAAATAGACACTATCATAATTTAAAACAAGCACGGATTAGAGAAGCCCTTGGACTGTTCAGAAGTAGCCTTAAATCATTAATTGTAGCTTAAATCATTGATCATCTACTGCTATTTTCAGGTTGAGGGAGAGCCGTGTTTGGAAGAAGGATCTGTGAGATCACTGGGCCTCCTGAAAATGTTTCCCATCTCAAAGTAAATAAGTAAACGTTGTGGCTGATAGGTGTTCCTACCACACAGCAGGAGGCTTCCATTTCTAAAACCTATGGAGTACAAAATGGGTGAAATCTCATTGCTATTTTAACATTAAAGAAGCTTGTTATGTGATCAGCAATAATTTGATAATAATTATTGGCCAACAGCATGAACTGTACTCAGCCAACCGACCAAAAGAACTGGGTTCTGAGATAAGAGACAGAAATGTTGCCTTTCACATAAATGTCTTGCTCCACATCACGTCCTTTCAGCTGTTCAGTAACCAGACTGCTGATTGTTCCCCACTTAAACAAGTCTCAGGAAGGTGAAAGATTCTGCTTTCTATTGGAAATCTTTTGGAAGATGCTCAGCCTCAGCTTTGCTTTTGATAAAGCTGAAGTACTGCGAGGAGGTAAAGTTGCTTGCAGATTGGATAGCTTGCAATTGTGATAGAAATCAGTCTCACTTAGTCTTATTTTGTTAGAGATGAACATTGTGCTGCCTACTATATTAACAGATGAAGTGCAGGGGACCAGAGGAATTGTCTTCTAGATTCTCTATTGCTGTGCAGAAATGAGCAAGTTGAAGTGGAGCGTGGTAGAAATCTGACTTCAAAATCAATACCAGTTGAGGTTTAAATTCTGAAGCTCCTTTAAAATAGGTGTTGTGAATATGAATTCACATATTGAGAGAGGGGTTAGGCAGGCTGGATATCAATGCGTGTAACCTCTCTGATTTTAGTTCCTGTTCCATATGCAGCCTGACTGTTCTCCTCTAAATATTTCCTTTGCTGATACCAGTGTGAATGCTTTCTAATCTCTTTACCCAGAAGTGCTGAGGCCATATTTCTTGAAATTTAAGTTCCAAGATGTAGTTTTTACAAACCCCTTTTTGGGCTGAGGCTACAAGGAAACACTGTGAGCACTAAACTCTATGCATGACTTGCTTCCTAGCAAGCAAGCAGTCCAAGCTAGATGAAATGCTGAAAAGTTCTGGGCATTGGAATTGTTTGTTAGTGACGTGGTCGAGTGAAGTCATTTCTCTGTATCTTGGTTTCTTTTTGTAACATGGAGTGTAACCTTGTGGAGAAGTACACAAGGGATAAACATGGTGAGAAATACATTTATCCAGTGTAGTAGTGGGGCAAATGAGCAACCGTGTGCACAGGAGAACTTGAACATCAGAGGTATTTCAAAATAACAATTTATAGATGAAGAAGAAATTCTTTGTGACAGAAGCTGAAGTCATCATGAGTTTGCTGGTCGTCTTCTCCAGTTAACTTACTGTTAACACAATTAAGGCATTAGCCTTTATAATATTTGTAAGGGAAAAGAAAACCCAGAGAACTCTATAAATTACTATTTTAAAGCCATCTAAAAGCAAAGAAGACGACAAATTCTCATAACGTGCAATGTCCTTTAAGTGTGACATATGTGTACATACATGTACGTATAGCTAATAAAACCTAACACATTAATATGCAATGGAAGATGCTTAAAATGGAGTCTGATCCCTTCCGCTGATCTTGAACTTACAGTCCCTGAAACCTCTCCTATGGAGATGCTGACATGAGAGTAACATCTGGTCTACAGGCAATATGCTTTGTTTTCTTAATTATCTTTTTCAGACACCATAGAAAAAGTATTTGACCTCATAGTAAAAACTGCTGCACTTCTCAGGACTCATGCTGCCTGGAGCTCTGCTCCGGGAAAGCATTTACTTAATTTCAAATGAATGAGTGATATATTGGATTATGCTAACCCTGTGCTTGTGTGTGCATTTTAAAGAAGGTTGCTGGAGTTTGTATTGGTGAAGTTACTATATAGCAAATGAGAGTTTGCAATTCAGAGTGCTGCTGTTAACGATCCACACACGCACACAATTCTTTTGGCTCTGTTTTTTCCAGTTTGAGGACAGTATGTGCCTGTGGCATCTTTGTGAGACAGCTTTCACCAGTCTGAGATTGTAATACATTCTTTTGCTCTTAATGCCTGTTTACTCCCTATGTAAACTTGCCTTAAGTGGATGGGACCATTTATATCACTGTGTAAGTACTTCTGAAGAATCTTTCATTTCTCTATTATTGAGGACAGCTTGTAAGAAGAGAGAAGGCAAGAGGACAGAGTTCTAGGAGAGAGTTGCAGTCTCTATTTAATTAAGTGGTTCAGAAAAATCCTTGGTCGGTGCTAAATCTGGCCCATATCCTTCTGGTAAGACTTCAATTTCTAGTGAGGAGAGTGACAAAGTTTCTGTGGTGGAGCAGCCATGGGTGGTGTGGGAGCATTGACTGGGGGCGATTTTGGAGCTCATCTGCTCTGGGCAGGACTGTGAGCAATGCTGGATTGCCAGCCTTTATCTACCTGAGTCTTGAGAACCTTTGAGTACAGCACCTTTGAGAAGCACCAAACCAACTTGCAGGTGTTTTTTTTTTTTCTGATGTCCAGAACGTTTCAAGCCATTGCCTCGTGGCTGTTGCACTTGATTTGCTGTCAGTCAGTCCCAAGAAGAGTTTGCCTCCATTATTTTTGCAATGCTCCTTCATTTTCAGCTGCTATTAGGTTACCCTTGAACTACTACCTCTTCATCAGACTGAACAAACCCAGCTCCATCACATGATTTTCAGACATCACCCTCAAGGCTCCAGGCCACATGGCGACCCTTTCCAGGTTCTCACATTCCTTTTCAACCTGGAGGGTTTGAAATAGGACGCAGCACTTAATGCTGGTGAAGCCACAGTGTGAGTTTCCTTTGATCCCACTCCTCTTGGCTTTCCCTTCGTGGCGAGAGCAGACTCTTGGCTCCCATTCTGCTTGGCAGTCTGTGTGATCTGCAGCTCTATCTCAGCAGGGCTGCTCAGCCAGTCTGTTCCCAAGATGCACAGATGCAACCCCGATGCAGAATTTTGCACCATGTGAGATTTCTCTTGGCTCACTCCTCAAGTTCTTCAGGCCTGTCTGAACTGAACCTCTGCTACTTGAAGAGTTGGTTGCTCTTTCTTTTTCAGTATCATCCCCTGATTTTCTGAGGATTCACTCCATCTTACTGCTCAAGTTGTCAAAGATATTGAATATTGGCCCCTCTATGAAGCCCCCTTATCCAGCTTACCACTGGATGCTGAGCCATCCAGTACTAGCCTTTAACTCAGCAGTCGATTCAGTCTCCATTCAGTTGTACAGTTGTATTCAGTAGAAACTGGACTGTAATTTCTATTTCTGGTAGATTTACTAGGCAAATATTTGAAACATCATTAACGAAGGCTAGTTTTACATAACGTAAGATTTATGTAGATGAAATGGCATTGCAGATTGGGAATGCAGATCAGAAAACTTACTGGAAACTTATGTTTCCAGTTTCCAAGCATGGCATTAGTTTGTCTGAGAGTAGTCTCCCAAAGCTGCTGCTGTGAAATGGCACTATAAAACTACATATATCTGTATTGTTTAAAACTGTGGCAGTTTTAGTATATAACTCTTTCTACCAGAAAAGTTTTTTTGGGCAAGAGCGTCACAGTAATAACTTCTAATGCCACCCATCTTAATTTCATGTACACACCTTTTGAGTAATGGAAGCTGAGGGAATTGACAGCAGCAAGAACTGGTACACTGCTGCTCCAACACAGCATGTATCTAACAGATATTTTAGGCACAGATTTTGGTTTTGATTTTGATGCTTGTAAGAATAAAATTGATTCAATCATTTTAGACTTAACAAATAACTGAACAAAGATCTGAACAGATAAATATTTTTGAGCATAGCTGAGGCAGAAGAAAGAAGCCTTGATAAAAGTGATTAGGAGTTGCTTTTCCTGCTTTTTCTGCTTTTCTTTGTGAAATAAATTGAAATGTGACACATTTTGAGATTCTTCTTGAGACAACGCCTTCAAGAGCTGTGTGGTGGCAGTGTGAATTCAGTGCTTTGAAGCTGATGCAGAGTAAGGGATGTAAAATTATAGAAAACATTTGGGATGGAAGGGACATAGAGAGGTCACCTGGTCCAACCCTCCTGCAATGAACGGGGATATCTGCAGCTAGATCTGGTTGCTCAGGGCCCCGACCAGCCTGACTCAGGCCTTTCTGATTGGAAATTGAGTTATGTGATTTCTTTTGTTCTTCACTTCTGATGCTTATGTAGTAAGATAACTCTTCCCAGCGGTATCAGGCAATGCAATAAAGTGAATGGGCATAGATCAGGACGGATAGATCTTAACTGATTAGCAAAGCTAATTTTTAGCAATAACATTATGCAGTTCATAGCCCTGTGCTGCATACAGTCAGAAAATCTGTGTCAGAGCCAAGGCTTTTTTGTTGTTTTCTTTCCCCTTCCCTGTAGTTTAGATTCATAACAACTTGGCACAGTGTTTTGGTTTTAACTGAATGTGATGATTAAGGCTTTTTGTTTAGGAGAAACAGAACTAACGTGAATTAATCCTAAAACTATACTTATTATTGAAAAATTTCCTTGACTTTGATACCATTCTTTTGTCTCTTCATGTGGTGAAAGGAAGATGTAGGTATGGCAAATACCCTTGTGTTCTTGTGGCCTGTCTTAATTTTCTCCTGAGGATTACCGGCTTTCTGTAAAAAAAAACTTTTCTGAGGTGTTTTCCTCTTTGAACACCAGTGGAAGAAAACACCCACCATGTTTTGATCTTGATGAGCATCACAACTCGTTTTACAACTTCCTTGATGTTCTCTAAGATTTCCATGTTTCAAAAGCAGCATTACACAGACCAGTCTTCTACAAGGTATTGTAGCTGAAAAATACATCCTCACCTGTTTTGTGTTGAAACCAAGAAAACTTAGCTTTAGGGTAAATACACTGAAGTGATGGCTAAGCTGGAAATTTACTTTTTTTTTTTTTGAATCCCTCTGGTTAAGCAGTAAAATGTCATAACACATCTTGTTTGGACAGAAACCAGCAAGCAAGCTAAATGCTTGCTCTGTATTTGTTGTGGAGTAAAATCACGGAGTTGGACTAAACTGAGCACATACTGGTTTTGGTAATAGTACAACTTCTGGGTATTTTCTGGTGAGGTCAAGTTTATGTAAATTTTAACCTCCCAAGTTGAGTTGATGCTATATAACAATGTAAAAGATAATGTTATGCATGAGTCTGACTGGTTTGCATGAGAGCATTAGGCATCTTGTGTATTGGTCATCTGGGCTGGCTTTGTCTGCTGCTTACCTCCTGCTGTAACTCACTGCAAGTTTCTCTGTAGCTTTTCATGTTGGATCTTTTTTTTTTTTTTTGATGTCTATGTTTTTGGCATGGAAGCAGGAAAGGCTGGAGCTTCCTGCTTGCATAAACAATAAATTCCAGTAAAGTAACTGAGACAGATTCCACTTACCTTCCCTGAATACCATCTTTTAAAGGAAGGAAATAGCATAAGAGTGCTTTGGGCATTGAAATAGGATTGACTTCATAGTAGAGCTATTTTCCTGACTAATTATGTAGCAAAGACAGAACACCTTCATTGTTTCATGACATGCAGTCCTTGAGATACAGATCTGAAAAATATATTTGCGTGACCTTGCTAACTATTGTGTTATATCATATATATATGTGTGTGTGTATATATATATATATATACACTAAACATAATCTTCTGTAATAAATTAATGCAACTGTATTTCTGATTACAGTAATTTTTGGCAGTGTGCTCTTTTCCATGTCCAGAGCTGTGCAGCCGTGCTTTCTTTAACTATTGTATATTTCAGAATTCATCTGGGATTTTCATTCTTCTGTTCTATGAATTAAAGCTGATGATTTTTATCTTATTTGCCAATTCCGTTATAATCCACACAAATTCAGTGTCAATTGCTGATACACAACACAGCTTGTCTTGTAGGTAGGCTAAGTTAGAACAACTCCACATTGACAGTGTTGAAGAATATGTGTGCCTTAAAACATCTGGTACTAAGGTCACCTCTAGGACTAAGTGGAGAATTGGCTTGTTGAGGATTGTGCTGCTTCTCTTTGTGCTGGAAAGAACTGTACCTTTTTGATAACAGCTTTAACATAAAGAATGTAGTTGTGAGTAGATTGCAGTTGTGTGCAGACTAACTCTTTGTTTTCTCTTCCCTCCAGCTGGTGAGCCTGCTGCTGATTGGAATTGCAGCATGGGGAATTGGCTTCGGCCTCATCTCTAGTTTCAGAGTTGTTGGAGTGGCAATTGCTGTAGGCATCTTCCTCTTCTTCATTGCCTTAGTTGGATTGATTGGTGCAGTGAAACATCACCAAGTGTTGCTGTTCTTTGTATCCTTCAATGTACTACATGGATTACAGCTTGGTTCAAGTTACATGAAAAATCTGCTCTGGTGGGCAAAGACTCTTGTGGAAGGCAGAAATTCAGTCTTGTTTTGGTCTAATGCAGTCTAAATTAAACATAATTCCCAGCTTCACCCTTTTTTTCCACTCTGAAGACAGAAATACTCACTTCCCTTTCTAAAAATTTTGAAATACTTTATTTTTTTTAGAGCTTTTAAAGCGAGTCACTGTATCATAAATCCTTCTCATTG
Organism: Pavo muticus; assembly: GCA_016647715.1. Lineage (NCBI taxonomy): Eukaryota > Metazoa > Chordata > Aves > Galliformes > Phasianidae > Pavo > Pavo muticus. The sequence goes on along the minus strand of JACDJE010000312.1, from coordinate 2,807,680 downwards.
TGTGCTCAACCCTAAAGCAACCTAGAGTATGCGAACTACTAATGTGGTTTAACAGTGGAGGACAATGATATAGATAGTGAAATGATTGGAGCTGGCAGAGGAATGCATTCTCGTATGTGCTGCCAATAAGCACTTTCTTTTCATACCTACTTCTTAATTGTGAACTTGGATTAGAAATGAGCACAGACCTTCTCAGCATGGTGCTTTGCTGTCCCTTTTTGTGCTACTGACACTGCATAAGCAGTCTGTGATGCTGCCTTGCATAACAAACTTGTTCTGGTGCAGATGAGAGAAAAGATTAAATCAGATAATATTCTTATTTTTCTGGTTGTAGACTCCAAATAAATCACATCCTCTGCTTTGATACAATTTAATCTTTTCCACATCTAGTCAGAATTTATCTGTAGTTTTTTTGTTTCGAAGGACCTGATGTAATCCAATGATAATGTATTCTATAAGCAAAATTTTTGAGAATGCATCTTTAACTACTGCTTCCAGTACATGATTATTCTTTTGCTAGTCTTCATTGTCCAGTTTTCTGTCTCCTGTGCCTGTTTGGCACTGAACAAGGAACAGCAGGTAAGAAATACTTCCTGATTTCTCAGTTAATCTATAGCGTAACATTATTTTTATTACATGCACACGCGCGTGCACATGCATAAATATATTTATATGTAGCCTTCCTCTAAATGAAGAGTGTATATTTTAAGAATATCTGCCTTCAAAAAACATAGAGTCATCTAGTTTGGAAAAGACCTTCAGGATCATCAAGTCCAGTCACCAACCTGACCCACTGAGTCCCATTACTAATCTACATCGCATAGTGGCTTGTCCACACATCTCTTAAATCCCTGACTTTCAGCTGTCTTTTAAAAATTATTTTGGTTTTAAAGTTTCTGTCTAGGTTTTTGGTCACAAGTGTGGCAGCGTAGTATCTTGACCATATCATGTGTTCATCAGTTCCAAATAAACTGATGAAATCTACAGTGATCATAATGTAAAGGTGATAAAAACCACTGAATTGTTCTTATGTAATTGAAAAGGTGATGACTGTATTACGTACAGACCAGATCTGTGGGAAAGAAAGACGACTTCTGTGGGGTATGGAGAATAATCCTTAGTGCATAAAGAGGGGACGAGAACATAGTGACAAAATGGTCTACTTCATCTACGTGTAACAGAGTGGTTTGTTTAAACTCTGAGCAGTCCCAGTTAGATTCAGTTAGATTAGTCACATGTCCCATTACTAGTGCTCTTGTCAGGTTTAGGAAGAAGACTTGAAGAAAATGAGTTGTGACCATAAACTTGCTGCTGCTAGGTGTTGCAATCTCATTAGCTATCCAGACTGTTTGAATGTTAAAGTCATTTTTTAATATATTATCCTGTTAGACATGGGGATCTGAAGGTTTTAATTATAAAATGTTATGTAATTGGTGGAGCAAAATGGGGTAAGCACAACAGTTTCTGTTTTGTGACTTCTTTCCATTGAATAGGCAGACACAAATAAGGGTTGTGTTTGAGATATATTTGGAAAACTCCTGTTTTGACTCTTGTGAGGACAGCAAAAAGGGATCATCTGCTTTGCCTAGTATATTGGTTTCCACTGAGATGGAAAACAGTTCAATTAATATGTGTTTGCTTATACCTTCTAGAGTCAACTTCTAGAGGTGGGATGGAATAACACTAAAAGTGCAAGAACAGATCTTGAGAGAAATCTGAATTGTTGTGGATTCAGATTTTTTGATCCGAATGAAACTTGCTCCTCTGTAAGTTCTTTCTCTCATTGTGTTTGTTCCAAAATGTGTAATTTCTTCCCTAGTTGAAAGCAGAGGTTTTTAACAAATCTGTAAATTAGTTGTCACACTGATCCTAAGGTCCTTCCTTAACTTACTGGAAACCTTATTGCAGAGCAAACTTTAAAGGCTGTATTCTGTTGTCATTTCTGTACTTGCTTTTCTGTCTGGAGTATTAAAATTCCTAAAGTTTTGCCCATGGTTTGCAGTCTGCTACAGAGCTAACAAAATGCTGCCAATCAGTGAAGCATCATCAGAAAACGGGATGCAATTTTCTGTTTGTGTCTGTTACAGGATTGCTTTAGAAGTCACCACTGTCAACCATGTGCACCGATAATAGAAGAATATTCTGGAATGGTGCTCAGATTTGTTGGAGGCATAGGACTTTTCTTCAGTTTCACAGAGGTAAATGAATAGATTAGAAAATGGAGTGTTTTCCTCTTACCATCTTAAAAAAAAAAAAAAAAAAAAAAAGCCTTAAAGTTTAGGGGTTTTATTACAGGAACTCACAGTATTGTCTCAGGAGTCAAATCTAATTAGGTCAAAATTTTTCAGGTTGTCAGCTTGTTGAAGTCTGACAAAAACAGGGCTGGGAGTATTTGCAGCTTTCTGTTATTTACACTACAAACTATTGACTAGATACCTCACTGAAATGTGGTGCTGTAGATTTTGCAGAAAGCTAACTCATTTGGTTTATCGTTTTCCAAAAGTACTGGACATGCTGTTGCTTTTGGTTTGTTCCCCTGGTCTTTGGGCTTCACACCCTGTCCTTCCAAGCTCTTTGTTTTTAGGTTGGTTTTGTGGGGTTTTTTGGGCTGGCAGAGGAAAGGATTTTCTTTGGTGCCCCATGTATTGCATAGAGACAGTTTGATGATGACTGAATATTTTAAGCATTAGGTTTAAAATATATAAATATATATATTTGCTTTATCAATCAGTGAATAAAAATCCTCAGAGCAGATCTTTCATAACATGTTAAAATTCTGCTTCTACTGCACAGTGCAGTTTTCAGACCGTAGCTCTTACTTCAGCAAGAGATACTGCACCTAAAGCAGAACCCATCTCCCACTTCCGCCCACATTTATTTACTAAAAATTTGAGGCTTCTCTACCTGAGGTGTGGAGCTGAAGAGGGAAAAGGACAGAATTTGAAAATGTACTGGAAAAATAGCCTTATTCTTAAGCTGTAGCTGTAAAATGAAAAAAGTTTGGAGGATATTACTTTATTTATCATTATCCTAAAAAGAGGTTTATAAATATTTATCATTTAAAGAAGGGAAAGAATAGTAATAGATGCTCCTATTATAAATACTCTTCTAGCATTTTGGATAAAGTTTTGTCCTTTTTTTCCATGTTGCTTGTAAGATCTTTCTGAGAAAGGTGCATTCTTTTTCTAATTAAGAAAGTTGTGTGGGGTTGTGCAATTTCAGCAATAGTAAAATATCCTACACTCGTGCTGTAAATTCATTATCAGAATTTTACATTCAAAATAAGTTTTGTAAAACTATTGAAAAATAAGGGGAAGACCCTCTGGTTAATAATATCTTTGTGTTTTCCTTTCAGATTCTGGGAGTCTGGCTGACCTATAGATACAGGAACCAAAAGGATCCCCGTGCAAACCCTAGCGCTTTTCTTTGATAAGTTTATAAAGGACTGAATCCTCTTTCTGCATCCTCTACTTCAGAATACTAGATCTCCATAGTTTAGTGTTTCCCTGTAGTAGGAATACTCTGTGTACCAGAAGGAAAATTTACCTTCCATAAGAAGTTTGCAGTTTTCATCTTTAAATATTCACTGTTCTTCTTACAAGAATCACCATATTGAAGTAAATTGGTGTATTCAGTAGCTGGGCAGAATCAGAATGCTGTTCTGAGCTGATTAAATAATTTTGTTAAAGACTTCGGTAGTTGGTGTGGTGAATTCTATTCAGTGAGTTTTGTAGCACTACTGGCTTCTACAGTACTGGTGTCCAAAAAAACCCAAGTGTTTTCNAAAAAAAAAAAAAAAAAAAAAAAAAAAAAAAAAAAAGGTGGGTGTTTAATGCTTGTTTGATTGTTTGTATGATTTGATTAGGATTTAGGATGAGTTCTAGTTGCATTCTGTGTCTAAATAATGGTCTCACTCTCTTGTTAAGGTTATAAAAAAGCTGAAGTTGTTTTGTTATTTTCTGTACTGCACATACGTGACTACTGTAATCTTTACCCCTCCCCTTCCCCGTTTGCTGTGGCTATCTTGTAATTTTAGATTTCTTTTTGAAAATAAAAGTACTTCTTTATTTTTTACTGGATATTTTCACTATGAGAACAATGAATGAATGTAATCTGCAGCTAATCGACTTGAACCTGTTTTTTTCCTTGACATCTGAATGAAGTTTGGTATTTGCACGACATTAGAATTGGTAGTGGTCTGTCATCTTGTTCATGTAAGAAACATGATTTGGTGTTTGGAAAGTTGTACAAATATTTTTACAGATGGTGTAAAATTATTCTTGCAATAATTTAGCAGTGTGTATTCCTCTGTTGTCCACCTAAAAGTCTTGATTTGATGAGAGATTGAACACCAGAGGGGGGGGGGGAAACCAACTGTGTTTTCCAATAATTTGTTTTAAAAAGAGAAAAGAATTAAAGTTAAAATGTGCATCGTTCACGTGCTGAGTGCTGTCTGGGCAGAAAGAAAGTATGGTCCCTGGTCCAGCCTCCAACAGAAGTGATAGATGAGCTGGAAGATGTCAACAGAGGTGTCAACACAAGAGGTGCACAATGTTCCAGTTATTTCTAATCACAATGAATCACAGGCCTGTACGGTACCTTTTCTTCATTAAGTGGCTGCCTCTGGCACAGTAGGTAGCTGCTGTAGCCTGAAAAAGACAGCTCTGCGGGAAGAGAAAGTGAGGCTTATTAAATTAAACTGCCAAAGAGCACAGCATCTGAGTGCGGAGGAAAGAAAGGGAGGCAGTGAATGTTAATGGTGGTAGCTCTCAAAGGGGCTCTCCCTTTGCTGGGAAGGTGCCTTCTTGCTTTGGTGAAGGAGTCAGAAAATAAAATGAAATATATGTTTATCAGAACTCTTAGAGACTTGTGTGCCTAGGGCTGCTCAAGAAGGAATTGTCATGAGGTTTCAAAGGGAGGTGTTGAACCTGAACAGATCATCCCAAAGCTGTCCTTAGCAGCACTTAATTTTCCCAGTCTCTGTATTTTGTGCGTTAACGTAATAAAGTAGAGCAGAAGTATTAAGAAGTTGTATGAAGGTTGAAACAATATTCTGTGGCTGCTTCAATTTTGAGTCTTCCTTCATTTTATTGATTTATTTAGAGCTTGGTTTGGGGCAGCTCTGGTTTCATTAATACAGTATGTGGTACTGGAATGTAATTGTGCATTTCTGAGGAAATAGTGAAAATGTGACAATGTCAGAGCTGTCACATCTAGACCGTTTAGTGTGAGTTTGCTTTAGTGTTCAAAAGATGGGTAGTGGAGGGCAGGGTTTGATTAAAGCTTTTCTATTATGTATATATAACACTTTGTCTTTTGAAGATTGTGATTAAAAAAAAAAAAAGCCACAACCAAACAACTACAAATCTTGAAATTCACACCAGAGATATGGATTCACTTTCAGAATCTGATGCTTAAGGTGGGGGGAGGGACACAATAAAACATATTTATTCTGACTTTGGAAAGAACCTTGCTTCAGAGGTCTGACTTGTGTGTTATTACAGAAGAGACACTGTACTCTTCTAATGTATTTAGATGGAAGTTTTTATTTACTTATTATTTTTTGTGGGTTCTGTCTTTCGTTTTTTCTTCATTTTTTTCCTGTCTTTCCTCTTGAAAAAACTGTTTTGGACATATAACATTTCTTCATGCTATTTTCTGGAGAGGTGCATTCATTTTTCTGACTGCTTTGGAGTTTGACTTAATTGTGACCAAACCTAGAAGCTTATTAACAGTAGCAGAATATAACAAGGCAGTTTGGGAGCATTCAGTGCTTACATTAAATGCCTTTCGACCTTAATTATGTTGAAATGCTTTCATAAAGCCCATTATTCTAGAAGAAGCAGAAATCTGTCTTCTCTTTCTTTAAGATGTCCACCCATTTTCATCACAGATTAATAACTGCCTAAAAACAAAAGCATAATTCTTATGTCCATTTAAGAAAATCAGCCCAACTCTTAAACAACATACTCTGTACAGCATCTGATTCCTTTCATGTAATGATAACTGCTCATTACAAAAAGGAATTGTTTCTTAGTGTAGCAGAAATGCTGAGTCACAGCTTGAACCAGTGATTGAACACCTGGTGCGAAGGCAGGGCCAACCCAGGGGAGCTCAGGTGCATACAATGCTTCTGAGTGACCAGAAGGATTGTGGATAGGATCCACCCCTTCCCAGACCTCATTTAAGGGCTGGCAGTGGAGGTGAGGGTGTCTCATCTGGGGATTCCTGTCTGCTGGAGGCTTACTACAGGTAAGCAGGTTTTTTTTTTTCTTTCTCCCCTTTGTTTCTGTGGCTGCTGTGTTGGGGCTTGTTCTCATTTGCTGTAGCCTGGGATTGTGCTACCTGCTACTCGCTGTACTTTCCATTACATTACAGCGTTATGCTTAGATGCTTCAAAAGGCTTTTGGTAGTTAGGCATAGTGGGAAGGCCTAGTGGGACTGCAGAAATCCCATGCACAGGAAACCCTGTTCATCCTGTGCACTTCAAGTTACTGAGCATATACACTTCAGAAATAATTTCCCAGATTTTCTGAGGAGATTGAGTTTTATTTTAAGTAACTTGGCTTGGAGCCTTAGTAAATAATTTGTATTTAGTGGTGGTGTAAGCCTTAAGGTGGTACCAACTTGCATGGTGTTCAACTACAGGGTTTATTTGTTTAAATCTGTTGTCTGTTTTAGGCTTGTAAATAAGCAGTCACAAGCCACAAAGCAGTCTAGAAACCACCTGTGCACACACCAAATATAATTTCTCTTGTTATTAGTCTCAAGGCTTTACTGAATTCCAGTGTAATCTAAAATCTTTTAAGAGAAACAGTTTTTAACTTCTTTCAAAAAGGAGCCTTATGTAGAAATGGTGATCCTCCAATCACTTCAGATACAGCCAATTTTAAAGACAAAACCACACATAAACAGTCGCATCCTCTAATATCAGATGATTGAAGATGTTTTGAAAATATGTTCCTCTTCTTAAAGGCTCTCAGGCATTATGCACATTACCATGCAATTAACTGCAAGTGTAGAAAGGTTTGGTAAAAGGTTTGCGCTTCTTATCTGACTGTAAAGAAAGGATTGGTAATGAGAGCTGGGCATAGGGTGCTGTTACAAGAAAATGAATCAAGAGAAAGCATGCTGAGGAATGGAGCTTTACTAGCTGCTAAAACTGCAGACAAAGGCTGCTTGGATAGAACATGCAAGCTGTGGAAGTAACGCTGATTTTACTCCAGTAGTGATAGATAATAGGGAGAAATAAAAAACAGCAACATTTTGTATGTAAACACTTGAAATGGATTTATTTAAAAAAATCATTTGTACAATTGGGTCATACAGTATTCTCCTGTATGTCTTAAATTAAAAGCCTCCAGCTTTTAAAAATGCTGCCCTGTACAGAAGTGCTAACATAAAACTAGTGTTTATGTTCATAAACCAGCACTATACATCACTAAATATCACTAAATAGTCTTTTCAGCAGTGTGAATGAGTGGAGAAGAGGTGAAAACCAGACTTAGCGGTCTTTCAGGGCGTCCTCCTCCTTACAGCTCAGTCTTCAGCAGCTTCAGTGCTTTCTGCATATTTGAATACACTAGAAATGAAATATTCATGCATGTTATTTTTGTTGTAACTTCCTCTGCCAGTGACCAGTTACTGTAAAGAAATGTCATTATTATTAAAGCTGTGCTCAAAAGCCAACAGCTATAATGAATCTGAGGCACTGTGCATCTTGTGCACTCCAGTAACCTGGAGCTGTACGGCTTTATAATGGTTTTTTAACACCTCATAAAATGAATATGAAAATAGATCTATATTTTTCTGAGCTTGTCCTCAGAGTACTTGTACAGCCAAGCGTATAACAGGACAAGCTGATGCAGTAAGTCATGCAGTTACACCCTTCCCAAACCTACCCCTGCTGGTGCTGGGTAACGGTCCTTCAGCAAGTACTAGGTGCACATGGGTAATGCCTGGTCCTATCCAGCAAAAAAATGTGACTGCTTTGAGAACACACTACTTACACAGAGAAATGTCAGAGGGCTCATATGCGTAGAGACGGTTTGAGTATCTTCCAGTAATGTCTGCTCTCACAGTCAAGGAAGGATCTGGAAAAGGAGAAAAGTTGCAGAGCACAAGAGTAACCTTGAAGCAGAAGAAATCTTCCTGCACTTTTGCTTGCTTCCTAAGTTTTCTTGCAAGACAAGTCTGCTTCCACTAGCAACCACACACCTTCAATTCTATGAAGTGACTGAACTTCTGTGTTAAACATCTTGTTTGCAGGTTTGTTAGGGAGGAAGTAGGTCTGGTTCTGATCTGTGTTGATCAGCCTTTGACCCGTGTCACTGCATAGTGCATGAGTTAACTCCATAAGCTGAGGCTGCTTTCAGCCTACAGATCTTATTAATAAAGAATAAAGGAAGGAATAAAATGGTGGTTGCTGTGGTCTACTGAACATGGTCCTCGTGACCTAGGTTTATGGGGATGTGTTAGTGATATGCGTACCTGAATAAAGGGGGGGCCACCATCTGAGAGGTACTCACCAATGAACAAAATCCGAGGGACGTACTGGCCGTCAGGTGCAAGGTTTTTATCTGTGGTTTCATACTGGAAGAAAGCAGGTGAGTTTCCAGGTCAAGATTGCAAGACACCATGTAACATGGATATTTTCTTCTTCTTTATGCTCAGCGTAACGCAGGCTAAGCAATACATTAATAATTTCAGAAATCCACTGCCTGGATACAATCTTTAAATTGCTAGAGCTGAGAATTGATGATAACAGTTAATGACAGTATTACATTAAAATTTAAATTCCTTCCTATTTAGTGGTTATGGGAGCTGGAGATGAGAGCTTTGTTACTAAATCTATTATGCTCCAGCACTGAGCATTTTTCCTGGCCAATCCCAGCTATAAAAATGCCTGCTTAGAGCTAGAAGAGCCATAATCAGAAATAAAACTTTATTGCTTTCACCTGAAGTGTGAAAGGGACACTTACCACAAGGTTCAGGAGAATGAATTTTTCAGCCAATTTCTGTATTTCCTTATGTTCAGCAAAGACCTTCTTGAGTGCTAGAGTGAAAGCAATGAGGAATGATAGTTAAAAAGAAAGAGGCCTGCAATAGTGCCCTAGAGAAGAAAATTCAAACAAACTGATAGAATGAACATGAGAATATGCAGTTTACAGTTACAGCCAATTGCATTTCTCTCTCCACTGCACTGATGATTAACTCAGTTTTATAAAGTGGTAAAGAGCAAGCGTGGTGGTACAAAGTGTGCCTCTTTTTTTTCCTTTTTTTGTGCCGAAGCCTTACCTTGGCTGTGTGGGCAGTCATCCAGGTGGTGGATAATCATCAGGGGCTTATTGCTGGGGAAGAGGAAGGAGCCCGGTTAGCGTGGCCGTGCGCGGGGCGGCCGGTAGGGGGCGCCGCAGCGCGGGGGCGCCCTACCTGTTCTTGGCGCGGAAGAGGGCTTCCTCGTACGTCTGCGTCCAGATGAGCTGGTCCCCCCAGCCTGCCCGGGGAAAGGAGAGGGTAGGAAAAACTCACATACATACAAGTACGATCTGTAGTATCTATGTGTTTTTTTTACCTCTGGAGAGTGTTTGAGGCAGTTTTGGTTTAGTGCTAGTCTCCTTCGTCTCCTTCTTGCCTAAATCTTTTGCCAGAACACAGGAGATGGCCATGAGCAGCAGAAACACGGACACGTAGCTCTTCTCCATGGCTGTCCCTGAAATGAGGAAGAGAGCCTTCATTTCTCCGTGCCTTCTTGCTGCTGGTTCTGAGGTGCAGCCGGAGGCACCGCCGAGGTCAGGTATGCAGCTGGGTGAGTCAGCTAATTGCTCCAGGTGGGGGCTCGGGGGAGTGTAAGGGAAGGGAGAGGTTTGCTTTGCAAAGAGTCATGAAGGATTTGTCTGCTTTCTGTTGTGTTGGTGCCATTGACCTCTGGTCCTCTTTAAGATGCACACCTGTGTTAAGTTTCTCTCTGTTCCTTTTACACATATTGAGTTTGCTCAGTGAAACAACAGTTTTGTCGATTTCAAAAGTCCTTCTAAGTCCTAATGAACTCCCATTTCTCTCTGGATCTCCCACTGATAAAGTAACTGGGCAGCTTAACAGCGTGGGTGTTGACAAATTAACTCGTGTGGGCTCTTCATCTCCTTTGCAGCAAGAGCAACTCAAATGAGACATAGAAGTCTAAGCTGGGTTTAATAGTGATCCATTAGCATAGACACAGCCTGATGCTGCTGTTGAAACTTTACATCCTGTCTTCTCTAATTAGCATCATCTAATCCTGAAAAGCAGTAGAATCTATAATAGAATGAGTGGGGAATGGTGAGAACTAAACCGCATGTTGCCATTATAAGCAGCACAAAGTAGATTGCTTGTCCTGTACCTGACTGAGGCATGGGGGTGGAGACGAGGCATGGCTGATGGAAGCTCCTCAGCATTTCAACTGGGATGCTTTGAAGGGGGAGAACACTTTAGCATGATCCTATGTTTTCTCATTAAACTTATTCCTAGAGCTGAAATACCAGTATATAGGTAGGAAGACCTAAGGAATTCCAAAACCAATACAGAAAGTTCAAAACTTTCATGCAAAAATTTAAACAGACAGCTTTTAAAATTCAGACAATGGAAAATGAGAAGTCTGGGAAAATAGAATCTTTTCTCTGGGTAAGAACTGCAGGAGGAGGCATTAGCTGAATCTGCATCAGTAATACAATGCTCTTAACTGCTGGGTGTCCAATAGACCTCTGAGCATCTACAGAGTGGATTTCAAGGGCATGAAATTGCAGGAGACTACCTGTCCCAAGAAAAGTCTCCTTGGCAAGGAAGAAAATCGAATAAATTTACATTAAATATAATGGATTTTCAAGGCTGCCTTGAGTTCCTTTAGCTGTAGCTGTTTAGAGGAAGTAATGCTTACTGAAAGGGGGAAAAAAAAAAAAAAAAGGTATTGGATGACCAGGAAGTCAAAGACCAGGCAAAGTTTACGCTGTTACTGGTGCAGAAAGCCAAGACAGAAACATTAAACCTCCTCTTTGAAAATTTCCCTTTGGAAGGCTGTGTGTACTTCTGCTTAGTTTTCTGCCCCATAAAGCCCCTTCTCTCCTGCGTCTTGTAACTTGCAAAGGCAACATATCTCTGTGTGTCCTTATGGCTAGGAGCTGTGCCCGCGTTACTGCCTCTCCCTCCCATTGTTGCAGCCCCAGTTAGCCCAGTGTTATGCAGGCGGTTCCGAAGAGTGAGCGCTGCCTTACCGTGTGTGCTCAGCCAGGTGCCTGCCGGGGTGTGAAGGTGTTCCTGGTCACAGTGAGAGCACCACGCTCTCTCCTGCGTATTTATGCACCTTTGCACTCCCTGTCTCCACCCATGAGCTTTAAATTTGAATACTATTCCCAAAGAGCTACACTTGCCAATCTTTCCCCTACCAAAGCATTTAAGGTTAATTTTGTTATGAATTAATGCCGAGCTTTCCTGCTGTGCACAGACTGTAAAGCTCGGAGATGTTTCTGGGGGCTTTTTAGAACATTTAGGAAAGTGATTTAAAAATGCTGGCAAAGATCCAAGTCCAGGTAAGCTTAAGTCGAGACTCCTGATTTGCCTGAGGAGTGATTTGTCTTTTTTTGATTGGCTGGAAAACATACATGGGTCACCATTCCTTTATTCCTCTGAAAAAGTTAAATTGGTGACTCAGAGCTCCAGATGTTAATTAGGTAATTAACTGCACATTATACGTGTATGTGTACATGCACAAATAACACCACACAAGAAAAGTTTAATGAAATGTAAGAGAATGGTTATAAAGCTTTTGGCAGGCAGGTATTTTGTAGCTACAGGAGCTGTGTTCATTAGCTGAGGCTTAAATAAGAGTTTAACTCAAATTCCAAATTTAATCAGTTGTGTGGACACATACACCATGAAAACCATCCCTTTTAGGTTTCAGACACTCATATAATGAGGCAGCTCTCTCCCATGTGTCCATCTTGGTGCTGGAGGGCCTACCCAGCTCCTTCCTCAGCGCAGCGAGAGGGTCTTTGGCACAACTGGCTGAAACAAAAATGTGTTCTCCTAGGTGCAGGCTTCCTGTGTTCTAGTGTGATTGAAGCTACAGGTTCACAGTGAGGGCTGGGTGTTACTCAGCTGGATGAGCAAAACCCATCTGATACATGGATTTACTCTCTGAGATCTACAGTGTTCTCTGATGGCTGTTCATGACACGCGTGTTTTTTAAAGATACTTAAGAGAAAATAGTGCTTCAGATCACTTTAAAAAAATCTTTTGTAAAGAGTGATTGGGAAAATGGGGTAAGAAATGCGATGTTGAATTCAAGCAAGGAAGCGGCTGCTTTTACTTTCATGTGTACAGCAGTACCATGCTTTGCTTGGGTGCTTGACATATGAAAAGGATGAAATCCAACTCCCAGGGAGGTCAGTCACTGTAATGTCCATTTCTGTGTGGTTTATGTCATCTACAGTCTGATCAAGGAATAAAATGAGAGAGCATATGAATTCATTCTTCTTCTCTGGTCCTTCTATCTGAAGAGCTGGAGATGTATTTTGTTAGCTTCAGTATCATGTATCCAAAGCACATCCATGCGGTTTCTTCTGAAACATTCACTAAAATAAGTTTACAGGATCCACGTGTGGATGTGAGTACTCACTTTGGACAGTTAGGTTACATCCTTAATTTCAGTGCAGATATAGGAGTCAAAGATTGGGTACTCATGTCTGAAAAATTGGTCTTAGACAATCAGAACTTAGTGCACGCTTACTGACTGCCTTCTCAGGATGCACCTGGTATCATCTGGCAGTTTTAAGCCTGTAACAGAAGTTCTTGTTATTCTCTGGTTAAGTAAGCTAATGAGCAGGTAGGCTTCTACTCACACACTTTGAGTAAAAAATGAACGTTGCCTAAAACTGCATTCTCAAAACTGAATGCATATACTCACCTTGGCTCTAGTCTTGGGTGAATTTCTACTTATTTTGTACCTTTGCTTTCTTCTGTTTTCAGAAGATGCTCTTTTGCCCACTTTCACATAGCTTTATGCTGCTTTTTAAGAATTGCTGCCTACTGGAAGTTCAGTCATTCAAACACAGCTATCACAAGGCCTGTACTGTCATCTCAAGCCTGGTGGTCTCAAAGGAGCTAATTAAACATGTCTCTAAACCAGCCTCGTGCTGAGTTAATGAAGAGGGAGGGGACCTCAGCCTTCCACACAGCTCCCTGCCTGGGTCTCAGGCTGTGCCAGGCTGCTTGATATACATTGGTGACCAAATCCTGCCCTAAATATTCCAGGAGAACTTGAAACCAAGCAGGCCTATCCTTGAAGGTTTTCCTCTTTTCCTATAAAGACCACATTACTGTTGATGTTTAACATCTTTACAAAGATAGTAAATGGATTTTTCCTTTGGTTTTCATTCCTCTGGTCTGTAGGTTGCCTTGCTCATCATATTACACAGAAATCATCACACTTGGCACTGGTACTATAGCCCTTTTAAAGTCATTTTATGTAGCTGATATTTTTTTTCTTATGCTTTGTAATAAGTTTTAGATCTCACACAGAAGCACAGGGAATTCAGTTCAGCTGTTTTTCCTAATGTCATGAAAAATACATGCTTTCAAGTCATGTGATCTATTGCTCAGAATAAAAACAAATGCTTTACATAGGAGGAATGTAAGCAGAGAATGAAATGGCAATAACACACTAGAAATACTCCGAGTCAAAGCCAGAGAACAGTGCATCTGGGAGTCAGTGAGCTTCCATTGCTGCCAGAGCAGTGGCACGTTGTTAGACACAGTGACTGAAAGTAGAATACATTAATTCAAGAACTGGTCAAACTTCTTTTGTCAGTGCTTTAACAACATTATACACACACACACGCTATTCAGTTATATATTTCACCACATTAACTGAGTAGCATGTATATCTATGTATATATATTTCACTTGAAAGCTGCTTGAATGAAATTTGCTTTATAGTTTTTCTGGAGGACCTTTAATACTACGTTTGAAAAGCTCTAACACCTCAGAATGAATTACTTTATTAACTTGGAGTAGTTACTGTTTATTAGTAGTATTTATAAACCTGGATAGCAGAAGAAATGGTTAGGATTTAAAATATTGTGTTCTTATAAGTGTCTGGTCTTTGATCACTGCTTTCAAAACAAAATATTATTCTGCAAGGATTTTGATGACATTCTTTCTCATTTGCATATGCAAATTTATAATACAAGTCATCATCACTTGGTATAAGTCAGTAGTCTGGAGTGAAACATCTTCAACATAGCCTTGGATAAAGTTGAGGATTTATCATGTAACCAGTTCTCACATTTTTTACTCTGTTTTGAGCTGTGAAATACTGAAATATCTGGAAGGCATTGCTGAATGTGTTAAAATACATACGTGGTTTGAACAGCCATAGCAAATACACCTGCTCTGGTATTGTTCACTGCCCTTTCTCACGACAGTAAGGAAGCTATCAAGATCTGTGACCAGAGGGCCTCAAGATTTTCAGTGTACATGGAACTTAATTGTTCACCTTGTATTTAGTAAGAGAAACTCTTAGATTTGACTCTGAAATGAGATATTCAGTGAAGGATGAGGAAGAGTTCTTTGGCAGAAGGGGTTGTGATGAAGAGTGTACCTCAGCCTATGGAGAAGACTGTTTATCTAGTCTTTTTAGCTGGGATAGTTAATTATAACTGGGAACTCCTCATGTCTGAATTCTTGTACTTGGTTTTAAGTAAATATATTTTAGTTAGTGTAAATAATTAGCTGTGTTTGAAACAAAAAAAAATTCCATACTTGGGGTTAAAGCCAATGACTTCAGTCTGAGCAGCTGATGTTTGGTTTTTTCAGAACTGCTTGAATCTGTAAGCCAACAGTTTTCTATTTTTACTATACTGTAATACATGAGGATGGTGGGGGGACTTTAGGGTATTGAACAGCTTAATTTTGCACCTGGTATCACATGGAGGGTTTTTAATCAACGTTTTTCTGGCAGTCTAAATTGCTTTTAAAACCTGCCTCCCCTGCTCATTGGCTGATAAGCTCTGCTATAAGGGAAGTAGCTTAGCCGTAATATCCGTAGTTCAGAGGTTTTCCTGGAGCTGCCGCCTTACTGTGATCACTGTTTGCCTTCTTGTATTCAGTGTTCTTATTTTGAATATATGTTTGGTTATCTGTAGCCCAGACACAGAGTATTCAATTCTCCTAGTGTTTTAGTTCAAAGATCAGAAGATTTTCGACTTCTAGTGAGTATCATTGCTCTGTGCGCTGACAAAAAAAATTCTGTATTTTTTTTCTCTGGAATACTTCAGGTGCCAAACTCCATCTATAAATCAACTGAAGGAAGATAACGATCTTTCTTGCAGTGGATGCAACCCTGCAGCAGTATGTGCTCTGCGTTTCTGTAAGTGCCTGACAGGTGGCCACTAATGCAATAAGAAACACAGGATGCTGGCTCTGACTCCCAGAATTGGTCCCCAAGTAGTAAGGGAGAGGAATCTCTCTATTCTTAAATGAAGGTTTTCCTCCTCATTTACTTTTCTTTTGAATGTATATCCACACTGATTAGTAAACTTGTCTGCCCTAGAGTGCTGTGTGCCAGTAGTGAAACTTCAGCTGATCCTGCTGACACAAGGACACAATTTTCAGCCCCACTACTACTTGTGTGCTAATCTCACATGATTAAATATTACTTTTGTGTTCAAGCTAGTATCCTAATCAGCATCCCCTCTGCAATGGAGCAGAGTTCCTCTCTGTTTTTGGTGCTGCTGGTTGTTTTCTCCAAGCTGTGCAGGCTGTAGTGGTGTTGGCAATGCTGGCTGGCATGATGTGGTCCACAGCAGCCTCTGTCTTCTGCCAAACTTTTGACATTGCCCTGGCTTGTGCATCTAACACAGAATGTGAAGTTGCAGTGAATCACTTGGATTGCTTTGTTTTAAGGGACTCCTTCTTAGAGGTACAGCAGGTAGCAGTGGATGATAAAACAGTGTATAGGAACCATGTGGCTTGGGAGATTCATAGTGGACATCAGGAAGATCATCTTCATGAGGTTGTGTAGCAGTGGCACAGGTTACCCAGAGAGGTGTGAGGGCAGCTTTGCTGTCAGATTTCCAAGAGCTGGCTCAAAGAAGTTTGGATCTTATTATTCAGTGATCTTACAGAGGGAGAGGATTGGAAAGAGGATCTTCAACCTGCATCTGACTTTTAACTGTTTAACAGTTTATAACATGAACCTTGCAATTACACAGCTGTCTGTTCCATCTGGTTCATGCTACTAGGCAGTTCCTACTGCTTCTGAAGGCTTCTTGCTACAATTCTTGATGGCAAATATTGACATAATATACTTTATTTATACAGTATCTTAATGACGTGTCATAGACCACTGGTTTGGCTTCCCATTGAGAAAAGTCATTCTGTTGCACAAAGCTTCAAACTTCATATTTTCCTTCTTTTTTTTTTTTGCTCATTTATATAAATATATGCTAAAGATTGCCTATATATCTATGCTGTTTTCTAAAATAATCTCATATTTGCCAATACAAGAGGAACATTAAGGACATATACCTCACATACCTTAAAAAGGTCTTAAGAAAAAATCCTTAAAAATCCATGTAGAGCTACAAATCCTGACAATGCCAATGACAAAATTATTTCCCTTTTTGCATTCTCTGATTGTATGGGTGTCATTTTTTTTTCTTTCTGGATTTTTCACTACTCTTCGTGCCTAAACCCCACTTAGTGGGTAACAGAGAAGAAAGTATTCCTCTCTGTTCCTTTGCAGAGTAGCTATTTATTGCCAGTAATCTCCTAGCACACTTTACCAGTACGCTACTGTGTTTTTCTTGCTAAGGAAGGAGAGTTTGTGCAGTATGCTGGCACAGAAGCAGGATCAGTGATGGTGGCTTCTCAAAGATCATCCATCATGAAGGAAGTTTGAGCCATTCTCTCAGTCAGAAACACATCAAAATGCAGTTAACTTGGGTGAGAGACATGGGATATGTCTGCAGTAACATCCCCACGGCAAAAGTGATAAAATAAGGACTGAAAGGAGAGTGATGAGGACCAAAACCTGGCTGAACTGCCTGTCTTGAAGGTGATCACCACAAAGTTCACCTTGAGGCCTGTCGCTAATGGTGTACCTGAAGGGTCAGTACCCAACATAATTTAACATAATTTCATCATTAATAGATGGAAAGAATGAACCATTAACAAGTCTGCAGGTGATACAAAGCTGGGAGGAGTGACTGATAGACCAGATGGTTGTACTACCGTGCAGAGGAACATTCACAGGTTGAAGAAACTGGCTGATGGGAACTTCATTAAGTTCAACACAGCACTGCAGTGTCCTGCACCTGGGGGTTTTAACCAGCTGGAGAGCAGCTTTGCCAAAAATGACTTGGGGGTCCTGGTGGGCAAGAAGTTGGATGGCATCAGGCCCTTGCAGCAAGGGCAGCCAACAGCCCTGGGCTGCGTTGGGCAAAGCATTGCCAGCAGGTTGAGGAAGATGAGGCCACATCTGGAGCTCTGTAATGCTCCATGCTGCAGCAGAGATATGGACATACTGCAGGAAATCTAGAAAATGGCCTTAAATGTGGTGAATGAGCTGGAACTT
Organism: Pavo muticus; assembly: GCA_016647715.1. Classification (NCBI taxonomy): domain Eukaryota; kingdom Metazoa; phylum Chordata; class Aves; order Galliformes; family Phasianidae; genus Pavo; species Pavo muticus. Next base: position 2,790,072 of record JACDJE010000312.1, on the reverse strand, counting down.
TTCAGGCTGTAGAAGAGGAGGCTCAGAGGTCTCTTATTAATCAATATGATGGGTAGAAGTAAAGATGATTGAGAAGAATCTGGCTCTTTCAAGTGACAGATTAAGAGGAAATGGGCCCAACTGAAATTTAGGAACTTCAATACAAAATATAAGAGAAATCTTTGTTTGTTTCTTAATTTTACTATTAAGATGATTAGACAATGGGACAGGTCTGAGCTTGTGGAGTCTCCAACCTCAGGCTGGAGAATCAGTCCAAGACTCAACCGGATATGGCCTGAGCTGCTCCACCTGGCTTGGATCAGGTGGAATTGGACTACATGATTTCCAGAGATGCCTTTCAAATACAAAAATTCTGTGATTTTATGATTGTATGTATATATGCATATATACGCATATATGAGAGAAAGCTTAAATAGTACAGAGGTGAGCTTCTGATTGAACCCAGCCATATTCCACTCTCAGCTACTGCTGACCTATTGCCACATAAAAGCTAAAATTAATAGAAGAATGCCATAGTGCAGTCACAGATCAGGATGCTATTGCTGGAGCAGTAATGACTAGTTATTCAATTTTACACGAGATGCTCATGTTTCACCACAGTGTGGGTCATATATTATAGAAATGTTGTTATACAATCCCTATCAGAATAGTTAGCTGGCTAATTAAGCCAATTAGAATGACTTAAGGATACGTGTACTTAAAGTCTTGTTTAAACGTTTTGCCTGGAAATGGCAAGCACACTCCCTCAGGTGGTGACACTAAACAAGCAGTATCAGTCACAGGGAACTGATAGGAGAATGGGTGTTACCACACTCCTGCTGGCCCCATTCCAGCTGGTCTCTTGAGGCTCTATCTTCATGTTCAAATGCAATGAAATGCTTTCGTACCTTCAACTGAGAGTGACTGAAATAAAAGTGAGCTTAAAGCAATACGGTTGTCTTCATCCAGCTCTTTCCTGTATCCAGCTGCACTGTTGAGAGATTCCATAAGACATAGGGTCAAGTCACAGGTGGTGACACCACCAATGAAATAGAGTGGGAAAGATGGAGAAGGAAGAATGGTCTGAAAGCAGAGCATTTAAAGACTCAGAAGGAGCTATGTATATGTAAAATTGTGCATACTGTAGATGGTCTGATAGGGTCTACTTGTGCTTTTAACCTGTCTGAAAGGAAAAGATTAAATATGGTGCCACTTCTTGTTTTCTGATGAAAAGCGTGTAGCTATTCTACTTGAATTAGAATTGAATGCAAGAGCCCTTTCTGAACAGCAGTGGGCCGAGACTTCAGTTCCTGCTGCGTGCCATGCAGCTGCTGGAGCTTCTGAGCAAACAAGCAGGGGCTGGCTGGTACCGGCTGCCTGCTGCGCTCCACAGGTGGCACTAGTGGAAATAACCTGTGGCCTGCTTCCTGCCATTGCGGGGGTGTGGAAATCAGCAGCATGGGGAATGTGCCTGTCAGTGGTTGATTGGTCTTTGCTTAATGTGGTGCTGGTTTGGTGGATTGGCTAGCAGTGCTGGGATACAAGATACTCATTCAATGCAGACTGCTGCTCCCTTCACTGATTGAGGGTTTTCAATGCCAAGTATCTTACTAAAAATCAAAAAGTCTGAACAAACTGAAGGCATTGAATGGCTGACTCAAGGACATGATGTCAGTTGTCCTGAGAAGGAAGTAATAGAGGCCACGCTCTTCAGTAATGCACAACAACATGGGTACCACATGCTTCTGCCAACAGACCACAGGCATGGAGGCCTATAATGGGCTATTTTTGTTTTCTCTCAGCCTACTGGTGTGTTTGTGTTCATCAGTTCTCTCATCTGTAAGCCAAAAATAGTGAATATTAGTTATTTTCATTATGAACTTATATGACAGATATAGCCTTCATCTTTCTTCTGTGATTTTCAAATAGCCTGCAAATAGTTGGTAGGCTCCACCACCAATTCTAGGCCCCTAAATGTTCTGTTTTAAAGTTTAGAAGGGTAGACACAAAGATGTCACCCAGGAGGCCAAAATAACTTGCAGCTTTAGATGAGCTTGACATGAACACTCGGGTGTTGCAAATGCTATCCCTGTGTACACGAGAAGCTGTGCCCATGGCCCGGGGTCACTGTCTCTGGCATGTTCTCCTGTAAAACCTTTCTCTTCTCTCCTCATATAGAAGATGACAGTCTCTTAAGACTGTGTGTCCAGCTAGTGCCTTCGCTGTTGTTTTGTTGAAGGTGTTCATTCCACTCAGGTTTCTTCTTTCTATTGACCAATAGGATTGTAGCACCTGTACTTCCTTGTGAACTTCCTGGTTGATGTGTGCGATGTATCAGCATCTGCGCAGTCCCACTTCCTGCTCTTACCGTGGTGGCTGAGCACCAGAAGTAAATAAATAACTTTCTTATTACTGGTTATATGAATTAGAATCATATGAAAAGCTTAAGAGCCTGTGTGAGCGGCAGCAAGCTATATCTTGAACTAGGACACCATCCTCCTGATGATTATCACTGCTCTGCCCATGAAACTTAGGTGTTAATGTGCTGTAATAATAGGAATTTTCCAACTGTCTCTCTGAAGCAAGCAGATTGATTTTGAAAGAAAACCAGCCCATTAGGAGCATAAATCTCATAATGCAAGTAGCTGTACCTTTTAACTGTTTTCTTGCAGGCTGTAAGAATTTCTGGGAGTGTATGTGCATTTGCTAGTGCCTGTACAGTGAAAATGTTTAGTGTTACATATTTGTAGGGTGCTCAGATAATTCAGCGGGGCAAATTCCCACATGTGCATGCGCTTAGCAGAGCGAGGGCCTAGCTACTCTCAGGCTTTTTAGTTCCTTTTATTCTGAATATGAGAAAAAATGGTTTAATTTAATAAATCTTTCCCAAATAACTAGCATATGCCTTGGAATATACTTAAATTCCAGTTTCTCTGTGCAACCCTCTTCAATCTATCTTAATGTACTTTCTAAAAATTATTTGGTGAAACCCAAACTTTGTTACTGACCACATACCAATTCCTTTTTATAAAGGAATCCTACTGTGATGGTCTGTTAGGGATCTCTGCACCTAAAAATGTCTTCCTATGTACGAGTAAGCCAGCGTCAAGTCAGTCTGAAACTGAACACCTCTTGCTTTTCCTGAGAGCATCAGCTGGTCTAATAAAATAATTCACCTCCCCTTACAAACTGGTTTATATAGAAATTTTCCTTGATGGGACATTTTGACATGGAAGATGTATCATGGCAGGAACTGAATTCTGTAAACTCATCTAGTCAAGCATGTGAAAATGCTGCTCCAATTTTCTTTGTTTCACTGATTTCTATCTGGTGAATTTTGCCTACGATGACCTGCAGGGCTTGCAAGCAGGAATCTGGCACAGCAGTGCTCTGGGTGTTGGCTCTCTGCTCTGTAGCACCACAGCAATTTGGGAGTGGCTTTGTTTAATTAATAATCAAAATACACTTCCTGCTTTTAGTTTTAATAGGGAAGGGTAGAGAGAGCAGCTGTGGCTGGTAGTAGTAATGAGATTTAAGTATTATGAGAGATGAATGACAGATTCATTTCTGTTCATGAAGGATGATATTATTTTCTATTTGTGTGTGGTTTATGAAGGATGATACTGCATTCTGAACATACTGGACAACCATCCTCATGCAGTTCTCAGGTAGCAAATCTGAGACAACTATAAGTTAATGCTGGGTTTATTGTGCTGGTTAAACAATAGCTTGCAGCTGAGTTATTCAAAGAACATGGCTGCAGTTTTACTAGCAAGAATTGAATTGGGTATAACACAAAATGCAAATAAAACCTCCACCTATTTTAATGTTGCTGTATCTTTCTCCACATTTTAAGATTGCATTATTTTCTAGTTCATGCGAAGTCAATGTCAAAGTCTCTCATAAAAGACCTAGCAATACTTCTTTCCTCATTAGCTGTAGGCACCAATGCTGATATTTTGAAAACTCAGTGCGTATTTGGGGGCTCTAATAATAGCACTATTTCTTTGTTTTAGTGAAGGTGCTCCCTCTCTGCCAACAGCCTGTTCACAGCTTCTGCACCATGCATATCTTCAAAATGACAGTGGAATCAGATTTAGGGCACTGTCATTCATTCATTTTTCATTTCATTCAAACTTTTGCAAAGCTATGACTTACTCAACCCTCTGGAATGGACAGACTGACAATCCAGAGAATTGTATGCTGTCAAAAAATGCCTTTACAACTACCAGTATAAAAAAAATCCTAATGAAGTTTCCCAACAAATTATTTTGCAGTGTGGAGCTACTCTGAAACACAACAGCTTTACAGTGATATAAACAGAATATTTTGGAAAATGTTAATTTATCTGTGCCCAATATTTGAGACTCAGATCAAAAGATAGGATTTTTGCTGTGTCAACTTATCATTTTGAAAAAAAAAATCTGTTCGGGAGTGAAAAGTCAGAGTTTTTCAAAATTTCTCGCACAAAAGAAGTGAAAATTGTTTAGAAAATTATTTGGGTTTCCCTTCCCCAGATGAAATTGCGTTGCAGAGTATTGCCTGTCCTGTCTTTAACTCTTGGAGATCTGTTAAGTTCTGGAAGCATGAAGAATGCTTTAAGTGAAGGCAGCGAATCATTCACAAAGTCGGTGCTTTACAAACGGTTTAACTAGGTAGGTAGTCTGGTGGGAGATCAGCTAGATGAAATAAGTTAAGTCATGAGAACGCGGTGGGCAAAAACATGACACAACAGATGAAATGGTAGAAGTACTTCTTCATAGGAGCCTTCCGCTCTTGGTAGAAACTAGGACAGCAGAACTTTGCCTAGAGTAAAACAGTGAGTTTTAGTGCTCCTCCAAGTGCAGGAAGGTTTTTGACAATATGAGAGCAAAATAGTCATATTTTTTGAAGTGTTGATTCATTCCAATTGGAACTCCAGGACAAAACATCAGGGATCCCTGAGAAATTTTGGACTTGATACTTGGGTCCACAAACCAGTTCTGCATCTGGGTCTTACTGTTACTGAGTGTACACAGGATTGTGTTACCTCTGCTGGGGTTGCTAGAGCAGAATGATGTTGTATGTGCACACCGCAGTGCGTGTAGGAGTATCAGCAGGTCACAGCATAGCCACCATAAGTGTTTGGGAAAGCTTCACCCTTGGAGTTAGAAATCTTAGCTTACATGATATGACACCAGGAGATATTTTAGTCCCTGAAGGAATAAAATCAGCCTGTTTAACTCTGAGGTTATGGTGGGAGATAACAGAGTTCACACTGTCTTTTTGACAGGTGGAGTGCATCAGATTCTTACAAATGGTCTGTTAATTTCATAGCCAGCTGCTTTCATTCCTATCTACATCATCCATCACTTCTGCTGAGTCACTGGAGAACATACTCTTTATCCTTGAGTGAGCTTTGTTATATTGCCGGGTACCCCTTCAGGCTACATGAAGAGTTTCACTTCTGCTAGATGTGGTGTTAAGGTTAAGCCAGCTGATGTGTGCCTGTGGGTCATGTGTAAGTGTTCTGTCCTGGTTCCAGGCCAATTTCTGTAGCAGAGCTGAGGCACCAGCCAAGGGTGAGATTTTGTCCCACACCCTGAATGACGTGAGGGTATGACAATGTGCGTATGATTACAGGCCTTAGTTTTAAGCTGATGTGGCAAGGCAAACTTCTTATTACCTGCCTCACATATTTTAATTCATTCCTTTTTTAAATTTGATGCCAACAACCTTTGAAAAGCTCTCCTTGTGGCACAGAATGTGGATGTTAATTTATGCAAGCAATGGAGCATGTATGTATTTATGCTTCCTGATACAGGATGTGCTGCAGAAGTGTCCTGGAACCACCTTCCTCTTAATTCCTCATTTTAGCTCTCTTGAAAAGTTAATTGGATAGAGTTTCTCAGTTCAAGCTGTAGCTTGGCTTGTGTTTCAGCCTGGTTTAATGACTAGTCTCCTTCCAGTCTATATATATCTAATCATGAGGTGACCTAGGTCAAATAATACGTCTGCTGTAAATTTTGTTCTATTTGCAATGTGTTTTGTTAAATGATAGCAAATCTGTTTAGAGCTCTGGTTGTGCAAACCCCTTTAAAAACATTTCTACCAAAGAAGTGATTTTTTGTTAGAATGTGAATGACTGCCTCCCTATTTCTTATTGCCTTAATGTTTTCAAGTACGGTTTCAGGGCTAATGTATAGCCTCGCTATATATATCTATGAAGGTTTCCATTTCTCAAGCTGCTGCTAATTTAAGTTTCAAATAACTTCCTTTTGTATTAAGCAGTTATTTATAGTCTTAGATTTAAATAACTTATTTTAAATTCAGGTCTGTCCAAAGTCTTGTTAACTCCTATTGCTGTTCCCTTTCCTGTTTCTAACCAATCATTAATCTGTAAGTATCTTAACACCTACTCTTAAAAGTTTCAAATTACTGCGTCTATCAGATTTGCTTTTTATTTTTTTAACATCAATCTGAGTGCAGTTATCCACATGAAGACTGAGCAGAAAGGTCAAGAGGTCTTGCTGAAGCGTGATACAGTAGGCCTCCTTCAGTTAATGTTCAGGAATGGGAAACAAACTTTCTTTGGGGCCATTTCAAACATTTGATATCTATTAACTTCATTGCTGGCTGTAGCAAAATTGGAAAGCATTGCCAACTTTTCTGATTGCTTTGTGCATAGTGATGTCAACACCTTTCATCTGGGGGTCTTTTCACTGCTGTCAACAACCAACGTTCAGCACCAACAACAAGCAGTGCCAGCAGTGATGCTACCTTGGGGAAAAATGACAAAGCAGAGTGAATACCTGCTCACCTGCGTGTAAATCTACTCCAAACCAACAAGCCATGACAGGGAAGTGGGCTATTGAATAGAATGAATCTGCCTGCTAACAAAGCATGTGTTATCTTCAGTGGGTGGCGAGGCCTCCTATGGCTGTGCGTTGTGAAAGGTTCATGATATGGCCAGCGGTGCAAGGAGTTGGCTGCTGCTCTGGCTGAGGGGTGCATCACTACCTGCCCTGCTGCTGAGGGGCCCAGAAAGGAAAGAGCAGGCTGTGCTGAGCTGATACTCCAGGGGAAATCTTGTGAGATTTTTCAAGCAAGAGCCTGCTCAGCAAAGACCTTAAACATACCTGTGTGGGGAAAGGCTGTTGTTCTGACCCTGGCTATTTTTTACTTTTCTGCTTCTTTGAGATTAATATGATGCTTTTCCCTTTCACCCCATAATATTATAGGCTTGAAGGGAACACAAGAATCAGCACATCCTGTCAAATAAAATGGCAGGGAATGGCTGCTGAATGCTTGATTGCTCTTTTCGTATTGTTTGCAGGCTCTCTTGCATTGCAACGATTTAGGAGGGCTTTGGTCCCTCATCTGGTCATGTCAAGTTCATTGATGAAGGTGAGGCCCTGCTGGGCACTAAGTGGAGTTATTGTGTGTGGAAAAGAATCAAGGGCAGTCCCTCCTGCACAGACTGCTTTGTGTAAGCTGTCCTGGGTGGAGAGAGCAATTGTCAATGCGTCTCCTGTGTCCCTGCTTCTGCAGGGGTGGGGCTGGATTTGCCTATCTGGGTGGATTCCCTGAGACAAAGGGAGGATGAGCAGAAGCCTGCTGTGCATAGGGTCATTGATGAAGTTGTGATGATTGCTGACAGCCCTTTATGTCTCTTCCATACTGGAGTATGCTGGAGGAAGAAGTGTGGTCAGGATGGTGATCCATGCGCACATATAGTGTGAACTTCCTGCAGTCCAGGAAAAGATGCTGTTATTTCCTGCAAGCCTCACAGAAGCAGCTGCAGCCAGTCTTGACACGAGTAACCTCGAGCAATTGCTCAGTGAAGTCTGCAGTGAATAACTGCATTGTGAAGGGGTTTGGCTTGCTAGTGTTCCCACTGGTGCTTCAAAAAGAAGGCTCTGAAGGTAAACAAAGATAAACAGAATCAGTAATATAATAGCCAGAGAGCTACAAACAAATGTTCAGCAACAATTGAAACTCTTTACAGGGATCAGAAGTTTACCCTCAATGATACATGCCCATGTCTTTGCTATTCCATTTGTGCTGCTCACCTTCACACAGAGAAAAAGACAGAGTGTTTTGAGCTAGAAGTTCAGAATCTTGCAAAAACCTTACCTAAAATTGAATATATTATTTTCTATGGCTTTCTTTTTATGATTGTGAAAATTCCTTTGGTTTATTATCAATAAAAAATATTTGTCCTGGTGATGAAATAATATTGGGCTTACTATTGAAAAGAAAACAGCTGGGGAAGTACTTTGTAATTTGCACCCCTGAACAATAGAAACTGCCCATCTAAGCTTCATTTGCCAGTTAAATTAATCCAAGAGGCCTTTATTTGGCTGTGGCTGTAGTTCTTGGTCCTGAGAAGGTCAAGATACAGCCAGCCTGTGTGAAGAAGTTACGTGGTCTGGTGATGTGGGAGGGAACAAAGCCTGATTGCTATTAAAGAAGAAGCCAAATTTCCAAGCTTCTCCCTAGCAAATCTGCATTGTAGCTTCTTCATTGTTCCTCTATGGTCTCTCAAATTCAGTCTTACCTTTGACATTACTCCCTTCTTATTTTTCCTCATTAATTAAGGGAGGATGCAAAGTTTAAGTAGTCAGACAAGGCTACAGTGACCAAGAGGGTTGAGATATGAGTGCTCTTTATTAAAATGAAAGAAGAAACACACCACTTATTTTTGTTAATATCTAGTACTTTGCAGTAAATTAACTAAAATAATGGCTTAATGACATGGGTTACAAAATAATTTATCTTGCGCATCTCTAGTCTCTCTTGCTGTCTTATCCAGCGAATGGGCTGAAATGGAAAGCTGAATTTTAGGCCTGTGTGATAAAATGTGGTTTTGTCAAGACAAAAAGAAAAAAAATAATAATCTGTAGAAAGAGAACCTTTTTTTTTTTTTTTTTTTTTTTTCCAAATTTAGCTCATGTGTAGCTTGGCTATTCCTTTTGATTTTATGTAGTACTGTAATTTGTGTCGCAGAGCAATGTGGCAGTGTGAAATACCTTAGGAGTTTACGTGGCTGCCTGAACCTCCTCATGGTGCAACTGTCAGGTTTACCTCCCCACTTCTGTAAGCTTATTGCTTATCAAGGGAAGCAGTTATTGCTGTCTTTTCTGCTGAAGCAATACAACATTAGCAGATATATTCGATGCATTTGATTGCTATCTACTGGTTAGGCCTGCTTTATTGTCATTGGCTGAAAAATATGCTTGCCTTCTTGATATATTTAATCTACAATGTGAGCTTTTATACCCGGTTCACTTAAGCTCTTTTAACATGTAAGTGGAGAGATCTCACTAGCCAGACCAATGTCCAGATTGTCTTAATGTAATCCCAAATGTCTCAGACTTACAGAACAGATTCTTTAAATCTAGAGGAATTGCTAATATTAGGGTGAGGATATTCAGCTTAGGTGCTGATGCACCCTTTGAATAGAAGGCTGAGATGATCTGTACTTTCCAGTAAGAGCCTTCAACAGATGGCAAAGATTTTTTAGTTACTGCTTATCTACACCATTTTGTATCTAAAAGGAATCTCTACTTTAATTCAGAATCTACTCTTACCTAGTTATGACTTCAACTTTGTATGCTGACCTTTTCTATTAAATGAGCTAATCCCCATCTTCTTTTTTATTCTGGTTCCATAAAGCCTAACTTATACAGGGGATGAGTTTGAATTTTTTTTGTAATCATCTTGGTAAGTACTTGTAAAATTGAAGATAAATTTTGTTCCACTGAGAGGTGTATAAAGTAGTAATTAAAACTAACATTTATCAGGAGGATGTGGCCTTTCTATATCAAGCTTTTTATCAGTAGAGATAATAACTACTCCCACAATTTAACTGCAGAAACATATGTAGAATGTGCTCGATGAATGTGCAAGCACAGTTTTATGCTTTATGTTTTGCGGGCAGTAAAATCAGTAATTCAGTATACTACCACCCACTGCGGAAGAGAAAACATTACGAGTATGTGCCTAAATTGAATTGATGTGCTTGAAAAGTGCCTAAAAAACATTTGATGTGCAGGTAAGTCCCTGAGGCACATTGCTTGCCTGGTCCTTCTATGCTTGCATACACTCACCTTCAGAAAAATATGTGCACATCAGTGCAATTGTCCTAATTCAGGTGCTATATGCAAATAATTTTCTGACTTGAGAGTAGTAGTATTAATCTAGCAGAAGAAAACTTGTTAGAAATCCTCATGACTTGGATGGTAACTAGCTGTACACTGAAGACCAAAGCTCTTCTCTGAGTCAATCACTGTTCTCCAAACAGAATTTAGCTTCGTGTGTGCGATAGGGCTTGATGTGTTCGCAGTTGGACTAGGTAATCTTAGAGGTCTTTTACAACCTTAATGATTCTATGGTATAGTATTGTCTCTTTAGTCCTGTAGCCAGCCGTGAGCTGTAGTGAATACTCTGGCTTTAAACTTAAGCCTTTTCTTGAATTTGGACAACGCCAACTAGCATTTAGCTATTTGGTAAATTTCTGATAAGCTTGTAGTAATCAAGGAATTCTGATGATTATTTAATCGTGTATAAAATAAACCAAGAAATACTGTAATAGTACAGCAGCTACTATATTTTCCCTTCATCTAAGCAGAGCCAATATCATTTAGTAGGAAAGGTGCATTTTACTTTTACTGGTATATACAGTGTGAGTAGAATAATACTCAAAAAGGGGAGATGTGTTGATATCTGCATAAGTGCTGCTGTTGTGGCCAAATTCATTTTTTCTAGTGGACAAAAGATCAGCACAGTTCCCATGGAGGGCAGCCTTTGTCCAGCATGTGTTTTTAATAGATAATATGACTGCCTAGATCAGACAGAGAGGATAAGATTTCACTTTTGAATCACCATGCAGTTTCCCATTTTCAGGGCTGTCTTTTTCCAAAATGATGCTTGGGGTACATTTTGATGTCAGAGGCACTTTCCAGTAGTGAAGTAAAAGTGTCTCAAAACTGCATCATTTGCTGCGCTTCTGATCCCTTGGCAGCAGCCCCAAAGCCTGGATCTGGGATTCTCTTGTGTTCACATCTGTTCTGTTCCCCATTCTTCAGACCAAGTTGTGCTCTTTTCTGATAGGACTGTCAGCTCACTGTACTCCCACGGCAGATTTGAGCCATTCCATCACGAAACACTGAATTTCTTGACCTACGCCTTGCTTTCCTAATGGAAAATGTCATTTATTTAGAATGAAAGGAATACAGAGACCATGAATTTGATATGTAAAATAAGCAGGTGCATTGGAGGCAACAATCACATCTGAAAGTTGCAGTATATGTGTGGCTGGAAGGGACCCTCTGGAGACCTAGGTTAACCTTCCCTGCTAACCACTGAATTTGTGATGCCATATCAGCACCCATTCTCTGCATGCATACCCTTGGGGTGGGCTCCTTCATCCCTGTTTTGTTGGTTTGTAAGTCCCTCACTTGTCCATCTCATCCAACAAGAACATACGTTAATTAATATGGTATTAGTATTCAAAATTAATTGTGGTATGCAGAGAAGTCTAAAGTGTTATTGGGTAATATGTTATAAAGAAACTAACTTTCATAAGAGCACACATTAAAGTGAGGAGAATGGCTATTTAATTTTTGGAAGCGTGTGATGTCCAAATAGTTTCTGCTGATAATATTAAACAGGAGTCTTAAAGAGCAACAATTATTTTTTTTCCCCTGTAACAGCATGCAAAGCGATCAGTACTTCTATATATGAAATACCCTTGGAGTACATGTTTTTAATTCTATGTTTTATTGTTGTAGCTAGCCAGTGCATTCAGAATTTACATATATGCAAATATTAATTTTTTTCCTTTACTGTTTTAAATTATTCTTATGGAAGATTTTACTTGTTTTTCAACTTCACTGCTTTAAAATAAGGTTATCAACCTGGCATCTTTTTTGGAAACTTGCCTCTATGTTTACAATGTAGTTTGAACATTTCTGTGATTTACCAGTGTATAGTCACAAACACGTTGAATCTACATTACTGTAGTATCAAACTATTCACTGGCACTGGCAATGCTTAATATTGTCAGCCTTGGAACCACAGTATCTTCTTTAATTGTAGCTTTACCTGGAGAAATGGCAGCTACTTTAAGATCTCTAGCACTGTGGAATTATCTGTTTACTACAAATATTTCTGGAATTTACTCTTTCTCAAGGACATTGTTACTTCTAGGTTTGTTTATGGCTCAGCAGAGTATGTCATGAAATTATATAGCATGGGGAGAATTTTCTTTAGCTTTCTTGGTGAGTCATTCTTTCTCCAACAGAAGGACACGTATCCTTTGGTTTGCTTCAGTGTAGGAAGGAAGTGCTTTATGCTTTAAGGCATTTGTTATAAAATTAGGTTCCTGTCTTTTGTTTACCTTAGCACAGTGTCTTTTTCCCCTTAATTACAAGAGTTCAAATGACCGCAGTGAGAAAGAAGCTGTGCTAATTACTTTGAGCTTATTTTCATTCTTATCAACTGGATAAGTGCACCTTCAGTTCTTTGCCCTGCTGCATGCCTTTTGTGTGATTTTAACCTGCCTATGTTTTAGTTCCTTGTGTACAAAAGCATCCTTGGCTCTTGGGACTCTTTTCAGGGTAAATAACTAAAAGTTCTGTCAGTCTCACTCGTGCTACTACTCACTTATCATAGGGAACCTTCAGGCATACCAGTCTGTGGATAACAGCCGTGCCTAATGTTTAAGCTGTCTGGTCCTTTGTCCTTCAGAGATGCCCTATAGCTGTACTTGGGATTGTACAAGTTTAGCTCACCATCTGTACAGTCAACACATTTGGTCAGGAAAGGCAGCCTTGAGGAATCTGTGAGAGCAGTGCTAGTGTTAATGTAGTGGATACCACATAAGTACCTGGGCTGCTTATTTGCACTGTAGCATTCTGGAAATATATCATGAAAAAATACTTATTCAAAATCTTCACTAGACATCAACAGTGTTGTTTCTTGACTTTTCAAAATAAGAAACAACGAAACAGCCTCTAAAGCTTTCTTTCTGCTTAAAGGAATTCTTCCATATTCCATATTTTTAGATGAAGAAAGCAGAACAACCTGAAATATGTTTTCATTGGAATGTGGTTTTCTATGTATTAATTTGTTTAGCTGGTAAATAAGAAAGGGCATTCTTCCAAGGAAGAAAAGATCAGGTTTCCAGATCCAGTGAAACTGCTGGGCTGATTCTGTGAAGTCACTGAAGTCTGTGGAGAGGTTATTCGTGTCATCTAGGCATTTTTGTCGCTTCTCATTAAGGACAAGAGCATACAAATTAATGAGAACTAAAGTCACTTAGGCCATAAGGGAATGGTTATTCCAATTCGGTTAAGGTTACTCCTCAGGGACATGTACGTGTGAGAATATTTGATAATGATGAAGTATATTGTATGTGGAATTATATTCCAAGTGAAGTGGTGGATGCCAATTCCATGGTTTGATTGTATAAATGTCTTAGAACTGTGTGAAAATCACAGCTCTGGCAGACAGGGCATGCAAAGCAGTAATGAGTGACCCTCATATGCATGGAAAAGTATCAGAAGATATGATGGATTTTTTAAAAGTATTTTTAGGCTCTTTTCTGTAGCAAAAACAAAGTCTAAGCACATAAAAACAAATATGGAGGACAGTTGTCTTGAGCATTATATCCTTGAAAAAATTGTCACATGCGACATCATCTCTCTTTCCTACTGGTCACATATGGACAAAAGCTGTTTTGATGAACAGCTTCTTAAGAATAATTGGAGTTGGAATTAGATGGAAGTTTGGAAATGTAGCTCTTGATATGAGTGTTTGAACAGAAGAACCCAAGATGGTAAGTGATGAATATCACGAGCACCCTGAACAGCAAGGAAAAGGTATGAATATTTAAATTGTTAATTCTGAGATTTTTTTTTTAGTGGAAGAACAAATAAATATTCCTCCCCTTCTCATTGGTGCTAACGGACTTTTGAATTTCTTGGAAATTTCTTGGAGATTTCTTGTCTCCTTTTCACTCATACTGTGGATCTATAGAAAGCAAGGGAAAAAAGAAATGGAAGCACAGCAGTGACTTGGCCAAATGTGTGGAGGACACCTCAGTGTTTGGAAATTTCTCTGTGTCAGCCTTTGGCAAGAACACGTATAATACGTGAAACAATCCAAAGTGTATTGGCTTTATTTTGCAAGATCACATTTCTTTTGCCATTTAAGTGCTGAGGTGTCCCACAGTCTCTCGTCTCCATGGTACACAATGGTATGGTGGCTTTTCTTTTGTTCTGGTCCACCGCAAATATTTGCACACTGGGAAATGTTTTAGCTCTGCAGACCAATACATCAGCCATCTGCCTAGAAAAGCCCACGCCTTTCTGCTTTGAGACGGATACATAGAGGGAGGATCCTGTTCTGTAGGCTCCCAGATTCTTGTGCCTCACCTCATTGACGTTAAGTCCACGTTTGTTTGACTACGCTTGGTCTGATTACAACAGATAAGTCCCAACAGTGAAATAGGTATGAATATATGAGCAGGTGGCGATAGAGTTTGTTTTCCAGAATGTATTGTGGTCATAGTAAAGGCAGAATTCAGAAGTATTTTACTCAAAACATTTGCTTCCAGAGGTGTTAATGTATTTATGTTACTACTGGGATCCGTAGGTGTAGTATACAAGGTCTGAATTCTGAAGAGTACGTAGTCTACACAGGTAGGCTTTCTCAGCTATAGATCCTCATATAATGACTGAACGATTCATTGTAAAAATAACTGCTGCTCTCACACAGAAGATTTCTGTCTTTTCCTCTCCTTCTTTAGCTCTAAGCAAAACAGCAGTAGTCAAATAAAGCTGGTTGTTGGAGATCCAGTTAACCAAGAAACAAAAGGAACAGTTTTCCAACCAATATGGAGAGATGTAAGCAAAGCGTGTGAATAAAGATCTGCCCACTATTATTGTGACTGTTTTTGCATGCCAACAGAGAAGAAGAGAAGGGAATAGCATCTCTTGCCATTCACTTGAGAAGAAATAAGGAGGAAAGAATAATATTGGGTCTGCTGTTGCACAGGCTACAAATACATTATCTTGTCGCTGACAAGAAAGACTTTGAGGTCTGTGTTTATATTCTATCGGAAGAAATATTACCTAGCAAAGAGGAGAGGGCAGAAATATAGTAGCAACTGTAAAATTAAGGATGAATGTTAAGCTAAGCTGTGAACAGAGAAAGTATTGTGCAACATCCACAGTGTTTTCTACCTGAATATCTAGCTCCACCAAAAGGACTGGATCTGAATCTTTAAATATCACAAAGATTTAGTCCATTTCTTGAGGCTACAACTGAGAACAGATTTCAGCCTGATACCCGTAAGGATCTGAGAAGTGAAAGAAGAGAAATCCCATTTTCATTTAAGCCTGTGATAACTGAACTGTTTTTAGAGAATTCTTTATGATTTCAACTAAATGGTCCCACTGAACTGTGACTGCTGAATTACTGTGTTGTGTGTCTGTGTATACTGTGTCTTCCCTCTCTTTGGTATAGTAATGTAACTTGAGTCTGATCAGTGGCCAACAATCAGCACAAAAATGATGTCAAAAATGATATATTCAGGCCATAGATATGTGAATTTGTCTGTTCTTCAAATGGGAAATGAGTTAAAATGCTCATCCACTGTACAGTCCCAAAGGAGCCCTCAGCATATTCGTATTCTTCAGCTTTTTTATATGTGATGTTGCCCTTCCTACACTGGAAAGCTAATGGAGCACAAATGCAGCCTTCCCTTAAATATCCACCCAGAGCCTGAAACCTTCGTAGTCTGGATCTTAAATAGATGACGGAGGCACTGGTTTATAGTATAAATAGCTCACATTTTATTTCCTACCCAGGTTAGAGCAGGAGTTATTTCAAGTCAGTGTTTTTCATGACCTCATCCAATACTCTTGAAAGCGAAGAGAGGAAAAGTCTGCAAAGGAATAACAACTTTCTACCTACTTTTTGGTTATATTCTGAATCTACCATACTTCATTGTTTCAAAAGTTGTTCTGTCCTGTGCTTCTCTCCAAAGTAAATCTTCTCTTGACCCTATTTTACGAATGCTGCCACAGCTATCCTGTCTCATCTCTGGCAGCTAGCTCACATCCTTTTCACCAGAACATCTCTTACATGCTCAAGACAGGGTGTGCCCACAAGTCTGGGAAGTGTTGCCAAATCTGGAACAGATATTAACATAAATGAGTAGAGATAAGCACAGTTAGAGAGAATGTGATTACTAGTTTAATTTTGTTTCCAGCATTTTCCCTTGATTATCAAGAAATTATAATGCTAAAGGCAAATACTTTTTTTTTCTTCTATTATTTATTTCACAGGTCATTTATCACCCCTCTGTTGGAGTATACATCCAAATTTCACATAGCTATGAAGACAGGCACTCTATAATTCTTTTATGGCACATTAATACTCAGTATTGTAAGTTAATATAGTTGTCCTGCAGAGGATCATCCTTCGTATTTCATATATGTGTTTAGGCAACATCAGAGGAAATGGCAGGTAACAGAGATAAGTGACACTTGTGGCTTGCACAGAACATCACATTGTTGCTCTTCCTCCAGATGGATGACTTAGTACTTTTGCTCTAGTGAAGAAGCACATCATTGGTATAGAAAACTATTTCAACTGACTCAAGCTTTTTACTTGAAATAGATGTCTACCCTTCCATATGGTGATCTTGGGAGACTTTGTGAGAAAGAGTTTGTATATGCAGATTCCCTCACTATGCTTCCACTACGATGTTTGTATTGGGAGCTACAGAAGAAGGAACGACCATTTGAAAGTGCCATCTAAAAGAAAAGAGCTAGGAAAAGCCTACTCATTTTTCCCACACCAGACTTTACAAGCATGACTAGCCTCAGGTGTGGAGTTCTGGAATTATCTCCTTCCATCTCTCTTGTGTCACTGCGTTTTTATCACGGCAAAACCTGTAGTTGCTGTTTGATGACTATCACCTCACAGAAAACCCCATGTTCAGCATGAAATACGTTCTGTTTTCAACTATCAGAATAATAACTAAAGAATGATACAGAAGTTAGCAAACCCTAGATCTTGGTTTTTTTTTTCCTCTATTAGCTATTCCAAAGTCTACAGCAAGAGCCTTCCTGTCTGATTTGCCAGCAATATTCCTTTAATGAGAAATAAGTGTGTAAAACTGAGTCATACTACAGATTTACAAGCTACATGAAATAAAAAATAGGAGGTAAGATGTAGCTAATAACTTACATCACGTATTGTAAATAGACATCAAGTGTTGGCTATAGCTCTTGATTGGAAGTTGTAGCTGACAGTAAAGCTGCAGTTCAATTGATAATATACAGCTTAAAGTTGCTTGCACCTTAAACCATCACTTTCAGTTATTCAGGTAGCTAACTCTGCTTCAAAGTGTTTCATAGATTTTTTCTCTGTTTCCCAAATGGTAATGATAGCCTCCTATATTTCCTCTTCAAATCATACATACGACTTTCTCATGAAATCTGGTTTACCTGGTTGGTAAGAGTTCAAAGAGATAGCAGAGAAAGAGGCTAAATAAAATATTTTAAAATGTTGGAATTCTCGGTGCAGCTTCACCTTCTAGAGGCTGTGATCATTTCACTGGTGATTACAGTTCTGTCTGAATGAGGCGTAGTGCTTTCTTCATGTTCTCTATTACTGAAAGAAAAATAAGTAAGAACTGTAAAATATACTTGCAGTGCATTTTGATTAGTACATTCTTCACATTGAAATCAATGCAGGATTATATATTTTAGTGCTTCCTATTGTAAAATATTCTGGCATTGATACTAAAGCTGAAGGCAAAAAGTGTTGTGAATCAAAATGTTTAACTTAAGGAGTTGAATATTGTCAAATCCCTTTTGCTTCAGCAAACGTGATAGTCAGATGTGACATGCATATTTGTTGTGAGATACTGCACGGGTCTCAGATAGATGGTGCAGAGTACTGGTTAAACCTGAAAAATCACATTCCTTTTTGAAATATGGGTAACAAGCATTTTTTTTTTCCCGGTCCCCTCCCACTACTGCTGATTAACATTGCGCAGTTGGATACCTCTGAGCATAGTGACTTTCACCATTCACCAGCAAACAGCTCAGGTCTTGGTCCCGAAATTTTTCACCCATGATCTTTCAACTCATCTCGCCTGAGTAGACCCAATAAATTCAGTGGGACAACAGATGTGCTTAAGTGTTTGCTAGAACAGGTTAGACAACTGTAAATTATTGTTAAGTGCTCGCAAACATTCTTTATTCATTACTTAGAGATCTTAACTGATTCTCAAACACAGATGATTGAGATGGCATGTATCTGGCTGCTTATGATACGAAATGCAGAGTAACACCACAAAATAGGCACTTACAGAATGGTATGTCTTGTGGTTCGTAAGTGTATAGCCGATTAGAGTATCTTCCTGTGATATCAGCTCTCACCGTGAGAGATGGGTCTGAAAAAGAAACTGTTAATTACTGCTTTCCCCGACAGCTGAGGGCGATGCCCATAGCACAGCCCTATTCCTGAGGTGTTCTGATTTTGCCAACTACAAAGTGCAAGGCTGTTACGCTCTGTTCCAACCAACTGCTTTTAATGCAGAGAAATCTTAAACAAAAGCTAATGCTCAGTTTTATATTACACAGCTATTTTTAAGAGATTGATTACAAATACATTTTGTCCATACTTGAAAAAACCATCCTGTTTTACAAGTTCCGGGGTTAGTCTGGGAGAGGCAGTTTGACTGGATGCACAAATAACGAGGGTCATGCATAATTAATGCAAAGTTATCATGGCTTACCTAGAGACTAAGGTCTTGTGATTCTTATTGTTTCCATTACAGGAGAAAATGGTTGTAAATACTGAACTGGTTCCCCTTCCAAACTTTCTGTTAATTTACCACCTGATTCCTTTTACCTTGCTCTGAGCAAGGGCTTCGCCTCACCTACCTTTGATGCCTATACAGTCAGTGAAAAGGAACAGGGACTGTGGGGCATGATTTACTTGATATATTTCAGAAGTCAACTTTACAATGCAGTAGATCATTGCTTAAACTCTGCTGACTATTGACTTGCTCTGTGGTAAGGTCTGCACTGTAGACACCTACATTCAGTCAGATATTTGACTGCTCTCTCTAAACTTTGTTTCCTAGCCAAAGCACAGAGAGCTAACGGGCTGACAGATGCCCAGATGCTAACAGTTATTTAAGCGCCTTGCTCCCAAGTGCAAATGAGGTACCCCTCAGAACATATCTATAACCTGAGTAAGTTTACAGGGGCTGAAGCCTGTGATAGTATGAGAACTGAACTCAGGTATGCCAAATTCCATACTATTGCCATGGCAAAGACAAATTCTGAGCTATTTTCTTTTTGCAAAATGATTTGTCTTGATGTTTCTGGAGAACGACACTGGCATAGATTCAGAGATCACATCTTCAGAAGATTCATAAGTACTGTACATACCTATGAACATGATTCGAGGCACGTATTGTCCATCAGGTGACAGGTTTTTATCTGTGGTTTCATGCTAGCAGAAAAATGATAGCTAATTATTAAAATATTCCTATAAATTTAGCTGAAGTAGCATCACTACTATACAGAAGGTATATATACACATACAAATGCATATGTGTGGGCTGCTCTGAAGGTAATGCTTCCTATTTTATCGTGTTAGTCCATGACATCAAAGACGGATGCTGGTGGTGTGGCAGTAGAAGCTAAACCTTCCCACCAGTGTTCCATTACATTTTGTTGCCATGCAACAGTTGGCAGCAGAGAGGCAGTCTGACAGAATGGCATCTGTTGTGGAAGTGCATGTGAGGCAAAGGTGTGTCATTCCATGCAGAAAAAATAACACCTTTTAATATTCATTAACACTTGCTGAACTGTTATGGACAGAAACGGTGGATGTGAGCACAGTGAGGCATCAGGTGGTGTGTTTCAGCAGTGGCAACAGAAGTATGAAAGACAAGCTATGGTCTGGATAGCCATGCAGATTTTTATGGGTGTGGCATGTGGACTCTTATTTATTGCTGGTGAAAATGCATAGCTAATGGTGGTGACTACATTGAGAAATAGTTCTTTTTAGCTGAGAATTTGCTCTATCAAACAGTGTAATTGTACCTTTTGTATTGTTGTAATTTCCATAGTAATAAATGGGAGGCGTTACTTTCAGAGCCATCTACATACGTATGTTTAACTGAAATGCCAGAGATACTTAGCTAAAATATCATGAAAAAGTAAGACAAAGAAAACATAGATCAAAAAGAGCTACCAGACAAACCTCCTCAAACCCTTCCTACCATGAGATTCAGCATAATGAAGTTATCTTGGGCCATTTCTTGTATCTCTTCATTTTCAGCAAAAGCTTTCTTCAGTGCTAGAAAAGACATGAATGTTTTTAAGTCCATCATAGATGTTGCCTTTCCTGCAGTGTTTAGGCACCGAAGACTGGTCCCATCATTCCTGCCTCTGTTCATTCACATTCCTGGGAGACACTTTTGGGATCTATCATGGCTTTATGGTTTTTGATCCATGTCAGTGCAACCTTCTGGCTATGAAAATGGAAGCTCTTTTCTGTCATTTATGAAGCCTGTAGATACAGATACTGTGTCTCAGTTAGACAAAAGTACATTATTCTCAGAAAATTCTTATTAGATCAGTTTCAGTGGTCCTGTCCTTATCTCCTTCTCAAGTTACCAGTTCAGGAAAGCCAAACGTTATTAGATATGTTCAATGAGTCAGTAGCAAATATGTGTCACTTAATGTAAATTAACAAGTGTTTAATTAGAGATAGTAGGACAGTAGGACTAAGCATTTTTTATGTTTGTTTTTTGAGTAGATTCATATTGAATTTTTTGTAAATAAAAGTAACAAATTATTAGCTTTTCAACTACAGTTTCATGCACTTATTTATTTAAATAATTTTGTGTAAATTCAATGAACATATAAATATTCGTGTCTTCTTAAAAACATGTTTACAAAAATTTAACACTAATAAAAATCAAAATTACCTTGGCAGTATTGACAGTCTTCCAAATGATGAATGACCATCAGTGGCTTGTTACTTTATTAATAATAATAAAACATGTAGTTAGTGTATTTGACAAGGATGAAAACAAGTGATTTTGCTAGTAGATTGGAAAAGACGAACTGCATTTCATTTTCTGTTAAATCTCAGTGAAACCTAACAGGCATTCTGTGAGGGATGACAGACATTTCTGTGCAAGAGAAGAAGGATGTTAGAGAGAGAAATAGAGAAGTGGAGTTTCCATGTTTTCTAAAGTAGAAGATTCTACAAGAACGGTAGGGTGGTCTGCAGATCAGCTGTGACGGTGTTTTTGTGTTTTTATTTCATTACAGTATATTGAGAGGTGACAATGTAATTAACAGAAGTGTCTTTCAAAACTATTTTTTAATCTCTTACCTTTTTTTTGCTTGATAGAGCCCTTCTTCATAAGTTTGTACCCAGGTTATTTCATCTCCCCAACCTACAAATATAATAAAATGATTAACTCTTGGCTACGTAAGTAATTCATAAGCAACTACATTTTTTACGTTTGTCAGTAGCTGTACACAAATAGATTTTTGTTCAAAGCTTACCAAGCATTGTAGATGTACTAATCCTACATCTGCTAATAGGTATATTGGAATATTAAAAAATAAACCAGCAAAACGAACGAACAAACAAAAACAATCAAAAGACCTCTGCTGATTGACTACCCAGTTCAAGTCCTTTGACACACTCAATAGAACTCTTTCTGAATACTCAGAGCTCCCTAAATTAGTGACAAAATTCTTTATATCTTCATATTTTCTCTTCACATGTCTTCATTCACATACTCTGTATTTCATTTCGATGCTGGGGACTTAAAGAGAAAGCTGGTTTATAAAAGAGAGAAAAATTAAATATGACAAATCAAATAAGATCAACTTTAATGTGAATGTTCTTAGAAGAGTTTGGAGTTTTAAACCTGACTCCTGAGTGAAGAATTTCGGTCTCTGCAGTTGCAAATACTTCAGTTAATTAAATAATTTAGTTAAAGAAAGGCTGTTACATAAAAATCTCCATCAAAATAAAATCCTAATGAGTCTTCAGCTTCACAGCTCATCCACTGAACTCAAAAAGCAGATTGTCTTGTTAGTTTCATGCCTTCAGACCCCAAAGATGCCAGCCCCTGTAAAGTAGTTCCCCACCTTCTGGTCAGTGGGACATTTGCTTGGGATGCTACAGGCCACCTCTTCTTTCAGGAGACTGATTTCATTTTCATATCTGTCTGGTTGTTGGTGGGGTTCTAGCTTGGTTGGCCAGTGGGTTCCCTGGCTGAAATCAACTGCTGACATAGGTAGTGGCACAGAGGAGTCAGCTGGGGTCATTTTACAGCAGGATTAAGTATTCCCTCTTGATCTGTTAAAATTGCAGGTAATGTTCTGAGTGGGAAAAATTAATTCTGATCTAGTCAAGACAGGCAATAGATACCAGTCTGGATATCAACTTTCTCCATGGGTACCACTTATGGAAAGTGATTTGACACTTCTCTTTGTTTTGTCCAGGGATTAGACAATTTTGTATGTATTTACAATATACAATAGGTTTCATATGGAAAAGCACTTGTCCTTGTTCTTATGAAGCCTTTTGACTGCCTTGTTATTATATGTATAATATTTCTTTTTTATATGATATAATTTCAGACTTTGGTGAAATTCCTACAACTGGTCTGTTTCAGTGCTTCTCTTTGCTGCCTAAATGCCCCTCGAGTAACTGGCCTCAGACGGGGCCTTTGTTGAAGGCAGGCTTTGGCAAGGTTTCATATGGGAGGAACTCAGAGGAGAGCCATGGAGTCTGTGTGCTTTGCACAACTTGCAGAGTAGCTCAGGGAAACAGCTGGAGATATTTTGAAGTGATTAGGTCTGAAAAGAGAGGAAAGGCTGAGAAGAAGGAAAGAGCTATTTTTCTACACATTACATTAAAATACAGTCATCCCTTAACATCCAGGTGGAAAATTACGCACCACAAGGGAAGTGTGAGTGTGACTATCTGATAAAAGGGAAAAGAAAAAGAAATCTACCATTCAGTAAATAAATAAATATCCCTAATGGTTGAGACTGTTATTCTGCGGATAAAAGTGGATCTATAGAAAAAAAATTCATTTGAGACGGAAATTATGAAATTATGCTTCAGTAGCTGTAAGTTACCATCTCAAGTTGTCTAACAGGTGTGTGAAAAAATATTTTTCACTGAGAGTTCTTCAAGAGCAACCAGGTTCCAGAGACTCAGTTTAGGTTATTTGATTCTAACAGATCACCGTGACTGACATAAATTAGAAAGACTATCTGAAGCCTTCAGCCATATTCTTAAGAACAAACTGATGGAATGAAATGACAGGGAGGAAAAAGATGCTTACTGTGTGACTAAATGCTGAGGAATCATACCTCAGTAAGCACATATATGCTTCCAATAACATATATGGTAAGATGAGGAGGTAACTACATAAAATACCTCTTGACAGCGTCTGAGGTGCTCTTTTTTCCTTTTTGATTGCCATAGCAAGGTTGGATGAGACTGCAATTAGCAGAAGAGACAAAGCCAATGTTGAATGGAGCATTATTTCTCTAAAAAGTTCCTTTTCAGGGCAGCAAGGAAACTGGAAAACAAAGCAAAAGCTTTAGTTGTATGGATTCATTACCTAGTGTAGTGTAAATCAACTTGGCATTCTAATGAGACAGTTTGGGTAGTTTCTATAAATGTGATTTTTTTTTTTTTAGAGCAGTAAAAAATAGAGATAATCTTATTATGCAGCACTGCTTTGAGCTATCAAACCTTGGGGACAAAAGACAATTCTCACTACTCTGTGATCAGGGGAACAAAGTTTGTACTTTTGGTCATTCACCATTTCATTCTCATGAACCAGTACAATGTTTTAATACAGGATTTTGAAAATTTCAGGACAGTGCTACTATTTTTTTGCTCCTTTATTTTTATTTTTTATTTTTTAATTACTGTAAACCGTAACAGCACGGGTTTATTTTACGTATAGTAGGTTTTTGGTCTAAAAATGTCCTGTGATAAAACCTTTAAGAAAATTAATTTTATTTTAAATTGCCAACAAAAATTGATAGCTTAATTTTGTGAACTAGAATGTTAAAATAGTGAGATAAATTTCAAACAAGTGTTCTGATCTCCAGCTGTTTCTTACAGTGAAATCTCAAACATTTTTCCTCTTCTTTATGGCTTTTTAAAATTGATTTCTAGCTTAAAAAGAAACAACCCACCTATGTTCCTGTCTGCTTGTGTATTCTGAAGGTGTTTACTTTCCTTCCTGATAAAAATCACTCTAAGAAGTTCAGTAACTTCTGTTCTTGATGAACGTCAGAGAACAAAAGTTAACGATTGAGGAAAGATAACGCAAAGCCAAATAAGTCCAATTTTTGCCCAGTACAATAATATTCAGGTAATTAAAACTCCAGTATTCAGATGATTTGCACTGAATTAGAAAATGTAATGCACGCAGCCCAGGATATCACTCAGTCAGCTTGCTGATTCTCTGGAGATTCAGTTTTCAGAGCCTGAGGTATAGGAATTACCAGGATGACCTACTGAGAAAGTCCTTTGACTTAAACACACAAAATTTCAAATCTTCCTCCAAAGCACTTTAGCCTGTATTTATGGCAAAATTTTCACACTGAATTTAGAACTGACATCCAGTGTGGAATTACAGCCTTGAGTGCTGGCAGAAGTGAATTCATGCTTCCTATGGCAGAGGTATGAAAAGTACAGAAGTTTTTATCTTTGTTTTAGTGAAATTCTTAATGCTACTATCATCACTGTTATCTGTTTAATTTCTGATGAACAAATTCAAAGGCTGCTTCCAATAACTCAGCACAAGAAAAATATTCTGTTCAAATAACTGGAGAAAAAAAACGCACTTTAAAAAGCAGAAAAAATGAAGTACCAACATATTGCTGCAATTCTGTGTTTCTGAAGAATTTTCCTTGGGTTATCATAAATTCATTAACTATAGTACATTTCCTCCTTAGTCTGGATCATCATCGTTGTCTTTCCCCCCACATTACATCACAGGTGTAGAGCTCTTTGTTTCACATTATTTCCTCCTCAGGCTTGATCATCTTATCTGTTGTTGACTGAGTTTAAAAACTATCTCCTTGGGGCTTTGTAAATCTGCACATTAATTTGATGTTTGGAGATGATGGAATTCTAATAAGGAAATGTCAGTTCCCAGTGTTTCATAAGGAGAGACTGTAACTTTTAGGTAAGCTTGGGAACTGAGAAATTTTTGAGAATAGGAATTCCATTCAAATTACCCCCACGTTGGTGCAAACCACTGACTTCAGTCAGCAAAATCAGATCATGATCCCCCACTACTTCTGATAAATCAATTTTTATAGCAACTCTCTGTGAAGCTTAGTGACTATCCTTAGCTTTAGTTTACCTATCCAATGTTAATAATAAAATATAGCATTTATACTAACATATCAAAACTCCATTAAGCGTAAGCAGTTATGGCTTTGAAATTGCACCAAATATGTCACTAAATCAGTATGGAACAAGTGAATCAGTTCTGTCTTCTGTGGTATATTAACAAAAAATCAAAGTATAAATCTCTTCACACAGTTATTTAACTGAAGCTTAAATAATTGATTATCATCATATTGAAAATCCAGAGAGTTTTGGAGGGGTAATTGACAGAGATGCAACTGGACGCAATTCAATATTCTAAATTTTTGATGTTATGTTATCCAATGATAGTTCATTGAGTAAAGAAAAGAAAAGACAGCCAGCACGATAAATGTTGCCTTTATCTATCTATCTATCAGAACAAATGTTTTGCTAACTAATCTCTTAGCAGCTATCATTTGTCTGTTTTATATTACTTGCTACATGTTTATCAAACAAAACTAATTTCTGTATTAAAGTTGAGAATAAGAAATGTTTTCTTACCAGCAGTGGTTAGTTCTCTCGATGGAAAGTCTTCTTCCTGAAATTAAATAAAAGTCAGTGTGGTTTACACGCAGAACACCCAAACTATCCAGGTCTCTCTGTAACAACAACAACCTGGGAAAAATGAGAGAGATCTTTTAGGTGGAGACCAAGTTAATGCACTTCTACCCTCCCCCTTCCTTTTCTGCCATCCCTCCAACTTTCACTCTTCTGGTTCCCATACTTGTACACTGAATCCTTGGATTTCTCTTCATCTTGGCTTGTATCAGGTGTCTTGTATGAGGATTGAAAAGAAATAGTGGCTTATGTGTGTCTGTTGCTTCCCCCCTTAGACAGTTTGTGTCTGGCTTATGCCCAATGAAAAAAGAAACCACCAATGAAAGCTGGAACTGTAGGGGCTTTTGTTTGCAGTGAATGGCCAGGTTCACTGGTGCCTGCAGATAGGTATGAAGCTAATAGGAAGACACAAGGGTTACTTTGTGTAGAGAAATGTAATTAACAAATAAAAGTAACTTATTTTTGAGGGAGAAATAAAATACTTTATTTAAAGGGTACGGTTTAAAGTATCTAATCGCTGTTTTTGCAAGTTGTAGTTTAAAAATGGTCTCATTCTTTGGATGTGATGCTGGTTATAATTTTGACCTATCTTGATAAATATGGGAAAAACCCTTTAATTCATTCTCTTTGCACAGAGAAAGAATTACCTGGATCACTTTTCCCCTCTTCCTTGGATAACCTTTGCACAGTTTATGGGGACTATATGCTTACAGTTTTTCCTCCTTCTTCTCATGTGAAGCCAGCCTTGTTGTTTAACTTGGAAGCTTTAATCTGTTGATGTTTGTTGTCACTTACACGTGTGATTATTTATGTGTACTTCTTGTGTTATATTTTTCTATTCAAGAAACCTTTCAGGCCTCTGAAATTTGAGCACAAGAGGTTACCTTTTCAGATGATATCTGTGATTCTCTCCTTTCTCCCTCATGAAGATTTGCTGCTATGAAAGATCAGCTATGTTTGTATCCCAACAGGTAAAATGCGATCTGGATTTTTGGTGTTAAATTATAATTCCATATTTTGATAGAAAATTCAAACTAATGCTTCCAGTTAACTGGAAGCTAGGCAAAATGCAAGAACTCTGCTTTGTGGGTACAAATGCAGACAGTGGTGGCCTCGTTTAATGTGATAATCATGTCAGATCTGTTAACTGGGGGGAATTTGTCCAAACCTTTAGCTGAATATAAATCTGAATTTGTTTAGTGCTTAGTATGAGAATTCATATTATGAGAATAAAAGGTAAAAGAGGCAATTAAGCACCCAAGGGAATTTCTATGAAAAAGAGATGCCCCAGTGACACACTTTGTGTGTTTTGTTGTGGGTTACAGCTTCTACTTGCAAGGGTAGGTGTGGAATCTTGGGAATTACAGCAGGCTCAGAAGAAATAACTCAGATCTGAAGTAAAAGAAGGTATATTCAATTCATATGAGAAATAAAGTTTTTTGTTTTGATGGCTTAAAGCATCCTCTCTGAGTACCTGCAGAATTGAAACCTCCTGCGGTATACTTCCTGTCTGGTGCTCCTGTATCTTTGGGTTCCATGGAGATGGGCTTCTTCCTGGGCTCCAGGGCAGGTATGAAAAGGATGATGAGGTGATGCACACCACTGCTGCAGTAATGAAAGGGATTATTCAGACTCTTTAAAAATCTGTTTTCCCCTTTACCTTCTATGATTTAGACACTTTAATGGGTATACCAGTTAAGAAACCCTAAATTTGAAAACAAAATAAAAGAAAAAGTTTAAAAAGAAAATGCAGTTCGATCACATTAAACCCTGACTGCCTTTCGTGAGCACATGAAAACAAATGGTTTGACCCTTTGTTTTGTAAGTCAGGCAGTGTCAGCTTTCTCCATTATGGCAGAAAGACAAAAGGCTCCAGGGCTAAAAAGAGAAGCAAAAGTGCTTGAATGTCACTGATGGAAGAAAGAAAAAGGAATGAAGGAAAAAGGCTTCAGTGACAAATTGCTCGAAGATTCCCTTCCTTGTTCTCCCAGTGAGTTGATTCTTAAAGGTCCTAATATCAATTTTGATAGTGTTGTTGCTTTTTTTGGTTGGACCAAACCATACTGAAAGTTGGGAGTGAAGTGCCCAACCCTGATTGCATGAATCCTGGAACGTTTAATTATAGTACTGCTTTTTTAGGATGTGATATTATAATATATTTGTCCACATACTACCTTTCAACCCTTTTGACCCCTTCAAATGAAGTACAGACCTGAGCACTGTCTAGCAAATGATGTGCAAAGCTTGCCAGTGAAACACAGCTAAATCTGCAGGGCCAAGGACCAAATCCTAATTGGAAAGCTGTCCATTACTTCCACAGTTTGGAATAGCATGTCTGTAAATATAAATGTAGTTCTTAAATGAAATGCCCATTCAAGAGAGTATGAATAGGCAGCCTAAAATAATAATCATTGAAAAAAGACAGTAGGATTAATAAGTGTGAGCCCTTGGGTCTGTCTTTGCTAAAGATGGTACCTCCAGCCAGTGCTGGCTGAGCACTGTGGGCTGGTTCAGAATGTTAGACGTGGAGCAGCTGACTGCTTCTGCAGAAAGGAAAGTTGTAGAAAGGAAAGATGAAGGTCTTACACTGTCCAACTCTAGCATAGCTCATACACATGTAAGGGATGAGAGCACAGCTCCTGTGACATCTGTAGTTCAGCACTGTTTCTGCAACTTCCATCTATATCTCCATGAGAGGCTTACGCATGCCTAATGTGTCTTTGTAGATCAATATAAAATTAATTAGGGGATTACACTGACAGTTCCCAAGCAAATTTTACAGAAAACTGCAGGAGAAAGCTTCACAGAGCACGTATTTTTGTGGCTGAGAAGTACATCTGGATCCCACTAACACAGGTCTGGATCTCAGGGTGCAATCAAAGAGCGAATAGTGATAGAGGTGAGAACTGTGCTTCAGGCTCACAGTGCTGAACATTAACTTTCACTGATGAACAGAAACATGAATAAATGGAAAAACCCTGCAAGTGTCTGCTAGGCTTAGATTTTAACTGACTAACTGACTGACTAAAAATTGTTTTTAGAGAAATTTCTGATTCATTTCAACAAAGCCATTAAAAGAAATCTAGAGAGGACGTGCTGCTTTGTTTCTGTGTGTGTCTTTCAAAATTGTCATTGTTGTAGAAATGTCACTTCTGGTATTACAGGATGATTCACAACAGATGCTTTTTTTTTTTCTTTTTTCTTTTCCCAGTTAAAAGCAGAGCTCTAGGTAATAGATGAATGAGCAACTCCAGTTTTCCCTGAGCCCCAGTGTTTTGCTTCAACGAACCACTGTGCTTTTCAGCTTTGTATTCCTGTAAAGATGTTGTTATGGAACATAACCATAATAATATAACTGGAAAAACATTTATTACATTAGTTTTTACAGTGGTTTATACTAGCTGCAAGCTGTATTCTCTGCTTCCCACGCCAATGCTTATGCTTTCACTTCTAAGCCTTCATCTCATTCCAGTGCTGTCACCTCCAGCCCCCTCCAGTGTTTCCTCTCTTTTAGGATGCTCTGACTCCTCCAGACTTCAGCTGTCCTGTGGTACAGCCCCAGGCAAAGTTGGTTAAGTGTCAGGGAAAAATCTAATCTACTATTTTTCATGATTTTTGCTGAGATTTACAGAATGAATGTGTTTGGGTAAATAGAAGGAAATCAGGGCTGTATGTTGTTGCCTTCTCCCTTCAACCCCGAAGCACAAAATGTTCTGTACTGTGTGTTTATTTAGTGCTGTGTAAGCTCCAACAGGCAGAGCTTGCTCTTCCACCA
Organism: Pavo muticus; assembly: GCA_016647715.1. Classification (NCBI taxonomy): domain Eukaryota; kingdom Metazoa; phylum Chordata; class Aves; order Galliformes; family Phasianidae; genus Pavo; species Pavo muticus. The sequence goes on along the minus strand of JACDJE010000312.1, from coordinate 2,760,302 downwards.
ATAGACCTTTCTGTGGAACTGCGTTTCTGACTGTGCAGACAATCCTCTAGACTTCTACCAGAAGAAGTCCAGGTGTCTCTCTGTCTGAAGATCAGTGCAGAGATGTGGGGAATCTCTGGAAGGCATTTTGGTTGCGCAAGCTCCAGGAATGTTTGAGGTGCACACTATCAGCCATCTGCCTTGGGAAGGGTACGGTATGTGCATGTGTGATGCATGCACCATATCATCCAAGCATGGTGCATCCTCAGACACCTTGATTTTCTCCTGGCCAGCACCCTGCTTGTGCACTGGTTATGTTTGATTTAGTGACATGGTAGTGGAGGAGCCATGGGGAAGGGTGCAGCTGAGATAAGGCTATCCCTAGGGCTTTATTGAAGTGATAGGAGGAGGCACAAAGATCTACAAAAGGTCTCTATACCACTCTACTCCAACCCCTCTTGCCAGATGTCAGGCAGCTGCACATTGCTGTTCTCTGACACCATGGGCACAGGAAACTAGCAATAGAATGGGAGATAATGGCTTTAAATTGTACCAGAGGAGGTTCAGGTTGGATATTAGAAAAAAACTCTTCTCAGAAAGAGTGGAGCGGTATTGGAACAGTCTGCCAAGCGGGGTGGCGGAGTCACTGTCCCTGGAGGTGTTCAAGAACTGTGGATGTGTGGCACTGATGGACATGGCTAGTGGGCATGGTGGGGATGGGTTGATGGTTGGACAAGGTGATCTTGGTGGTCTTTTCCAATGTTAATGATTCTAAGATTCTATGATAGGCACTGAAGGGGCCACCAAGCAGGAGTCTGCTCTGTGAAGTCACTGCAGGGACCTGGAGGTGTCTTTCCAAAGGTTGTTAGAATGGCTTAGTAACTCTTTGAAGAAAGTTGAGATTGGACTTGATTCTATTTCAGTTTCTGGACTATGTAATTTTTAATAGAATAATGGTATTTTTGGCATTTGGATTCAACAAACAATTTCCTGAAGCAACAAAATTTAAAGAAAATTAAATGCAAATGCTGCTGTATTTGGAGACCTTGGGTGGGATTTCTGCAGAGCAAACATGATCTTTCTGTATTTATAGTTATACAGTGTATTGATGTAGTTTAAATATATTGATGTAGTCCAGAAGACAAGAATTTGGTCGTTCCCAATGCCTCTAGTTGGCAGTGTTGCATTACTAATAGCTAAAGGACAACTTCTTATTTTATCCAGTGATAAGTTCAGAATGTGAATCATTTAGATATGCAATTAATTACATATAAATTTCAAAAAGCTTGGAAAAACAGTTAAAATCAATTTTGAAAAATCATATATATATATATTTATAAATAACTTTAATTTTGTAATTTATGTGCATATAAAGTAATTTGAGAAGGGACAGGGTAAAAACCCAGACCAGATTTTAAGGAAGAGAGCCAGGAAATTCAGCATGTGTTTTGGAAGATACTGAGAGCTCAGAAATATTCAATGAAACTTTCTGACTGCCACAAGAAATGAAAAGCGGCTGCACTCCCCTCCAGTCAGAGTGTCCCAATAAAGACTTCACAAGCAAGAATGCTCTCCAGAAACACATTGGACTACTTTGGTGCAGCTGCGAGAGTGAGTCAACCAGGCATCTGTTGAAAGGGAAGCCTGTTTGCTGCAGTGTTTTTGTGATGTTTTCCTGCAGTGACATCACTGTATCTGCTTTAAAATGTAATACCATATAACAATCTGAAGACACTGTATGCTGTAAAAAAGAGTGTTTACAGTATCTTTTAGCGTTTCTGTTTTCTGTACAGGTGTTCCTTTAACTTTTATTATAATAAGGGGTTTATCCCAGTGCTTGCTTCCACTGTGGACTGACGCAAGAGGGCATGAGAGTAACTCAGTATCTCTCTCATCTTTTGTCTCCCTTTTTACTCTCTGTTCTCCAGCCAAACCTTGATCCTGCAAGTTTCTGAGCCCTTGGCCCTATTCCAGCACAGCACTTGATGCATATTTAACTTCAGGCACATTAGCGACACTATTGATGTCTATAGGACAACTCATATGCTTAAAGTTAAGCATGTTCTCAAGTGGATCAGAGAATACGGGATGGAGTTTGCTGGCATGTCTCCAGGAAGGCTTCTCCTGAAGAAGCCAGACAAGTTTCTCTTCTGCTGGGGACCTGTCTATGTGCAGCGGTGTTTATCCCCAACATCCAGTTACTAAGAGAGAGCTCTTGCTGATCATTCCTCTTGGACTGCGAAGACCAATTTTCATCTCTGCTGAGTGCTTTGTGAATCTGCAGTCCGAGGCCCCTGCAGTACCCTCTTTGGTGGTGCTCATCCATTATTCTAAATGGGAGCTCATTCACTGCAGTTGATCCATGCAGCTGTCATTCCATCATCATCAATCTATTGTTGATGATGAGCAACATGGAGCATTTTTCATTCAGTCTAAAAGATATAAGTGACATTCCATACTTGTAAAATACAAAGCTGCTTTCACATCTACTATCCTTCATAATATATGTCAATATGTAGAATATTCAGAAAACTTGAACTGGAAATTAAAAAAAAAAAAAAGAAGGAACCAAAACCACCAAAACTTTTATGGAATTCTGTAGCCTCCTTTTATTACATTTTACACCGAAGATGCAGGATTAAGACAGTATTATCTAATTAAAAGCAATTTCACTTTGAGTAAAGTGACAGATACAGAAGGAGGGCCATGTGAAAGATGGGAGTGACTTGAAATGTTGTCAGATATTCCAGGTGTTCCTTTTCTTTTTCTCCATGACCACAAAGTAACAGTTCACTTGCAGTAGTGGGATGTATTGTTAACCTGCCCCAATGTAACTCTTTACTATTTTGTTGTTATATTTATAGCGCACATAGAAGATACAGGAACGTCTTTAGCTTCAAATTAGCTTCTAGCTGTAGTATTTTCTTCCTGTTGATTTTTAAAGCCCAGGATTAATAGGAGACAAACAGAAACATAGGAGTGGGTCATCGAGTACTGTCCACCATCCCTGGAGACAGCCACACTGTAATATTCTGCTTACAGGTGTACTAAACTATCTCAAAATTACTTATGAATTTTGTCCCATTCTTTTTTCATAAAAATCTTTTTAAACTCTCTCCTTTGAGAGGAACTCCTGTTTAGCTAGCCTAGACTTACCTTTGAGAAATTCTTATCAAGTGGTCTTCTCCTTAAGTATTTCTGCAGTGATATCATGCCTCAGTTTAGCCTTCTTTCTTCTGGACTGAACAAAGAAAGGTCTTTTAATTTCTCATTGTAAGAAAACTTGTGTATCCATCAAACCTATTGTCCTTTCCTCTGTCTGTTCTAGCAGAAGTTCTGCTTTCCTGAACAGTGCACATCAGTATTATAGTTATGACCCTACTAGTGACTGTGACTGGAAATATGTTGTCTGATACCTCTGAGTGTTACTTATGCCTCTCTAGGATTTTTCTATATGTGTTACTAATGGTCAGTCATAGTATGATCACTCCTGTAGCTGATCACGAGTATATACCCGCATCTTTATCTTCCAGGATATTTTCCAGTTGACAGTTGTCAAACTCTGAGACAAAATATCTGCCAGCACTGCTAGAAGAAGTAACTTTTTATCAGAATGTTTTTTCCATCTTCAAAAATCTTTATAAGACCTATGGGCTAGCCATTACTGCAAGGGAAACTAACCACTTGCGTTTCTCTCCGTAGGAGTATTCATTCAGAATACGCATATCCTGAAGATGTCAGTCTACTCAAAGATGCTCCTTTATACAGTGGGAATGAAAATAGATGAATTCAAACATATAGGTTAAGTCGATCACCATCTGGAGGAACCAGATGGGACCCGGATGAGAGGTGTCAAATGAGGAGACTGTAATAGTTTGGCTCCCACCAACTGATCCCATTATGTACCCATACAGTCCCTTCTTTGGAAGATCTCATTATATCAGCATTCTTCTTTAGGATGTACGACAAAATAAATGATGTTAGATCTCTAATCTTAACAGACCTCAAGACCCAAGACTGGGATATGTTAAACACTAAGTCTGTGCTGCTGATACTCGTTAACTTTAATGAGTTTATTATGTTCCATAGCCATCAGCACACACCTGTTTAACTGATATTCTGATGACAGTAGTTTACAAGGCCTTTATAACAACTTCCAGATGTGCACACTCTCATTAATATATATATATTGAAAATAAAGGATGATCCTTAGATTGACATTGTGAAGTGTTTTGGAAAGCCAGTATAACTTGGCAGTTCTGCATTATCAGTGTTGGTGGTGTTGTACAAAAGATGGTGTAAGATATTGCAGTGACTTTATCTTTTCCCCTTTCTTTAATAAGAAATTTGTTATTGTTGCACATATGTACATAGTGCTGCAACTGGGATTTGGCTGAAGAATTATGGTGTAGAGTTTAAAGATGTGTCTTGTGGTGAGTTGCAGCTTGCAGCAACCTTAGGGCTCTGCTCAGGTTCTGCACTTCTAAAGCACTTCTAAGGGAGATACCTTAGACTCACTGTAAACACCTTATTTTGCAAGGACTGCAAATATGTTGCTAATCAGAAACAAGCGTGTTTTGGGGAAACACATGATCCCAAAATATATGGGGAAACATGGATCATTGGAAAGCATGTAGTCGTGTAGTTACCTTATGTGCCAACATTACCCAATATTTTGGGACTGTTTTCCACACCTTTCTTTCATTTCAACAACAGCAGCAACAACAACAACAACAAAAAAAGCAAAATTTGTATCCTGTTGTTCTAATAAAGAGCCTTCTTTTTTTTGTTGATGGAGCTGTGATGTCACCTCCAGCCAGCTTTTTCTTTATAGATGAGATGGTATGTCTGAAACATAAGCCAATCTTTTGACCATCTCACCCAGGAAATTTCCTAATTGTTTTGATAACAATAAAAACACATAATTGTTTATAAAATTTGCTTTCTGTCAAGTTTTTCCTAAAGGATGACAAATTCTTATTTTAACTGTAGTAATTCAGAATATTACATAAAAACCATTCTTGTGCTGACCAAAAAACAGCAGAACTCACTGAAGGCTTTTGTTTTGGTTTGATTTTTTATGTTTGTTTTATTACTTTTGAGGGAAAACATAAATGACAGAGAAGAGAATAATTTTTGTAAGAATTTGGGTTTACAGGGCTGGCAGTTAGAGCACTGTGAGAAGACATTTTTACTTATGAACTGAGAAAACTGTTCAGAGTTTGTCATTTGAGAGGTGTAGTGCTCTCTGACATTCCTTGAGGGATGAGGATAGGGAGAATTATACAGTTTGCATCAATGCTTGTAAGATTCCAGTGGTGAGACTCATAAGAAGAAGAATGTCTACCAATGATTGAGATAATTTAGACATATTCTAGGAAAGAAAAATTCATGAAAGAATTAAAAAATGAAAGAAGTTATTTAATTACAATATTTAATTATTACAAGAAAGTTCAATACAAATGATGTAGCAAAGGTCAAGAAACTTGCTGGGGAGAAGATCTGTTGTCTGTCAAAAGAATATGAACTAGACTGAATTCTGACCTAGGTCTGTAATGTAGCATTACTGGAGAACTATGTGATGCTGGATCTCATTATTGGGAATAGGACTGCTTGGGAGAATGCTAGTGGCTTACAATACTTTCTGCTTCTCTTTCATATTCTCTGTTCATATTTCAGCTTGCCCGTAGTCATAAGTTGCACACAATAGTGCTATTTAGATGTAAAAACAATTTACTGTGTGTTTGTGGCTAGCTAAGATGATGCAAATGCCTGTGAATTTTCTTTCTGACAAATGAAGACATCTGAAATATGGACGCTTACATCTGAGCGAGTCAACCTTACCCTCTTCATAGTCAATGGAGATGAGGTCAGTGAAGCCCAAGTGAGATTAGTTTCATTCTGAAGTAAAAGTCTAGAACAGTTTCCACTGATCATAAGGAACTGATCATAAGGTAAGTGTGTTGGTTAGTTCAGATAGTGAAGTGTCTAATGTAGACATATGTAGTAAAAATATGTTTAGGTAAATCTACTCCATATATTTCAGCTGGGCACAGATAGGGGGAGAGCACAGCAAAGGAACCAACTGCCAAGCCTGCCCTCAAGGGCGGAAGATTGATTCTGGGCTCTTACTGAAGGGAGATCTTGTACATTCATTACATGCTCCAAATTAAAAAGGATGCCTAGGCAAAAGATGTGTCGTGACAAGAACAGGAAAAAAACAATTATAACTTGTACTACAGTGAACATATTTCAGAACTCTTCAGAGTGCATCATGGGGCCCAAATTAATTATAGTGCTGAAATGGCACTATAACAGAGCCATCCTGGTTAACAGGATGATGCTCTAAAATTTAGTAATTTCTTGTCTGTTTATCTTCCTGTCTTTTTCATTACTCTCTCCTTATTGGGCAGCAGGTCATACTATTTTGACTTCTTCTGAAATATGCTATTAAAAATGGTTAAATAACAATTGTCTTCAGTTGCTTTAGCAGGAACCTATTTCCCGTTTCCTAACTGAGCACACATTGGTTGGAAAGGACCTCTGGGAGGTCTCTTCCAGTTTCGTATTCAAGGCAGCGTTTACACTGAGTAGCTTAGTGAAATACTTTACCTTCAGATTTCTTTTTTCTTTATGTCCAAAAGGAGCACTTCCTGTTTCAGTTTACAGCCATTATTCTCCCAGTGAAAAGTGTGATTTATTCTTCTTGAGAAACTTTATGTAGGTCTGGGCAGGCTGCTGTTCTCCTTGAACCACCTCTTTCCTATGCTGAACAAGCCCAAATCTTCCAGCCTGTCCATGCAGGACAATTGCTCCAGCTCCTGATCATCTTGTTGTCTTCTTTCTAAATACACTTGCTAAAGGGTGTCTTCATCTTTCATGTTTTAGAAGGTACCAAATTGGGTGTAAGATTACATATGCAATTGAATAAAGGGAAAGAATCACTCTTGCTAATTCAGTTCACGATGTTGTTGGTCTTTTTGCTGCCAAGACATGCTGCTGACCCAAGGCTAGCATATTGCTAACCAAGAAACAAGACTTACTCAGAAAAGCTGATACTAAAGGTGGTCTGTTTCCAGACTACATTGCTGCATTGGGTTAGCTCAACCCAGGTTCAAGACATTGCATTTTTATTTCTTGAATTAATGAGACTTCAGAGATATAATCCCATTAAATTATCCTTAGAAAAATGAAGATCTGATTCCACCTCTTCTCAAATAATCAGCAGAAATGGTTAGGATGGAAAAGCAGAAATGGTTAAAAATAGAACAACCACAGAATAAGAGTGGACAATCAAAAGTAGAAAGGAACCTAAAAGCAATCTCTTGGTTTAATTCAGCAGTTCACAATTAAATATTTAAAGCTAAAGCCTGTAAGTTTATATCCACAAAAATTCTATTTTCACAACCAAGTCCTAAAGGAAGGAAAAGTTCTTGGGCATGAGAAGAACCAAACTGTTTTTCTCTTTTGACACAATCTGTAAATAACTCTTAAAAATAGCTTTGATACACTCATATATCTTTGATACTCATAAAACCATCTGGAAAATGGGATTTGGAAATATATGTACCAAAATTTATCCCAGAGCTGAATCTCAAGAGCATTTTTAACCTGCCAAAGGACAGGGAAACTTGGGAAAAATCATCCCAGCAGGCATAATCAAAACTTGTTGAGTAACTGTGCTGAAAGAAATTGCATTGCAAATGTATAAGTATCAAATAAAACAAAAAACTATCTATCTCAGACTATCCTAAGCACTCAGTGCACGTATTTGTGAAACTATACTTGTCTTTCTAAGCATCTTTGCTTCTGTTCCAGTGCTTTTTGATTCTGACTTCTGCTTTTTATCAAGATACTGTATATAATGTCTTTGATGAGCGGTGTGTCTGGCGTGTATTAATTTGTGCAATAGCAACAATGATGTAACTTGATCTCTAATTTCTTAAATCATTACACCCGACAAACAGTATTTTCCAAATCACTGAGAAATTCTATTAATGAAAAATAAACAAGGGAACATTTGAACAGTTATAGTATGATGAAAACAGCACAAGAAATAAGAGGTGAAAATAGAAAAGGAGAGCAAAAATGTCTGATGCCTCAAGCCAAATACGGCATTACATAGTGCTTCGCTGCCAGAATGCCAGACACTCCTAAATAATGCAGAAAATAAATTCATGATATATAATGTAGACTTCAAACAACAGAACTCTTACGTTTCTTCCCAAATTAAAGTAGTTCACTCGGAACATAACTGTCTGGTTAACCTGACTCAGGATATCCAAACCAGTCTCCTGACCCAATCAAAATGCACTAAAAAAGAAGTCAGAAATACAAAAAGCTTTCTATATGCTCTGTTAGGTGTCACATTATTTTATGTGCAACACTTTCCTGACTCAACAGCTGCTTGTGATGCCACAGTACCAAAACATAACATGAAATTAGTGTTCTCCAGTCTCTAGCCATGTCCTGTTTCTTTCAGTATGACTTTCGTCCTACACCAGTGAAGTCAACTGTGATATGGAGAAGGCCTTAAGCTGGTGATTGATAAAGTACACATAGTACTTACATTTTGCTCTATATCACGAGTATTGGTATAAACCACTGCAGAGCTGGTGGTATAAGGAAAGGACATGCGATGCAGTTAGTTGCACAACAGGCAAAAATTAGGCTACACACTTCCTTTGTCACTGGGCATGATGAGGAGGGAAAGTATTTTTTATTATGAACCCTAAAAAACTGCTGTGTACACTTGTGTGATAAGAATAAAATGAAAACTTCTTTTGTAGCTGTGAAGGTAGACTTCTTCCATGTTTATTGCCATCGGAAAAATTTATATACCCTCTTTAATTATCATTAATACTTAAAAAAAAATACCTCAGTGAAGGAATAGAAGAGAAAGTAGCTTTAAAAATTTATTATTTCCATCATCTTCTATCTGTACTTCTTAATGCTTGAACATCTTGATAATTCTCCTTTTTTTTTTTTTTTAAGATCTTCATCTTTATGGTAAGCTACTTATGGTCTTATGTCTTATGGTCGTAGGTTACTTACGATCAACTTAATTAAAAAATGAATTTAAAAAATCATGTGGCTTGCTTTTAACTCCTTATCCTATTCCCTTTCAGAATTTGTTTCAGTACATTTTATCACATTTACCTCACATGCTTATATTGTCTGACATCGGGAAAACATTTCTCAGTCTTTGTCTTTGACTTAAGTATTTTGCTTGTATTTTAAGTAATTTGTCAAATCTGTCATTTTTTGTCTTTCATTTTGACTACTGATCAGTATTCCACAGTCATTCCTATTGATATCTCTGAATATATATTCTGTTGTATAATATTGACTTGAATAATTTCCCCTGTGTTTGACTGAGCTGTACTTTCTGTGACTCTGTCATAATGTCCATTGGTCATACTCATAGTGAGTCTCAGGAGCTGCATTTCCCATTGCTTTTGAACTATCATTTTTATACATGACCTTGGGAAGCCCTGTTTCTGTGTTTGATATCACAGTGGTTTTGGTGTGTTTGTGCTCTTGGGAAATGTAGTATGGTGTGTTACGGTGATACACTCTATCAGTTCTAGTTGTAGATATTTATTACTTATAGTGCTATGTCCATCAGAGCTTTCTCTGTCACAGAGATATAAAGTCCACTTCTGTTTTCATAGAACATTTTAATGTAGTCCAGTCGCAGGACAGGCAAAGAGGTGACTACTAGAAAGATGAAGAAAATCATCAGCAGTGTTTTCATTATTCCTGCTCTTACTGTAATTAACATAAACAAAAGAACAGTAATAGAAGTTTTTCATGTAAAGTTTTTAATTGCTTTGTTACTCATCACGTGAAAACTTCATGCTAAACTGTTGTAGGTTGTGCTAGAAACACTTCTTTAAATATGAACAGTATAAAGAGATGAGCTTCTAGAAAACAATGGAGGTGATGGACAATATAAGAAGACAAAGAAAAGTGCAATCCTTGACATTATGAGGTGGAGATTAATTAGCAAAAAAATTAGCAAGAAATCTCTGAAAAAATTGTTACCTTAATCTGGAATTTTGATGTGCAGTTTGTTGTGCCTCTCCTCAGCTAGCAGTATACTTCCTACCACAAAAAAAATAAGTTGTTTGAAACTTTTTATAATAGTTTTTGCTTCATTCGTCTTCAGTTTAGAGAACAGGATGTACAAGAGAAGCAGGACAGACCACTACCTGTATCAACCAAACTACTTTTACCACAACGAGACCTAAATCTTTTTTTGCAGATTAAATAAGCATAGATATGTCTAAAAATGTCTAGACAGGACTTCCTTTTCAGAACTTTGGCAGTATTGTGATACAAAGTAAAATTTTGGTATACTTTTTAAAAATTTCATATTTCAGAAAAGGAAGGAAAATTAAAAAATTTAATGAAAGTGTTTAAAGTTTGAGTTGCTGCGTTAAAAGCAATAAATTATTGGCAGTTCTTCAAAATTGTTTCCACACCTGGGGGCCCCCTCTTACTGTAGCTGCTTAATGTCCTTGTTCATAAGGGTGAGCTGCTTTAAGGTACCTGCATAGGAAGAGGCCTACCTGCTCCTGTGGGACACAGTTTGGTGTAATGAAAACACCTTGAATTATGACAGGATGGGAAATAGGCAATGAGGAGGTCTTCAACTAATGTGAAGTCTATGGTGGGTCTAAAGAGATTATATATTTGAGTAGACAAAACTGCCTTTATTCATGGATTTGCTTAGGTAGGCTATAGATAGAGAAGAGAGTTTTACTTCTTTTATTACCCCCTCACCAGCAAGCTTTGAAGAGGAACTCAGCTCAGCTTTGCAGAAGGTATTTAAATTCATGATTTGACATGAGTTAAGTAATATAAATTCATGCCTGCCTCACAGATTTGGTGTATATCATGTACCACAGCACTATTCCAATCTCCAAATAACTGTTGCTTTCAAAAATGATAGCTTACTTAAAAAAAACAAAAAACAACAACAAAAAAAACCACCACAAAAATCTTATTTTGTACACAGCCATCTGCAAGGCCTCCTGCTCACATTTTCCTTAAATTCTTGGCTAAACAACAGAAAACAATAACCTCATCCAAATTCTTGTCCTTGAGAGCCTTTCTACTGACTTTAGGTGTTGCCTTTGGCCATGGTGAAACAACATCTATTAATACTTACCTTTGCTGGGAATGTTGGCAATACATAACAGTAGATCTTGTGCAGCTTTGACCACAGTAGTCAATGAAACAAATAAAACAATCCAGTATAGACGTATTCCTCACAAGACTTCCATCCTTTCAGTGACAGCCTATGTGCCTGAAGTAATTCTTTCTATGAAATGCTGTTTCGTATATGGAGTCTGTTCATCTCTTCCTTCTGAGACTTACACATACAGAAAGTTTCAATAATTGTGAAGTCTGGCTCTTGATGAGTAATGTGACTCAAGCAGCTGCCCTTTAAGTAAGAGGTTGTGATTGAAAAGGCATCTTCTTGAAGCAAGTAATTGGAACTATCTGGCCTCATTCTAGAAAGTTATGGTAGCATGCTGGATTTTTGTAGGAAACATGAAGGGATGACAGAAAATATTTTCAGATGTGGTTATGGACCTCTGAATGCATTTAGAGAAAAACAGAGTTCACAGAGTTCCTGCATATTGAAAACAAACATACTTTTCCACATATTTCTGTATAAATGGAAAGTATAATGGATTTTATGTCTTTTTCAAGTGGCGTTATTCAGGAAACATAATGTTACAATGTTGAATAACTGCAGAGAATTGCAGTTAACACCAGTATACGATCCATAGATCCATTCGAGCTCAAGATCTCTGTGTCCTAAGCTCCAATACTTACTTTAAGAGATGACAGAAACCTTGTGCCAGCCAGTAGCTCTGTGTTAGTTTGGATGGAGTGTTATTTCACCCCAAATTAAATTAAGTGTTGTTAGAGAAAGAGTGCTAAGGAGGGGAAGAAATGAAAGAGTGACAGATGCAAGAGATAAAGGATGCAATAGACAAGAGTTAGCTGGGTAACTGTCCTAATGATTTGTTAGCAAAAGAAAAGATGAGTGCAAATGTGGAACTCCTGTATGGTGTATGACGGTACTGGGTAGAAAGACATAAATCAAAGTAAGATTTGTTCTGTGTCTGATTGTTATTTGAACCTCTGTGTACATTTTGTGTCTACGTAATGCTAGGAGCTAGTGCAGTTGAAATAGACTAATTTATGCAGGCCATAGCAAGTGGGTGATAGGCCTGACATTAAGTACGGTCACTTTTGACCTTCCAACATGAATAACCAGGTAGAAGTTTCTTACTTGTTTTACTAAGGTCAAGGTATGAGGCTCAAACTCAAGCTCTCAGTTCTTACAGCGAGACTCTGCTAAGTGAACTTATAAACACTGCAAATTGGAAGAGTAGCATCTTGAATGTGATAAAGTAGCATAGAATCTGCCTGTTCTGCTTAACCTGTTTTCCTTGGTTATAACACTGCAGACTGACAGTTTCCCAACACTCATCTCTGTTCAGGAGCTCTGTTACTGAGGCCTGACAGAAGAGAGCCAAGAAAATGTGTGCAGTAGTTAGAAAAACAAAAAAGACACTTGAATGCAGAAAATTATGGCTTTGAAAAAAAACAGAGAAAATGTTATAGACCTAAGTAACATCAATTTGTGTGCTGACATGCAGTAAATCTCTTCTCAAGGCTCAAAGATTTTGCTAATTAAAACACATTTGAAGGAAAAAAAAAATCAGACGGACTGTTACTCCAGACTTCAGTAATGCTAAACATAAGGCTAAAGTCTTATGTTTAGCAGGGAATGGCAGAATAATGGGAAATATGTGCAACTCCATAAGAATCAAAAAGAAGGGAAAAAATGATGTTACTAATGCATTTATTAAGATATATTCTTACTATTAATTACTTTTTAATGTCTGGCAGAGACTGAGAAGAGGGCTGTATGATTGAAATATCTTTTCTATATGCACTCATAGTTTAGCTGAAGATTTGGGACATCAGTGCAACCTAAATGATAGTCAGTAGCAACAGGACAGAATTGTGGTGGGTTGATTCTGACCAGCAGTCCAACACTTACTCAGCAGCTCCTTGGTAGCAGAATGAGAGAAAATAGGATGTAAATCTTATGAGTTGAGATAATGATAAGGAGATTACTTCAAAATATCATGGACAGTACAGACTTGAAATGGGGAAAGTGAATTTATTTCAGTTAAAATAGATTTAGATAGTGAAAAACAAAAGCAAAAATTAAAATGCTTTTTGTTGGTCCCTTCCTTTTTTTGTTACGTAGAAGCTCATCAAGGTGATCTTCCAGGTGTTATAGTTGAACATGGAGATTTGCTGTATTTTAATGTTCTCCAGAAGACTGAATGGACAGATGAGGGAAGAATCATGAAGGAGAACGCTGCAGATCATCATGCAGACCATATGTGGTCCCCATATACCCTGAACTGTCCAAGAAACAGATTATGTTTTCTGTTTCTATTCAGCGTTTATTTGAAATTTATCAGTTCTGCCAGCATATTTTAAGACTCTCTGAAAATTTTTCTTAGATTCCATGCAGTATCATTTTTGTTTTTCTTTAATCAGTGTGTGCAACATCAAAAAAGACAAAGGAAAAAGAAGTTATTTGTTGGGACAGCCAAGAAAGTGAAAGAACTGGCCAAGCTGCTGACCTCTGGGTTAATTCATCCCTTTAGTATTCCAAATGGGCCTGTTCCCTTGTGTGACCACTGCGATGCCTTCTTGAGCCTTTTGCCCTCTTATGCTGCCTCTCATAGTCTTTGTTTTGTTTTGTTTTTTTCCAATGAGAAAAGCAGAAAGTAAGTTTAAAAGTTTTGGGGAATGAGTGAGATGAAAAACATGTTATTTATTTATTTCCAGTTTGCTTCACCAAGGAGAGAAAAGTAAGTAAATGACAAATGGCCCCATGAGAATTTCACTGTTGTTAAAAAGCTATTTTTCATTAAAAAAGAAAAAAAATTTAACATCTGTAATTGTGCTTTAGTTGATTTTAAAGAGCCTGCTCTAGCCAACTGGGAGCTTTCCCACTGATTTCACTGATTTTGGATGGGGTCTCTCATGAGCTAATGACGTGTTGTTGTTTTGGTGTTTGTTGAAAGGGAAGACAGATTCTGAAACTTTTCCTCAGACTCATTATCCTCTGCTATATTTTGTTTCTGCATTTCTCTGATGAATGTATGTGTGACATCAAAAGGGACTAGGAAGAAACGAGTATGAGTTTACATTTCCCTTTCCCAGAACTTGCATGGTAACTTCATTTGTTGTCTGTTGTTTTAATGTGTAGCAGGCCAGCATTCACGTTGCTTTCAAGATGGAAGTAGAAATTTTCATTATTCTATAGAAAATGTTTTCACGGCAAGATCCTTTGAACATTTTCCATTCCAGACTAATGGAGAATACAAAAAAGCCATGGGATACCATTAGAAAACCTGATTTCATAACATCTTGAAAAGAAGACTGTCTTCTTTTTAATCAGTTTTCTAGAGATCCTGCTGAGGACCCCTCCTGACAGTTTGTCAGCTTGTCAAAAGTAAATTTTCTTTTGCCTTTGTTCCAGTGAAGGTGGAGCCTGTTTTACAGATGGTTTGGTAAAATGAGTAGGAACCCAGAAAGAGAGATAATTATTCCTAAGTGACATTTCTCATTTCTGTGGGTTTTCTTGAACAGAGGAGACACTTTAACATTTGGTTCTAATGAGAGGAAAGGCTCATTTTGTATCTCTGTCTTATCTCCCGAGAGTGCGTACACTCCCACTTTACTTTCAACTCTTCAAGCAGTTTTGTTTTTTATTTCTTAAATCCAAAATGCATTTTATTTTGTTTTGGCATTTAACTCCAATCAGTATCCAGAATCCTGGCTACATGAAAACATAATTGGACTTAGCTGTCTCATATAAACCTTTCACAACAACCTGCAGAAGCACATTGTTTTAATGATATCATTTCTTAAGGTTAATCTGTGCTGGGTGTGAAGCATTAGGTCACACTGTACGTTTATTTTCAAGCCCAGGAGGTGTGTGGGAGGAAGTGTTCTGGGGCTGAATGAAGTAGACACACAGTCCTGGCAAAATGGCCAGCATGAGTCACAGGTGAGAAACCGTTGTGGTACTGAGGAATTTGAGTGTAGCCACTGTCACTGTTACCTCTGTTTCAGGAGACTTCCCCTACCCACGCTGTACTGTTCATATCTGACTCATCCCCACTCAGACAGACCCAAGGAGACTGTTGAGCTAAGGGGGAAGGAACACTTCACATTTCTAGGGATGCGCAGCTCACAGGACGTAGCGGATCTCTTTTCTCCTTCAAGATGTGTGCAGCCAAATTAGAGCAGAAGGAAGTAGAATTAAGTAAGGCTGTAACTTCTGACCTTTGATTGTATATCACATTGACTACAAACATGCTGCATTTGGAGCAGCCAGGTGGGTTCTTGCAGTCAGAGCGGTTTCTCTGTAGGCTTCTCTGTCAGACAGTGAGAGGACTGGGCCTCCTCTTTTGCCTCACTGAAAATCCTAGCTTTCTTCTTACAGCATACTATCCACAAATGGGTTGAGAACGTTCTGACACTCGATGATGAGTGACTCCTCCTTTTCTCCTTCCTTTAAAGGAAATGTGGTCTTCAACATTAAATGACTCAATGACAGCTACACAAAGGGGAATTTCCTTACTTTCTTGTGTTCAAGGAACCCAGAGAAGTCATGTGAAAAACCTTGCTTACCTAGCAGACCCAGCAGAGTCTTGAGAGTTTCCAGCAACTAGTTTGAAAATTATAGGCAGTAATGGTAAAGTCCACTGAAGAACCGTGAGAAAATGGATACAGTTCTATGTATCTAAAACACTTTGAAAGAAAACCACAAAGACATAATCTCTGCTAATTTTGAAGGGGAACTCAGGCAGAACAGAAGAGAAATGGCCACTTCTCCATTTGAAGACCATGATTCATTTAGCATTTCTTTTCTCCCTCCTCCTTGTATCATCCCAATGTCTTATTTAAGGAAATTGTTTCTTCCTTAAACAGAGTTACACTCAACAGTTTGCTATGTCCACTAAACTGTGAATTTATTTTGATCTAATTGCTGAACTCAGGATGTCTAGAATGTTCTGTTCTCCTCATTTAAAATATTCTTTTGCTACATAAAGAATCTGTAGGCTTCAATTTGTGAAATATACTCCTTCTTCTTGACAAAAAGACTACATGGTGTTGTGCTAAATGGCGCTCTGCCGTCTAGTATTGGCAAAAACAGATCAGAACAGTTTTTAAGGAAGAGGATATGGCTGAGAAATAAAGAAACAGAGAATCATGAGCTACATTATCTCTGTGAGAAAGAGGATTTTCATCTCTTCCAAAGCCAGCTTCCTACAGCATGTGTGATCGGCACCTGCCAAGCACATGGAGCATGCATGAAGGGAGAGTTTTTTCAGTATTTAGTGAATAAGCCACTCGTGAAAGGAGACACAACAACAGTGTACTTATTCAAGAAAGAGACGTAACAGAGGCAATGGCATGGCAAATGTTCCTATTCCTCTAGTGTAATTAACCCATAAAGAATGCTCTTCACTGCTGTGGCAGAGAGATGCGTTTTACTTCACCTGTCCATGCCAACCAGGTAACTGCCATATTCCCTGGCTTTATGGAAATTGAGCTGCAAGAGGTTGGACTCTGCCCACAACCACATTTCTCATAAGTTACTGCATTCCTAACAAATGCCATTCACTTCTGACTTGAGACTAATACATATCAGTAACCTAGATTTGGATAGCACAGCATTTGTTTTAAAATTAGACATTAAAAAATACCTTCAAGACTGATAAAGCATTCTATCCACTTTTTTGTTTGTTTGCTTCAATGAATATATTTTTTTAAACATATTTTTGTTGTTTTAGGAATACTTACTCTGTTCACAAGATGATTTTTCTGGCCTAAGCAACAATGTGACTATGCATTAAGCTCATTAACATGGATGCAGCGGACAGCAAAGCTGAACTCCAGCTTTGCTGCTGGCAGTCTCCAAGAATTCCTACTTCCAGCAACCTGACCAGGGTGCCCTTTAACTTTCCCGGTAAACATCCAAGATTGTGCGCCATGAGGTACACTTAGTAAAAGATGTAGCCAGCAGAGGGCAATGAAGGTCAGATTTTGGTGCGATTACGTAAAACTGTCCCAAAGTGGTAGAAAATGTAGGGCAAAAAGGTCAAACAAATGCATGTTGTGAACTGTTGCTATATATCTACTTCTATTAATTTTTTGAGACCTAAATGAACCCTTGTGGTTGTGAGATCTATAAACCTCCTTTTTAACAGCTGTGTTAAACAATGTAATTCCTTATTTATGACAATATAGTTAAATAACCTTTTCAACAGGGGGAGAAACCCTAATTAAAATGATGCTCTCCTAAAATAGGACAAAAAGTTTAAGCCAATGGCCAATAAAACTGTAACTCTTCCTATAAATCCTGTTTTATTGGTCTGTTCTGGAGAGTAGTTGTTTTGTTTAACTTGATAAACAGGTCATTTTTTCCCAAGACAATTAAGTGCCTGAAAGAAAGAGAGGGAGGACTGGAGAAGTCAGCTCTTGCTCAGTTCACAGAAGAAAAAAACTTCTTTTTTCAGTCAGATGCAAATCTTTTTTAACACAGATTCTATCCAACATACTGGAAATAATGTGAGCTTACGGTAGAGAACAAAATTTTTTAACTTGGGTGACATCTGCTAGGGGACATAACTCATATCTATGCACTCAGGCAAGCAGTTGGTGCCAAGAAAGAACAAGATGTAAGCGTTATTCACCTCTAACAATATGGATGACCTCTTTTTGAGCCTAATTGTTGCTCTTTGTAGCAGATATTTTAAAACTGATCTCTTGGCGTTGCTGTGTTAACCAATGAACAGCTTAATAGCAGGAAATGCCTGGAGTGTTAGTGGGAAATTGTATTTATTTATTCTGTGGAAGAGCCTGAAGGAGCCCTTCAGCACTGGCACCATATTGCAGCTCTGTTATACTGCACAGGAAGGCTCCTGTGCACAGTAGACCTGGGTTTTACTGCTACATGTGTCACCCCCACTCAATGATCTAGAGTATGTCAACTGACCTTTTTTTTACTGAGCTTCCTATTTCAAAACTGCATTAGTAATTCTGCTTTTCCATGGCTATAATTTACTGCATGGAAGCTAGGTTGTGTTTTGATGTTGGATAGGAGAGAAAAAAAATCTATTTTATGAATGTTTTAAGTCCAAAAGAAAAATGCTGGAGTATTTGTGTGAAAAATGCTGGGGTACTTGACTAGCTCCCAAAATTTCAGCAGAAAGCTGGCAGCTGTTTCTTAGTGCAGTTCCTGCCTGACCACTGAGAGACTGAGCCTGGTATGGAAGCTATGAAACCCTGTATTAGAAAGAAAACGCTCCTTTAAAAGAGTTAAAAATGGAAAGCAAAACTGTGTAATGATGGCACAGGCTTGGAGTGCTCAGGAGAAAGAGAAGCACAGTCCCAAGAGTAAGTGGAGGGGTGAGGGACCCACCTGCGTGCCCAGAGAAGCTTCCTGGGAGGGGACAGACTGCTGGTGGTAAGTGCTGAGTGTTCCTGGCCATTAGTACCATCATTACAGCTAAAGTTCTCAGTACCTGTATGTACTTAATTCAGGAAGAACTCAGGACATGTTACACAGCGTCAGACCCAATAAGGAGATGTTAATAAGTACCTGTTCGTGTATGAGGCAACTGCTGCTGCTGAGCTTTTATGATGTCTTGTCAGCTAACAGCAAGGAGCCCAGCTGGCGCCGCTGGGACGTAAGGTGGGACCTGCCGGCAGTGATGGCAAATATTTGACTTGGTGCTGATGGGTGAGATTTCAGCCATGGCACTCTGGTCCCTGCCAAGTGAATCGTGGTAGAGGCAGCATGAGTGCTTGAACCCTGGTGATCCATGTTTAATAGTGGCTGACTTTTGACTTTCACCACTTTGTCAGACTGGGTCCCAGGCAGCCCAGTGGAGGGTGTGAGCACAGCTGGGTGACCATCACCTGGAACTCCGTGCCCATGATGGGTGGAGGAAGTGCAATCAGTGAGCACAGGAGCTGTAGCAAGTCCCAAATAAATCGTATTCATACACTTTAAATATTGTATTATTAATTTTTTTTTTTGAGGCCAGGGGGCCCAGTCCATACTTCCATCCTGTGTGTTCCACCTGTATGACAAAGGGAACAGAAGTGAAGACAGAAAAAACAACTGAAGGCATGTCAATATTTGCCTTTGTTTTAACAACCATTATAAAGCATTTGTGAGAGCACAGCTGAAGTGCAATCACAGAACGGCTCTGCTCTGAGCTCTGTGACTGCTTCCTTG
Source organism: Pavo muticus (assembly GCA_016647715.1). Lineage (NCBI taxonomy): Eukaryota > Metazoa > Chordata > Aves > Galliformes > Phasianidae > Pavo > Pavo muticus. The sequence goes on along the minus strand of JACDJE010000312.1, from coordinate 2,740,954 downwards.
AGAGCAATGAGAAGCTGTGCCCACAGGGACGGTGTCCCAGGAGGGGACCACAGGAGGGTGACAGTGCGTTCCCTGGCATGGGGACACACTATATCTTTTTTTCCTAAATACAGGCTCCCAGGTGTGTAGCGGAGGGCAGCCTGCTTCCGCTTCCCCTCTTCCAGGGCTGGTTCTCTCCTGAGTCATCAGGGCCAGCTGAGGATTTCATAAACATAAGGTTGCCCCAGTTAGCTGCAGCGCAGTGTTTTAATGGAGTCGGGGCACTGTAATGCAGCAGCACTCTGCCAGGCTGATGTACTCCGCCAGTGCAGATTAATTGAAATCAGTGAGCACAAGAGTTGCAGGCAAACTGCAAATAAATTATATTCAGAGGCTTTAAATATTTCATTTATTTGATTTTTTGAGGCTAAAGGAGTTTGGTAATTCAGTCTCCTATGTCCCATTCACAGCACAGACTTGCCCGGCTACTCCTACCCCTTTGAGGGCCGGTTGTAGACCTTAAAGAAAAACCCTGATATTCATTGCTATCCACTCAGCTGTTCAAAATAAAAATCCCTCTCTCCTCACCCTTTGAATTAATCATCAGGGGATTTTCTTTCACTTTCCTGTCTTATACTGTAGGAGGAAGAGGAAAATGCTGATTTTTTTTTCTTTTTTTTCTTTTCCCCTTAGCTGTTAGTACAACAGAGCAAACATGGAAGCACTCCTCAAGGAAGGGCCAACTTTCCTTAGTGTATCTCCCCTCAGACCTGTTTCTTTCATGGTGACTGTCATCTGGATTTGGGTATAGCTTAGACATCATGGCTGGAGGGTCTCTCCAATGCACGTTTCATAATTCTGTTGCTGTTAAGTGATGAACAAAAGCTTGACATCCTGTGAATTTATGAGAAAAGTGTTGAAAGCATCAGGAGGCATATTCAGAAGAAAGTGAAAGTTTGATATTTTCAAGAAAAGTAAGATTTAAAGTTTCAAAACTTGTGACAGAATCGCAAATGTTTGAGGTCTATTCCTTTCCCTACTGTTCTTGCTTTGGCCTCAGTGAATCCCAGCCACTAGTATTTTTAGAAGGGGAGAGTAATTTCTAGTGCCCTCTTACACCCAATGAAAAAACTCATACTCTTAGTACTCTTATTCCCTCTGAAATATCTGATATTTGGATTCTTGGCTCATAAGATCAGAGATGCGCATTTTAAATGGTGGAGCAGAAAGTAACAGAATCAATAATAGAATATCACATATGAAATGAAGTGTTGATTCTTTTTTTGTATTCAAAGATCTGGAAGTGAAAGTTTAATTTATTTTGTGAGCCATTTTCTGCTGCTGCAGTTCCAGTAAATGACATTCAATTGAATAAAGTAGAACAATGAAAAGACAAAAGAAGAGTTGGTCGTAGAGGTGAATGACATTTTTGTGTTTTATACAGTAAAGAAATAGGATGTTGACAGTGGTGAAGAAAACTGTTGTGAGGGAACAGATTTTTGCAACTTTGAGTTTTGCACTCTTAAGGAGTAAATGCTTGCTGCTATAGGAGAATCAGCTACAGCATTGTTACAGCTTTCAACACGGAAGTTGTGCAGTTTGTGGCTGGAGAAAGCAAGACGTGGAGGGGTAAAAATATTTTGTAACCATAGCGCAGTACAGAAGTAGGAAGTGAATTCGAGTTTTTTACACCTAGAAACATGCATATGCAAAAAATACCAGTTTGTTTGCAAGTAATAGGAATTTGTTTGTTTATAAAATTCCCTGTGATCTGATAGAGAAACCAGCAATGCATGCACTCCTAAAAACCAAATTGTGTTCTCTCAATAGTGTTAGGCTTACTATGTCTTATGATGTAGTTTTACACTGAAGATTTTCATGTTTTTACAGTGAATTAGAATACATCCTTGCAGCCAGGAGCTATTTCCCCCCTTATTACTAAAAATTCAAAAATAGATTGGACATTTCAATTTTTATGAGAAAGCCTTAAACCAAAAATTGGAGGGATCTGGTAATGAGAAATGTACATTGAACTCATGGGCTCTCAGCCAGTTCTGCACTGATCTTATTTCTTCTCTTTCCTCTCCTTTCCCATCTGTGATGAGCTGCTCTCTCCTTTCCCGTCTTTTCCTTCTTTCCCGATCTTCGTTGCTCCAACCATAAGGATGGCCAGATATGAAATGCTGCCAGTCAGGATTCCCGAGCTTCAAAGGGATCTCTCATCGGCTGTGACAAAGCCTCTTTGTGCAGCTCTTGGAGAGTGGCACTGGCTGCTTCTGTGCAGTCAGGGAACTTTGGAGCTTCTCTTCCCTCCAGCCTCTCTCTGTACCATCTGGAGGGATGATTTCTGTGTGTTTCCCCCAAGGCTGCAGGTGAAGTACAATTGCAGTCAGTGTGGTGTTCTGCAGGGACACAGCATTCTGCGTGACTGGATACAAATAAACCAGCCTTTGCATTTTTTTTGGTGAGGAAGTCTCTCCCCAAAAAGTACGCTTGGCCTTGTGTTTTGCCAGCTCAGAACAGTCTTAAAACTACAGGAAACAATCACTAAGGCTGTACTGGAAATTCCTTACCAAATGGAGTTCAGTACCACCCTCTCCATTTAGAAATTGCCTGTTCAAAATGGGTACAGTAACAGAAAAACTGTGAAAAAGAAAATAACAGAAGTAATACTAAAATCTTTTAAGTATGATTTGAATGGAATTCCAAAGCTCAGGAAATACTACTGTGCTTTCTGAATGGCATATAGGATTTTATACAAGATTTTACAGGAACTGTCAGCTCGATTTCACAGGGCTTTGCTCTAATTTCCAATATTCTGCTCTGCGAAAATGTGAGTGCAAAGTTCTGCTATGCTGACAGGTCAGGTTAATACCCACTTACCTAGGTGCAAACAACATGCCAAGTGCGAGTGCCAGGAGGAGGTGACTTTTCTTTGAAGAAGTGATATAAGATGGGTGAGGAGGCAATGTAAGAGCAGCCATTGTGAGTCATGTCTCTGCTTCCTTGAACTCAGTGTTTTATCAGCTAGAGCAGCTAGTCGGGAATATTTAGCTAGCTATTTCGTTGTTTAGTTATAAAAAATAACAGTGGGAATCTTTCTGTCAGACAATCCATGCAATGCAATGTAGGATCCACTTTCTAGAATTTAAAGTAAAGGAAAACCCAACAAGTTGTACTGTGAGTCAACTTTTAAAAATACCACCAGATGCTCTAAGGAAATGCTCCTGGAACATTTGACCACTGAAAAAATGTCCTACTGAGCGCAAGTACAACCTTTTTACACCTTGTGGATGAAAAGGGGAACACAAAGACACAAGTAAGGGCAGAGCAGGGGAGCGAGGAGAGGGAGATACTTTTGCTGACTTAGTGCTGTGCAGTGGTTACAGGATGTTGCAGTTCTTTGTCCTTCACTGGGCAAAACTCTAGCACAGAGCATCTTTTATTCAGCATTTAACAGGACCGTGGCTGCAGTTCTGGGTGCTGCCAGTCTGACACTTCCTTGTGGCAGAAATGCTCTAAGGATAACACAAGCTTACCTTGTGATAATGGGAAATCCTTTTGCAAGCTGGAGAGTAAAGCACTCAGAACAGAAGAGATGCTCTGATGGCCCCAAGGTGATGTCTCCCAGAGCAGATGGAGAGGCGAATGCACAATGGCAGCAGTATTTTACAATAATTTACGTGAGAAGTAACAGAATGACAGAACATGAGGCTACAGTGAAAACAGATGAAAACATTCTTTTTTCTAGTGCGAATGGCAGTGGAATGTTATCTCCAAGAAATTGATTGGAGTTATGTGTTTGGGGGACTAAAAAATATATCTGGTTTTATCCTTTCTTTGTCTTTTCTTTACTTTTTTTCTTCAGCCATCATTAGCTTCTCCCTAAAAGGCAAAGCTGATTCAGAAATAGAGGATATGGAAGACCTATTAATTTTCCTTATAATACATCTCACTGTCCAAAGTGACAGTAAGCTTTTCCCTCTTGCTTTCTCTGTGACAATTGGGTGAAAGGCAAAAGCTGCAGTGTGCTACCTTTGTATTGTAAAATGGCCAAGGACCGTTGTGAAGGTCACAACATGTAACGTGTTGCTCAGCAACACCTTGAAGCCTAGGAGTCTCTCACCCTGTGACTCAGCTAGTTCTGGGCATGTGCCTTGGCCAGCTCCCAGCTCTGCAGCAGGACTAGGGCATGCACCAGCCCCACAGGCTGTGCCTTCTTGCTGTGGGGAGTGGAGGGTGGGAGGGCACCAATGGCTGTCGTCTCCTGCTTGAGCAGCTGGGAGCCAGAACAGACAGTAGGCATGGGGGGAGACGTGTGCACAGAGTGCGAGTTAGATACAGCTTCACATGTTTAATTTTGTCATTGCAGCCAAACTAACTAAACACCACTGTACAGAAAAGGCTGAGACATACAAGTGGTTCACAGCAAGTGGGGTCAGAGCTTCCAAACAGTATTCTTCTCTTCACCTTCCCTCAGAAAATGTAAAGTTATTTCCAGGTAACATAACATCGCCAGGCAGGGGAGTTTCAAATACCTACAAGACCTCTGTTACCCAGAGTGGTGTGGCCCAGTAGAGCTGGCTGGGACACCTCTGGGGGGCACCACAGGAAGGAGGTATAGCACAGCTGCAGGGCCCCAACTCTTAGGACCTTCCTCTACATTTACAAATAGCCTGGGAGAAAGCAACAAAAACCTTTGCTGCTTTTGCCTCCACATTAAGGGAATGGAGTGGGAGGCTGGAGGCATGTAATATCTGATTCATGTGGTGTTCAGTACAGGGGAGCCAGGAGTTATTACTATCCCCATGGCCTAGGGCAGCAGAGGAATCTTCTGGGAACTGGCTGCAGTGGCTGCTGTGGTCGAGCTATTTAGATTTAGACATGGCAGTAATGTTCCTGTGGCGCACAGTGTTTTAATCCGGATCTGTAGGTCTTTCCTATGCTGACCTACAGATCTCTGTCGCAACTAATGCAAGTCCCTTCATCTTTCGGTGCAAAAGGTAGCTCAATAACCTCCTGCTGCAGTGTTGCTCTTTATTACAGGAGTAATTGCCCTGACCTAGCAATTCTGATGCCTTTGTGTTTGCTCAGGTTTTGCACACTTGAATGATAATGCAAACTCAAGCAAAGAGGTATAAACCACTGAGCCTCCTGTATCTTTTTACAAACATAATGTCATCTTGCTGTCTCCTTTTGCTCTAATCTGTGGGACTCCTTGTCCCACAAAGGCCTATGAACCTGACCTTGGAGATACTTGCCTCAGGTCTCTTGTGGTGTTTTTATTGTTATTATGTTCACAGTGACAGAGCCCCTTTCAAGACTCTGTCTGAACTGGTGGCTCCTTTTGCTTGCAGTACTCCAGCTGCTGTGTAAGGGCTGACTTCAGGGGCTTGACATGGTCTCGCTAGAGGCTTTCCTCCATGTGTCTGCAGTTCCTCAGTGTAATTAAACATGGTCCCCCTTGTCTCAGCCACAAAACTGAATGTTCAGATTGAAGTCTGACACTGAAGTTTTTCTAGGTTTTGTGGTAAAAAGCTCATCTAAATAGACATGAAGGAGTATGATGGCAGGTGGAAGGGCCTCATGTCCCAGTCAGAAGAAAGAACACAGCATCTATCAGGCTGTCCCAGCAGTGCCAGTGGCCCTATATGTGGCGGGTGATATCCAGTACCAGTGGCTGCTGCTCCCCTTTGGTCTGAGAGGGTCACTGTCTGGGGTATGGGACACATTAAGCACACGGCTTAGTATGGGATGTGTACAGAAGGAAGCAAAGGTAGGGAAAGAAAGGAATCAAGCTATTCATCTCCATTTCTAATTGTTTTTCTGGCTGAGGGGACTTCAATCCCCTTCTATATATAGGTTTATATATGGTGGTCTGTCTACTTGTGTGTATGGAGACGTATGAGTGTACACAGAGGACTAGTATGCACAGAGGTCTACGTGCCAGCAACTAGAGCCAGGCCTCAAGCCATTGTGGTCCATGTGCCTGTGTGCCAACAATCACAGCGAGTAAGAATACATGTACTGGTGAGTGATGTCTAGCAAATACTGTGCTGGACTAGCCAGCAAGTAGGATAATTATCTTAGGAACCAGATTTCAAAGCAGTCGGCAGATAATTGTGTCTCTGTTTGTCAGATCTTGGCTACTACAGACACCATGAGGCCCAGGGCAACTGCTGGAATCAATATGGTGCCTGGGGTCAAATGAAAGTTCTGTGTGTGTGTGTGATGTGTGTGTGCAAATTTTCTGTGCTGTAATTTTATGACTAATCTTCTATTGTTAACCACAATCTTATGAAAATGTGCTTTGACGGACAGCATTGTAAACAAAAAGCTTATTTCTCCTTGCAACTCCTCCCTGTTTTACGGTCACCCACTGTTAGCAGCAAAACCTCACATTTAAGTCTTACTCAAATGTCCACATCATTTCAGTGTTTAATATAGCTTTCCAGTATTTTCATAGCCAATTTGGTCCTGAGAAGAGGTGTTGATCAACCAACAGTTAGACCTCAAAAGTAAGAGGAAGGCTTGGTGTACACACACCTATAAGTATTGCTTAAGTTCTGTATGAGGCAGAAAGTGTTTCTAACTGGCTTACATGAAAGCTTAAGAATGCAGCTATTCAAAAGCTGCTGTTTTTGCCTAGTAGGGGTTTTTTTTTTTTTGGTGGAGCAGGTCCAGGATAAAACACATAATTAAAACCTGTCATACATCAATAACTTCAGGGCAAATAATCCAGGTAGGTACTTTGGTTTTACTAGCAGGTAAGTGGGTAAGCTTGGCATTTCCTGTGCCATAATTCAAATTTATGGCAGCAGACTAATTTGTATGCCAGATCCTGTACAGAGAACAGTAAGTTTGGTGCCACAGCTTTACTTGAAGGATGATTCATATCAGACTTATAAACATAACACATTATCACATCAGATGATGTCTAATATCTGTCTGCCTTTCTTAGAAATGAACAAGAGCGGTGAGATAAGGACTGTAACAGAATACCACTGATTTCAGGAAATCAGCTCTTTTTCACTGGAAACCAAAAACTAGGTTTTTTTTTAAGCTTATATATTTTTTACTGAAGATCTATCAGGAAATTATTCTTGTACCATGTTTCACATTTAATGTGGTTTTTGGAAGCGATATCCTGTGGTCTTGACCTGTCATACCTAAAATGGAAACACTGAAAAGACATAACTACAGAACTCTTTTATCTAAGAAGGATAGATGATAGGTGAGTGCCATAAAACCAGTCAGGTACAGAGTGGGAGTTAAAGTAGCTGAAAACAGCTAGAACATTACTGAGAGATCAAATCAAGCATAACCTTGATTCAACAGAATTGACTCATCTCCAGGCAGATGCAAGTTATGAAAACACTATAGACTGACATAATTTCTGAAACTGAACAGATTCTATCCATCTTGTGATAAGAGAACATTGAAAGAGGGAAGCTGTTTTGATTTATTTTGACTTTTAGTTGAGGCACTGCCATTCATACAATTTTTTATCCTAACCAGGCTGTTTTCAACTTCATACATGCATAGAATGTCATTTGGAAGAACACAATCACATTTTTACTTTGCTGTTCAGCACTGCCTTTGTCGCAGTACACATTTTTATGGGAGATGAAATTATTAATTCTGTCATAGGATTTTCTGTGTTACATTTCACAACATGGTTTCATAGAAAGGGGCCAAATTCAGATAAAGCTGTCTGTACTCTGTGTGTTTCCAAATGCTTGACTTTGCTATTATCATCTGTAGATATGACTGTGCCTGTGTAAAAGTTTCAGGAATCAGAAAGAATGAGGCTGCCCTTAGATGGATCTGGAGCCAGAAGCCCTGGTTGGATGATGCCCTCATGGGCAGGAAAGCAGGAGACAGAGCTGGAGACTGACATCCCACAGCATCATTGTGGCAGGGACTGAAGACCCTGGGCTGAGTTGAAATGAGGCTCCTAGCCCATGGCCAGGGATGGGAAGGGTAATCAGATGAGGCTGGTAGGGCCAGTCAGGCACTCAGGGCTCTGACAGTATTTTTTTTTTCTTAGATTTAATGGGCAAATAAATAACAGCTAAACTCTGCCATTTAACCTTCCATGGCATTGAGATGTTTAAATTTGTCCATGGACCTATGACAGAGGAAGGAGCAAGTTGTCATAGACTGGAGGAAGACAGGTAAATTGCAAGAGCCATTTCCATGAAGCAGATCTGTAATCAGCCCCGATCTCCGGAATCTGTCCTAGGGAGCATGGGTTTTTCTCTTATTTTTACTCAAATTCAACCACTTCTTCCGTGTTCTTTTTAACTAATACACAGTCTAATTTTTGTATCTTGCACACTCTAAGTCTCCCTTCTACTTGCCTGTTCTTAGCTGGCCAAGACCGTTCATTTTCTCAGAAACAAATCTTCACACCAAGGCTTCTTATTGCCATCCCATTTTTATGCAATATGTCTGAAGGTAACTTGCCCAGCTTTTTCATCTCAGCCTGCTTTCAGACACCTGCCTCATCTCTTCTCTAGTCCCTTGCTCTGAGTCCCTTTACCTAGCTAGTTCTTTCTCTTCCATTCCTGTCTTTTTTTTTTTTGGACACTTCTCTTCTATCCTTGTTCTTCATTTTCACTGGGTATCAACAAGTGCCCTGTATGCATCCAAGACAACTCTAGCTATGCCCAAAATAACTTTTATTACGCAATATACAGCTGTATCCAACTCAACTACAGTATTAAAATATCAGAATAAGGAATTCATTATTGTAATTGAGAGAAAACAGTCATCAAGGTGGACTGGACTGAATACCAGTTTATTGCATGAGTTATTTATTAGATGTGCCACATAAATTAATTCTTTCCTAAAGAAGGAGAGTCAAAGCAAGTGGAAAACTTCGTAGTGTTGATTTGTTGATTCATCTTCATAGAAAAGGGAGGAAACTTAGAGTGGATTTCCTAATGATCTTCTGCAGTTAGAACTTGTCTTTTTAGATTGATGTTTTTATTATTTGCTGTTAAACTGTCCCTAGACAGTTTCTTCTTCTTCTCCTTCATCTTCTCCTCCTTCTTTTCTTCTTTTTCTACAACCATGAGCCATGCAACTGAAGTTGCAAGCAAAGCAGAAGTTCAAATTACTCTTCAGACTTTCCATGCTTGCTTATTACTCTCAGAATTAATAGTGTAAAATTATTCCCATCCCTGGAAATTGTATTTTTTTTTCAGATGTTTTAAGTAAGACCATTGAATCTTCTATTCAGAAAGCTGATGGACTAACAGGACAAACTCCAGTGCAGAATGCTAGCTTAGTCTTGTGTCGTCCTTCAGTGCTTTCACAAATTACACTGACTTGTGTTTAAAGGAATAAATAGGAGTTTTGTCTGAATAAAGGCTTCATCTAAGTAAAGACTTCAGTTGAAGGCTTTAGTCTTACAATTAGAAGCATCTGTTTCAATGTAAAGCTAACATGATTATTGCAGAAACCTTTGATGAACAAAAATTCTCAAGCCTAAAATAAAATTAGTCTTAAACAGATTTGGTTTGCTGCCCAGAGCGTAGCTGAGCAATCAGATTTCAAATGATTCGTCTAACCCTTTATTCAGCTTGAATAATTGGGGGGATTTAAAGGCTAACAACTTTAAACTAAAACATTGTAAGTTTACGCTATTCATCATTATGGGAGGATTGGGTAGTTACAAAAGATTTTTGGTACCTGAGGTTCTGCTAAGTATTATCTCAGTCTTCTGAACCTCGGGAATATGGATATTTCATGTTCCTACACTATATGGCTTATCACCATAACAATTTAAAAAGGAGTCATTTTCAGAATGAGCAGAAACGATAAGGTTAGTCTGCTCATTACTAACCGTTGAACAATATACATTGTATTTCTGCAACAAAATCATTTGCAGGATAAGTTTTTAACATTTTAATAATATTACCAATATTTCAGAGAAAGAAAAAATATTTATTTATTTATTTTTATTGAGGTGGTGTTGAAACTCCTTGATTTGACTGGTCCTTGTTATACTGCCTGAGAGCTCATCAAGTAAGCAAGGAGGGAAAACAGTCCAAATACATTCAGAGGGGTTCTAAACATGCAGATCTTGAATGACATTTAATGCCTTGTCTCTGAAGTACTGTCTTCCTAGCTAGACAGCTAGGGTACATGTAGTGCCCAGTATCACATGTTTTGTATGTTTGCAACATTTAAATATTTGTTCCCTCTCTCCTTACTCCGAAAATATTTCTGACAAAATCAGGACAGTCTCACTGTCCATCAGGGATGGTGACGCTAGGTTAACTGTAATGTAAAGTTTGATTTATTTCTTCTGTATGTCAGTTTAAAAATAAGGATAATATCGTCAGAATTTTGTGAATTATTATAATAATAAAGAATATTATGCCTTGACAAAAGTATGAGAGCAGAAGAATTATGTTGATGTAATTCAGTGCATACTATCAGTTCCAGCCAACAGAGGATGTAAACCTATTGGATATTCACTACAGAGCCCTGAGATTTGTCCTTAGCAAAGTTCAGTCCCATTTCATGTTCTCTCTCTATATTTATATCTCACCCCAAATCCACTGACTAGTCCTGGAGAGTCTCTAGGTACATCAGTAGAGTTTCCTGCTTGGCTGTATTAGTGCAGATGTCTGAGCTGGTGGGGTTATCTGGTGCCAGCGTTAGTTGTTGCTGTGTTTCTGCTGTGGATGGAGCTTGACTACACGAGTATCCTTCCTCAGTTGCATTACAGGGCTGAGCAATGGTTATGCTGTGGAAGATGTGGACATTAGGGTTTGGTCGATGCTCGTCTAAACATGAGCCAGCAGTGTGCCCAGGTAGCCAAGAAGGCCATTGGCATCCTGGCTTATATCAGAAATAGTGTTGCCAGCACGGGCAGGGAGGTGATTGTCCCCCTGTACTCGGCTCCAGTGAGGCCACACCTCGAATACTGTGCTTAGTTTTGGGCCCCTCACTACAAGAAAGACATCAAGGCCCTGCAGCATGTCCAGAGAAGGGCAACAAAGCTGGTGAAGGGTCTGGAGCACAAGTCTTATGGGGACTATCTGAAGGAACTGGGATTGTTTAGTCTGTAGAAGGGAGGGCTCAGAAGTGACCTTATATCTCTCTTCCGCTACCTGAAAGGAGTTTGTGGTGAGGTGGTGGTCGGCCTCTTCTCCTGCATAACTTGTGGTAGGACTAGAGGAATGGCCTCAAGTTGCTCCAGATTCAGGTTGGATGTTAGGAAAAATTTATTCTCCGAAAGAGTGGTCAGATGCTGGAACAGGCTGCCCAGGGAGGTGGTTGAGTCAGTATCCCTGGAGGTGCTCAAGAAACGTTTAGATGTTCATAGAATCATGGAATCATAGAATGGGCTAGGTTGAAAAGGACCTCAAAGATCATCTAGTTTCAACCCCCCTGCCATGAGCAGGGTCACCAACCACTAGACCAGGCTGCCCAGAGCCACATCCAGCCTTGCCTCCAGGGACAGGGCATCCACAACCTCTCTGGGCAACCTGTTCCAGTGTGTCACCACCCTCTGAGTGAAAAACTTCCTCCTAATATCTATCCTAAATCTCTCCTGCGTCAGTTTAAAACCATTCCCCCTTGTTCTATCACTATCAACCCATGTAAACAGTCATTGTACAGAGACATGGCTTAGTTGGGAAATACTGGTGATAGGTGGATGGTTGGGCTGGATGATCTTGGAGGACTTTTCCAACCTTGGTGATTCTATGATTCTATGCTGCAAGATGGGACCTGGGCTAGGATACATGTGTACTTTGGTTCATAGCAAGAGGTGGTCACTAGTAAGATGTTTTTCACATTGTAATAAGTGAATTGGTTGGATGGGCTTCTATCCTTTCTGCATTTAGGAGGAAGCTTAGCCTTCACAATCCACAAGGATTTGCAGGCACTGGGGTGGAAGCAGGAGATGTCAAAGTGTGGATCAAGAAGACTGGCAGTCTGAATGGTCCATAGATCAGGGCTGAGCCCTACTAGCCTAGGCACAAGCCTATCTTAACTGGTAAGCAGAATTATCTCCACTGTCATATTTATTTATATTTGGGCAAATTCTGTCAGGCATTCTAAACCAACATTTTATACTTGCCTCTGGGAAGATGTTGAAAGCTTTCAGCTCCCATTAAACTCATGCTTTGCATAGGTATGGTTAAACCTTTAGTGCACTTTTTACTTCCCCAGTCTTAGGACAACAGGGAATAAATTTTCTGTGGTCTGCAAAAGTATGATGATTTGTTACGCTTTGTCTGGGGCTTGGTACCTGGGCATGCTCACCAGCTTATAGGTTTTGATGAGTGCACACAGCCTTCCTGCTGTGCACCTTTATTTCCATGAGGAAGGAGCCCAGATGCAGTGGGCACACCCAGGCTTTTCACCTGAAGCAACAGGGATTGGATGCAAAGCACGTACCTGCCCTGTAGTCCAAAGGACCATTATAGCAGAGTACAAGTGACTGGCACATTTATTGTACTTTCCAGCCCTGCTCTTGTCCTTGCCTATGACCAAAACATTGTTGCAGGTTCTGAAGCTACAGATAAGTTCCCTGATAACTGTCTTTAATGCAGCTTTCTGCAACATGCAATGGAAATTGTATTCTCTCTTTACTTCTTCACATCTGGTATACTCTGTTATTTCCTTGATGGTGCTTATAGGCATGAAGAAACAAGACCAAGTTTGCAGAATTTGTGTAGTTATGTTCTAGTATAGCCTAGCGGATTTTCTGTGGACAAGTTTGGATATGGAACTGTTAGATCGGTAAGAGAAAAAGCTCTAAGCACGTTGTTTGTGTTTTCTACATTAATCATCATTGCCACCCACATCATTAAAAATATTCCACAAAACTCTGTGTTAGATAACACTGTATGTGGCTAAGATACAAATTCCTAAATTTTTGGTTAAAAATAAAGAACAATATATATATATAGGTATTATGTCGTTAGTCATGACTGTTTTAGAGCTGTTAAACTGTAGTGAAACACCTGATGAAACAAAATGGCTTTTCTTTAAATACAGTCTCTTTTTATTCCTTTAAAAAGTTTAAGATTAGAAGAGGGAATGTCGTAGTAGGAAGCACACTCAAAAGGGACTTTTTGCACAAGCGAGAAGCATGGCATAATATAACACCAGGCTGGCTTATTTTGTTGATTAATGACAAGTTGACAGCTCAGTTACAAATGGTATGTGATACTGAAATGGTTATTTGTCTTTTTCCTTTTCTTTTTTTTCTCTATTTTTTTTTCACTTGTGCTATTATACTGGTTAACTGGCATTTGGAATTAACCAGAAAGGGAAAAAAAATCTACAAAGGAAAGAAAAAAAAATGCAGTTCAATTGAGTATTTCCATCTGCTTTCTAAACTTCTAAACTAAATGAATTTATGTATGATCAGTATTAGAAACTGTGTCAACCATGTCAACCAGACTTGAAAATACACTGCTACATATGAAAATATCTACACAAAATATCTCCCCACACGAAACAGTTGTAGTTCATTTAATTCCTTTGCCTAAGCCAATAAAAGATGATATATGCTGCGTCTTTCTGAGGAACAGCTCCCACTGAAAACATTTGTTCCAAGTGCTGGGGACACTGCCACAATTCCCTTTGGGGAGATACACCTTTCCTATCTGCCCAGTTGCTGAAAATGAAAAGCTGCTCCTTCAAAATGGAGTTAGTAATTACAGATCCCACATTCTGCTATCTAGATCTGAAGAAGAAGTTGTCTCCTAACTAAAATTTAATGACAGCGTAACTTCTGTGGTGAATTTCTGTTTCCTAGGCTGCTTGATTATACTCTCATTTCCTCAGTTTTCTTCTACAACGTTCTACAACAGAGTATAATGTGGGAAGCTAGGCAAAAGTGATAATTGTATTTGATTAGAAAGACTTAAACACTCAACTGTTGCAGAATCTCTGCATTCTCTTACAAAAGAGACCAACGGTGTACTATAGACTTGTATTTTGTTATCTTTCATGTTTTTGAATGAAAGTGTAATAATCTTCTTTGTTATGTGAGACATGAGGAACATAATTCTCAGTTTGAAATCTTTGTTGGAGATGAAGCTAGGAGATTCTTTTTCTGATGTTTGTTACACAATTCCTCCTTGTGACACAGTACTCTGCTTTCCTGCTTGTCCAGCTGATTTGAATTATGATATATCTTACAGATTTCTGTGGAAGGCTTTATTAAATTAGGAAGTGTTCTTCTCAGGCTTTATTTTATAGTTTCCTACTTATGCCTTTTAGTTTTTGACTCATTAAAATTTCCTGGAGTACACTGCAGGTAGATACACTATCTAGTCCAACTGCACAGAGCTTTCATAAGAAGTACTCTAAAGCTGTTTACGCAACATCCTTGCGTGGTATCATTCAGCTATCTTCTCTTTTGATGTGCATAGTACATTAGAAGATGCTGAGTAAATAATTTCAGCTCTTTGAAGTGCTAGACTTATTTCCATTCTGCAGATGGAAATCACTGGAGCATAACAGACAAGCACTCAATTACAGTGCAGCACTACTTAGTGTTGAAATTTGTGTGAGAGAGAACTGTATCACCGTGCATGTCCTTGGTGCAGTTGAGGCCTTGGAGCACACTCATAGTGCTAGTAGGGTGACGTGTAGAGAATATACCCACACCACCCTTCCACTTCCATGTTTTGTTATTGTGTCTTAACCAAAGAAGGCAAAGTTTAGCAACATGTTTCCAAGGTAAGGGAAGGTCTTATCAAAGCTTTGTTTTATTAAAGCAACTCTATTAATCTTGGAAGTGTTTTATATGTATTTTCTAGTTGTAAGCTGTTATAAAGTGAATTTTCCTTGCATTTATAGTACTGCAAGACCATAGTTTCAGAGGTGTCTGCATACTTGTTACGACTTAAGAGGAAGTTACCTGGAAATAACCATATGTGACAGTAGCCTGACTGGCTCCTTTTGTTGTCCATGATTTTCATTGCCCTGAAAGGCATCTGGATCATTCTCCAACTGCCATGATCATTTCACTTACAACCTCTTCAGTTACTTTTCAAACATGTAAACTGTTGAGGCTCAGAGTTTTCCAGCTGCTTGAAGCTGAAAAAAATTCCTGGCACCATATATTTACCAGAATCATTAATCACTGATGGGGAAAAAAAAAAAAAAAAAAAAAAAAAGACCAGAAACACAATGCTAAATCCTTGTTTGGCTACATCAGATATTTATGTAATGGGTGTACATTGAGCTTTATCAAAGCACAGAGGTCTGAGCTTTGCTTCAACATATAGACATTAAATGATTCAAACACTAAAAAAAAAATAAATGAACGTATGAATGGTTGTGTTACCAAATGCTTCTCTTTATTCCCATCTCCATGGAAGTTCTGAATTAAACTACAAGCTGTTGCTACTAAATGGTGAACACATCTGCTTAGTCCAGAAAAGCACTTCTGCATCTACGATCTCTCCTTTGTGATAACTGTCATAATATTACAGTCTGCTCTTGCAGCAGCAGGAAATGGTACTCAAATTTTGCCTTTCTGCTTAGCCCACATAGATATTTACTCAGAGATAATAAGAAAATACTTCACAATTATGCTAGCTGACAGTCTATTATCCCTTCAAATCCATACTCTCTGCAGAAGGGAAAGCTGGAAGAACTATTTCAGTCATTTAGGGTATATGTTTCTCTGGCACACTCATAATCTGACCAAAGCCATTATTTGGAAGTCATTTGCACTCAATCATTTTCCCTGTTAATGAGAAGTTACTGAATCCCCCAAACATTAATCCCATTTAGGAAAACACAAAGGCAATCTGTACCTTGTATCAAGCAATTATGATTGCATTGAGCTTGAGGAATTCAGTCATTTGTTGGAGGTTGTTTCTCCCACAACAGACCTTCTAAATAGAATTACTAAGTCTTTCAAATGTTAATTTGTTAAGAAAAATATAATGGCTAATAAAGACAATTAGGTTTGTATTGTAAATACTGGACTGCTGGACCAAAGCTGCCATGGCTTGAGAAGAGAGCGTGGCAGGAGTCTGTGCAATGACTGAGGCTGGAAATTGTCTTCCCTACCAGAATAAAGAATTATTAGCATATATTAACAATGGTCTATTATGGTTGGTCCCCAAAATAGATGTTACTCAAGTTAAATATAACACAGAGGCAAATAAAATGAACCCTGTGATTTCTTTTCCCTTTGCAAAAATGAAGGTTATGCAAGTAATACTGAAGGTCTGAGGTTGCTAATGAAAGAGTAATATGATGCTCTTGGAAAAAAGGGGATTTAGAGATAAGAGCGTTATATATATAAGATTTGTTCTTATAACTCTACATAGTTCTGCCTGTGCCTCAGCAAGAGTACCTTGTTCATTACTGGATCCCAGACTTCAAGGTGTAGGTAGACATTCAAGGATGTAGAGCAGAGAAGAGCAGTGCAAATAAGTTTAGAAAACATTAGTTTTGAGGAAAAGTCTAAAAAAGACTAAAGGGCAGTGTTAGGTAGTGTAGGACATAACACTTAGTTGGATATTAGGAAAAATTTCTTCTCTGAAAGAGTGGTCAGGCACTGGAATGTGCTGCCCAGGTAGGTGGTGGAGTCACCATCCCTGGAGGTGTTCAAGAAACATTTAGATGTTGTACTGAGGGATGTGGTTTAGTGGGAAATATTGGTGATAGGTGAATGGTTGGACTAGATGATCTTGGAGGCCTTTTCCAACCTTGGTGATTCTATGATTCTATGATTTGGTACATGAAAGGTGCTTTGAAGAAGATCAAATTATTATTTTACTATGAGAGAAAAAGAAAAACAATCATTAATTTTTAGCTAAAAGGATATTAGTGATAGATTTGTTTTGAAAATCCTTGTTATAAGGTAATGAAGAGTGAAAGAGGTAGCCAAAGAATACTGGGAAACCTCTTTCACTTGGTGTTTTTGCAGACTGCTTGGAGATACATTTTTAAGGGTGATCATAATATTTTTCACTTCTCTATGTCCAAAAAGAACGTATACAATCTCTTGAAGGTATCTATTTGCAGATAGTATGGGCAAATTTCTTTTTAATTAGTTTTCCTCATCTCTGCTTGCTAGAAAAATGTCTAGGCTGAATTTTCCTCATTTTATTAAGATGGTACTCTGTCATTGCTCTCTTTGTAACAACCATTTTATTCCCCAAGAGAAATGCTCGTAAACAACCTAAACAAACCAGAGAAATCCATGAAGCCATTTAGGAACAAATTTGGCTCTATGACTAGATCTAATTTTAGGTGCTCAGTGTCCCAGGTGGTATGGAAAACCACAAGCAATTTTTTTTTTCCATTAGAACCTGGATAGATATTTATAACACCTGAATATGTCAGGGGAGTTATTCATTCTTCAGCTGCTTGATAAATTATTGCAAGGACTTTTTCTTAGAGTAGTTTATTCATGCAGGTCATTCAGAAACTTCAGTTAGTGCAGCATGTGTTTTGGTCATGAATATCAAATAACGTTCTCTATCCTTCCTCCTACCCTTTTTTTACACTGTATTCTGTTATTATCTACCATGCAATCTGATGTACTGGTTTTACTTTATTAACTATACATGCTCATGTTTTCAGCTGGTTCAGAGGTTTTGCTTTTCCATGCAATTCTTGTGTAGCTGTCGTGCTTAAATTCTTACCCACCAGATTTAAACAGCCAGACTTGAGCAAAAAATAAATAAAAAAAAAGGCACAGTTCTTAGATTTTTACTTCTGAGTTAAGGGATGTCCATGTATGCTCTGGGAGGGAAATGAGAGACTGATACATTTTCTTCTTTAAAAAAAAATAACAATTGGTCACAGATTTTGATTTATTCCCTTTTTATATTTTTCATTCAGAAGACAAATATGGTTTATATAATCATGAAGAAGATGTTAAATGTAAAACAGAGTTTATAAATCATACAGCCCTTGATGTCTACAAGTGTATACTCGTATTCATAACTTGTCTAGTTACATTTGTGTTGCCAGAGAAACTGTTTACTTTTCCTTAGAGTGTGCAAAACTGGACAGAAAATTTTCAGTGCTCACTGCTTCCGTTTCAACCAGAAATACTGCGCGAAAAGTTCTCTATTGTTTCAACACTTCCTCTTTCAATTTCATTTGGAACTGAGGAGTAGAGGGAAGTGAGCAGATGAAATATTAGAGAAGAAAAAAATCACTGAATTTCTCTGATTTTTGGAAAAAACAGAAAAAGGGTTTTTGTTTTTTTTTTTCTTTCAGTTTAGGCATTATGGGAAGTCTGTTTAATTGAGCCATATTTGTATTTCAGCTGTTTGTAATATAGTTGGAAAGAATAGGAGAGGGGGAGCAGCATCTGAGAGGAAAATAGTGCACCCCATGGTAAGGATCAAGTGGATATGTGGTCCCTTGGTCTCTCCGATGGCTATCGAGGAACATTTGCCTGTCTTTCAGACAGAGAAAGTGAATTAAGCTGAACTCCTTTCCTTCTGTTCCCCACAGCACCTCTAAGTACAGGATGACTATGGGTAGCAGGTTTGAATGCTGTAAAACTGGAATTCACTGCAAGTAACCACCTATCAATAGTTATTTCTACTCTTCCTCTGTGTGTATTCTTAGATCACTATGTTGCTTGTTTCCAGGTTTTTCTTAACAAATAACCTGTTAATAGTCTTACTTCCACTTGTTTGCTGTTGTAACAAATCTTAATTATGTATCATATGGAAATGTCATGGAGTGAAGATACGAAACATATATATGTCTGCTCATTTATCAGGGTGCTTTTACGAATGTAACATAGTTTGCTATTACTGAAGCGCTGTTTTTCCCAGTTCCTAACACTGTTGTCTAAGAAATATGCAATGTTATAATCTTTTATAATCTTAGTAGAATACATACTCTGGAAGAAGACCTACTTCCTGCAGCCTACTGCCTACTGCCATCCCTTCAGAGCTGTTGCATTCAGCAGTCTGTCTTGACTCAGGTTTTTGGCATTATTGAAAAGAAAATTTTACAAATTTGGGAGTAAGTATTTGACTCAGGATGATACTATGCCTGTGTTATTATAAGCTTGTCAGTAGGTATTATGCACTGTTAACTGGGTTTTAATTGGCTAAAAAATTAAATCTACAGATAAGACCTTTGGCAGAGAAATTGAGATATAAATATGATCTTCAGTGTTCAAGATGATGTTTGGCCTGTTTGTGCTTCTTCTTCATCGCAAAAGACATTTTCAGCTTCAGCATAGTCTTTTTTTAACCCTTTAAGGAAAGAAAATTGAGTGCGATAAGTAACAGAGTTCTAATTCAGCTGTCACTCATCTCATGGCAATGTACAATGTCACCCATTATGCTCAGTAACAAAAAGGTTGTTCCAACTCTTCTGAAGAGCAGCTGTGCTGCTGTCATTGAAGATGCTTCAGTCTGTTCTCTGTCTCTGACTCTAGGTGACATGGCCAGTTTGTATCTATGTCTGAGTGCCTTCCCTGTTCTCCATGCAGGATACTGGTATCCAAAGTACCTGCAGGAAATGTTCCCTTGGCATAGGCCTGGGCTGGGAACTGCACGTGGACCTCGCTTGTGAAAGTTTGTGCAAGCCAAAGCCATGCCCAGGACTGTTGGTTGAATGGTTCAGATGATCTGGACTAGAGCTTGACTTTGTGCCCTGGACCAGCTTTATGTGTTAGTAAAGGCACAACTGACACATAAGCCACATAAGACCAAAGCATTGGAGCAGTTTCCCAGAGACACTCAAAGCATGAGATAAATGTTTCTGCTCAAGTAACATGTTCAACAGAATTACATCTCTCCAACAATTTAAGCATGTTGCTTCTATTTCTGCAGGCCTCCAGAGACGACATAGCACGGGGCTGGAAACCAAGATCTGTTCCTTCCCTAAAATAATACAAGGACAAAATCTGAAAATACTGTGCTTGCACAGCAGTTAGAAGGACATACTTTGTTTCACAGGTTCTTTAAAAACACAAATGAGAAACATTTTAAATAGATAACCACCGTAGCTAAAGTTTTTAAATGCAAATATATAGAATTTCAGGGCTTGCAGTTCAACTTTAGTTTAAAAATCATGTAATTCTATATGGAACAATGACGTGAAACATCAAAGAAGATGCATGACATGAAAAGAACTCGGATAAAACTGTTCGTAGTTTATAGGAAGAAATGGTCCTGCAAAATCTGATCGGCTGGGTAGGGACTGGATGATCTCAATTTTAAGAATTTGGAGTGACCATGAAGTGGGACAAGGCCTTTCAAATTCTGCATGACCTCAGATGTTAGCAAAGAAGTGTGTTTTCATTGAGTCACTGAAGTTATAGGAGCTGCAGTCTCAGCTGATGGGATTCATTATTGTAATTGTGTCAGGAAGCCATACTATTTCAGAGTTTCATGGTTCCTCTCACACTACATTTTTGGGTTCTGTTTTTGTAAAACTATTTGTGCTTATTATGGCAGTGATTGAGGGTGACCAGGGTAGGACAATGCTGTGGTAGTCACTTGCAAAGAGATACCTTGAAAACTGAAGAGATTTACCTGATTAAAAAATGTCACATGTGCGGCAGTGATTTGTTGGTTGCCACACTCATCAAGCAGAGATCAGGGATGTTGCCACATGAGCACTGTCATTAGTGAGGCCCATGGACCAGCTCTGTGCCTAGGAGAGTCCATGAACACTGTGTGTGGTGGTCAATGAGGAGCCCTACAGGCAAGAAGGAGTTGTAGGCCCTTTCTTCTTGCCTGCTTTACCCTTTCTCCTGGCTGTAGGGAGAAGGACTTTTCCATTTCTGATCCATAGCCTGGGCTTCTCTCCCTCATATAAAGGTCCTACTTTGCTGCTTTTGAGGAAGTGTGGTGGTGTTGATTTTTCTTTCAATATGGTTTAGAATTTGGGGTGAGTATAGTGTCATTTGACGTGAGTGGAAATCCTGGTCTCCGTAATTCCTCTGATCGAAGATTGTACCCTACACATCCTATACATCCCAGAAAGAGGACTAAAACCTTACTGAAGGTTCTGTTCCCATTGTTGAAATGGGACTTTGTGCTAAAAGGAGTTGGGTCAAGCAGTCTTTCTCAGACTGGAGGTGTTTAAGAGAAAGTGCTGGTTCTCATGGTATTTTGCCTATTATTCCACTAGCTGCATAGGCAGTGCATGTGCTAAACCCAGGGTGATCCCTCCCCACATCTGTCTGTCTGGATGAATATCTGGCTTCTGGGGTGGAGTAGGGTCAAGTGACTGGATCTCTTCAAACTGAGGTACTTTGGAGCTTGACTGAGAGCAAGTCTTTTAGGCAGATGGGAAACTTCAAAATAAATAATAATAATAAAAAAGGAAACAAACAAACAAAAAAACCCAGCAAATGCTTAACTGGAATACATCTAATTCTAGACTGTGTACTGTGTTGTTTTTAAGAGAGTGAAATGGGAAACAGTGGTACATGGTACAAAAGGAAATGTGAATAGGTTCTTAGACAATTCCTGAAATTTCTGGCGTAGAAAACATTTTCAAGTGCCGAGATACAAATAACTGCTGGAATGAATATGGTAAATCACTGTTGGTTATTGGTGATTCTAGAAAATTGAAGGAATTGAGGAACTGCTATAGAGGTCATATTTCTGGTCAGAGATTCAGGAAAATGTACCCTTGGTAAATCAAAATATGGTGACAGTCCCTAAAGGAGAAGTGGTTGCTTCTTGCAAGCTGTCTGATTTTTACCTTCTTTTTTACAGTCAGCTCCTTCTAGCAATCTTACAAGTGCAGAATAAAAGTGTGATTTCCTGTGTTCTACTTTTTTTTTTTTTTAATATCTCCAGATTTAATAGACCTTGTTTTACTTTCATTGCTGATACTGGACAAAAAAAACCCAAAACTCACATACATTCATCTTCTATTGCACAAGGGAACTAGGAATATTTTTGCAACAGAGTCATCATTTGGCTCCAAACACAAAAGAATATTTATTCAGCCTTGGGACATAATATTATCTAAAGAGGGACAAGTGATGTTTCAGAAGGTAAGACTTCTCTGTCTCCCAGATTTCTGCTTCTAATTAACTGAAACTCAATGTGAAAGTTCTTTTCATTTCCTTTCTTCTCTTTTTCCTCTAAGTCTGGGAGCACTGCGTACTGCACCAGAGCTGAGGAAGAAGCTTTTTGTCATCAGCCTCTGCAGAACATTGCCATTAGGTCTGGTAACACTGGCACATTTATCACACTTGGCAAATTCCTCCTGTCACCACTGGATACCGTTCGCCTTCATTTTAATGCGTTCTTTTCACTCTAAATAAACATAACATCAATTTTGAGATGCTGCTTTTCTTGTTCAGAAAAATATGACCCAGTTACACCTCTGTAGAAGTACCTGGAATACCTTTGGCAAATACACCTCTGTTTATCAGAGGGACTACCATCTTCCAATAAAAAATATTTCAAAGCCATAGCAGAAAGTTTAGTCTAGTTGACTTTACTTATATAAAGTACTTAGTGAAATGGCAAATTAAAATGTCCTTTATTGCATTCCATTTGGGTCTGGGCTTTCTTGTGGTTTTCCAGAGTATTCATTAGCTGGGGAGATAAGATTTACAGAGAAGTCTTGGAACTAATGGAAATAATGTTTGCTGTGGATGGACTAAAAAGTTAGCACACTCTGATGAGTTACTGAATTATCTCTACCTTCTTCCTATCTGTATTTTGTTAGGCGGTGATTCCAGCTAAGATGTGCAAGTTCATTTCAGACCATGTAGGTGAGAGCTGATGTTACCATGTTTGGTGAAGAGACAGCTGATAAACTCTTGTGATTACATGCCCCTTGTAATTTATTTATTTTTTCTTGGGAATGAGTTGGGAAAAGTTCTCCCACAATTCACTGTGTCAAAAGTATTCGGGCACCTGTTCCCAATGGCAGAAGGGCTGAGGAGAGAGGTGGAGGTGTTTGCTGCAGGGACCCCATCTGCTCCCAGATGTGGGCCTCCCTGGGCAGCTGCAGCATGGAAAGTAGCTTTACTAGCCGAGGTTTTCTGTGGAGCTGACAGCGCTGGGTATTTATTGCCTGTAGGCTATGTCTCTGAGTCCTACCAGCACAGCTAAGCCGTTACACCTTTGATTTTGTCTTGCTTTTGGCTTCTAATTCTTTCTGTTAAGCTTCCAGGCCTTGGATGCTCTTTCCAAGTCATGATTGCTTGTAAGAAGTATTTCATGGTAACTGTAGATAGTTGTACAGCTTACACACAAAAGTGACTGTGAAACCAAATATCTTATGACGATCTGTGGGGAAAAAAAAAAAAAACTTTTAACGATGATTTTAAGACTTCTGCTTAAAATATAAACTAGATTTTCTCTGGATCTCAAGAAAAGTTTGATTCTTCCATACCTATCATGCCACTTACTAGATAACCTTTTATGCCCTTACATTTTCTGGTGTTGATCAGAAGCAGAAGTACAATAGTGATATTTAGAAATAAATGTTTCTCTGGAACTTTTTTCCCCATCGTAATACAGATAAGGAAGTACCAGACATTTCATTTGGAAGTCAACTGTTGCAAAATTTCTAACAGACGAAGGAGATTAAAATAGAGAAGTTACAGATGAAACACTGTTGTTTGGGTGCTTATACAAGCACAGGGCTTATAAACATATCCAGTACTAGATAATGTATTTTAATGCTTAATTTTTGGAAGTTCAGCTGAACCCCCACAAGATTTTCCAAACTGAGAATTCAGATCATTGCTTGTTTCTGAAAACCTTAGCTGTTGAAGACAGTATCTGTTTCTCAAACAAATTTGTGCAGCTACCACTCATCTCCATAATATATGAGTACATGGAATAATTGCTACTCATGGAGGTATGACGGTGTGAAAACTCCGACTGAATCTGAATTTTATTTTGCACTCCATCGCCATGATGATAGCAATGAAAGAAAAGGTGGTAAATAAGTTTACAGTTTTAAACAATGTTAAAATATTGCTGCTAAAATTTCTGTTAGCCAGAGAAAAGGATAAATATACTGAAGTGCTAAGGAGCAACAGATTCACATGTTCTTTTTCTGTGGAACTTTCTAGAAAAGCTGCTAACACAAATTGATTTTATCATTCTTAGAGTAAAATCATAGTGTCTCTAGCATAATGCATAGCAAAGCTGGCAAAATAGTATTACTAACCTCATGGCAGATATTTCTGCCTTCATTACGCATGAAATTAATTTAAGAAAAAGTGAAATGTGAAACCCAATGCTGTGAAAATATTTTAGCTGTTGGTGGAATTTCCAGTGATACCTTATCAATAGTTTCTCAATTCAAATGAGTAGTGTCTTATTTTTTATTCCAAAACACATACTTTTTTGTTGTTCTGAATAATTCTGAACACTACTGAAATTCCAATTGCTGAACAATTCGTAGAGTATCAGTGGTTAACCCTGTGTCAGACTTTGCAGGGCCAGCTGTAAACCTGCATGCAAATGCCATTTGCATGCTGGAGAATAGGGCTGTGATGAATAGTAAGTTCCTGGTAGCTATGCAAATCTCTAGTTACGTGTGTCTGGTGTAAACTAATCTTAAATTAGGTCTTTCATAGCAAAGAGTGGGTTATCTAAGAAAGGAGGATAGTGACATAACTTAAAGCTTGTTATAATGACTTACTTCCTGGTAGATTCTGTCTTTGTGTGTCCATACTATTATTTTTGTCCGCAAATACTATATATTATTAGTTTCTCATCATAGCAACAGTGTGGCATGTGCTTTACTGATGCAGAGGTTTGCATAGAAGTCCCATTGTTTAAGAGGCAAAACAGAGAACAAACTAAAATATCCCCCTAAAAGGAATTCAGCAAGAAGTTATTCCTAAGGCAAGAGGAAAAGAAGGAAAGAGGATGGAAAGGAAATCTCAATCCAGCTAAAAGATGGAAAGATAAATAATGAAAAGTTCAAATAAAAGACAAGGAGCCATCACACTAATTCTTGATTGCTTTTTTATTGGGAAGATCTGGTCTGGAAAGAAATTGCTCATCTGTGAGGTTGGTAGCATGATTAGTTCTAAATGACCCACATGCACAGTCAGTGATGTTACTGTCTAAGTTGTGTAAGAAATTGTTTGCTGGCCTTCAGCCTCACTGGATAATTTAATCTCTTCTAGTGCTCACCATCCCATTTCTTGATGAGTTGCTGTGGGTGTTGGAGATATAGACCCTGACAGGGTAGTAGCAGCCCTTTATGTCCCTCATATGGGGAGGAAAAACTAGAGCTGCATATCTTTGGAATGGGAACTGCTAGGGATCTGCCTTTGGTCCCAGCTTTGCTGAGTTACATCTTTCCTGGTGTTGTATGAAGGATGAGCTCTGAAATTCATGGAATTAAGTAGCATTTTGTTCTTTGTGGAGAGAACTGAAGGTCAAAGTCATCTATATTCTGCACCTGGATTCTGTGAGATTAAACAATTTTGGTGAATGGAGCTGAACCACTGGAAAACCTGAGTTGCTGAAACTTTGCTCATCATCCACTGGGATGTTGGTGCTAAACAATGAGTGGAAAAAAAAAAAAAAGCTTATTTGTCTTACCTACAGTATATATCCTCCTTTGCCACAAGTAATAATCCCATGGAAGTTGGCTTGGAGATTATTATTAATGGCACCTATACAGAGATGAGTACACTCTGTATTTGTGATGTTTCTGTTTCCTCGCTGAGTCCTCTAATTAAACAGCTGTGCAGGGAAGAAGGAAGGAGAGATCACATTTCATTAACATTGGCTTTGACATGCTTGGAGCTAGACAGAGAGCGTAAATGGTACATGTCACCGGTTTAAGAGAGCTAGGAGTGAGGTACAGTATTTCTGTCTTTCACTCCATCTGGGATATAAAATGATGAGGAACAGATTTAGACACAATCACCTCCTTATCCTATTCTTACTTGAGTGCAGTTGTGGATCTGTGCCTTTCAGTGCTCTCTTAAAGGTGCGCTTTTGACATTAGCCAGCACTGCTCGGCAAATAAGCAGTATGTTGATATTGGCACTGTACACAGACTGTTATACTTTCCATATACAAGGAGCAACACAGGCATTTTCAGCTTAGTCACCGTACTTACCTTAATGTGAGGGGAGAAATAAAATATTTGATGGTTAAAAATGTTTATTCTCTTTCTTGAGTACCGTAGAGATTTCTTCAGGTGATATATTTCTTATGTAAGTAATGCAATACACAGAGTCAAAGTCCATCTGTGTAGTCTTTGTCCATGAAATTATGGTGTCTTTTGCGTTCTAGATTTTAAGAATTAGAATGTTGAGAAAGTACTACTATAAATGAGAAAGCAATTTTTTGACCCTTTATCTTCATTAAACATACTTACTGCACATGGTATTTTCAAGGACAGCCTTTTGTGCATATCTCAGATGTGATATATGATTTCTATGTCTATTATTTTATAGAAGCGGAAGTGAAGAGATGGGCGATGTTGTTTGTCTTACTGATCATAAAATGCTTGTACAAGAGGTATTAGTACTTGCTGAATTGTCCAAGAAAGTTTACAGGACACATTCTTGCTCCCAGTCCCAGTTTAGTAAACAAACCTGCTTTCATTTTGAGGGGTGTGTATGTGTGTGTAAACAGAAAGGAAATGTTCTGAAGCCTCATGGCTTTGTCTGAGTCACTGCAGTGTACTCTGCAGCAGCAGAAAGCAATTGTTGCAAACAACTCTGGTGAAAGCTTTTAATAGACACTTGGCCGGATAAGAAAGGAAATGAGTTTTAGAATGTCATCTGTGGTGGTGATCAATAATTTGCACTTTCTTTTTCTTGTGTTTTGGATGAAACATCAGACACAATTTCTTATGATACTCCAGTACTTTCACAAGATTAGAGGGGTTAGCTTTAGAGCCCTGGGCAGGTTCCAGTTGGCACAGCACAGACTGACACTGTGCTCTCAAATAGGCAAATTATTCCTTCTTCATCCTCTGTTCTATACTTCTCTTCTGTGAAATGCTGTTCCAGAGGTTTCATTGAGAAGTGACATGATCCCTCTGATACACAGTTTATAAATCACTTTGTAAAATGCAGTGAGTGCCTTGATTCACTCTGGATTAGAGGTGATCTGCAAATAGCCATGCTCATTAATAACTTTTTTTTTTTTTTTAAATTTCACAGCCAGAACTCACTTTTGTGAAATTAGTGTCTTTACAGCCTATTATTTTGCTGTGCCATGTCTGAGCATGGAAGTCATCCAAGTTTGGTGGTGAGCTTTCTCTGTGGACAGCAAGCAGTCAGAGTGCAGCAATAACAGCAGCATTAACAGTGGCAGGGCACCAGGGAGCATGGGACTGCCCTGCTTCAATTGAGGTGGATAGCAGTTTCTCCAGAACTTGCAGCTTTGGTCTGATCCAGTGGCTGTAAGAAGTCATCCCAGAGTTGATTTTTATAAGCCTTAGTGCAGAGGGAAATGGTACTATCAAGTTGCACTTGATAGTTCCTCTCAACATCTTCTCATACCTGGATTATGATTTTAACAGGAGCAGAGTTATGATGGCTGAGAAAGAATTGTTTGGGGAGTCTGGATGCTTCAGGATATCTAATGAAAATAGTTATTCACAAACTGGAGACAACCTGTTTAGAAAACAATGAGGCAACAACTCAGTTTCTAGTGATCCTGTGGCAACAAAAAATGCATACCCCTGACTTGCAGCCGTAAGTAACTGCATGCTATGTCATTCCTCTCTTTCATTAGCAGCAGCTGAATGAATCCTTGTTGTAGAACAGAGGACTACATTTAGGACTTAAAATGTACACATTTTAGAAGAAATACTAATGAGAAATTCTTAAGGTGCACTATTTCCTCCAAATGTTGGCAAATAAAGAAGAAAAAAATAAAAAGATAGTACTATTTCCCTTGATATCCATGTATAAGGTATAATAAAATGCATTAGATCTCTATTCCATGAGAATACGGTAATTTTTGTAATTTTCTTCTTATCTAGTGTATTTCCTTTTTTGCTCTTGTAGCTTAAGTATTATGCCTTCCAATATTCTGTGGGTAATTTATACTCATCTGTCACTAGAAGTATTTTTTCTTTTTAATTTCTCATTGCTGAAAGACAGTTCATAGGATTATAGTGACCTAATTGTCAGTGTCTAACAAATTTTTTATTTCCTCATGTTAATCTCTCCATATTTCTGGGAACGTCTGCACCACCTGTTCCGAATATTAGGCAACCACTTAGAAAATTACTAATTGTTTTTTTAAATGTAGAACATAGCCTTATTTTATAGACTGTGAGTACTGTGATGCTTCTCAAACCATTAGGGCCACCACATAAAATTATACATTTTCAGTGAGATAGGCTGTACTAGTCTAAGACATAAATAAAATGTGGGGAATGGTCAGAGGAAACATAAATAGAATGTGAGGAATGATCAGGTGGGTGTCTAATCTTTCAGGTTGTGTAGACTTAGAGCACTAAATGCTCCCTGTCTCTAACAGATTAACATTACATTGCCAGGAAATGTGTGTGTTAAGAAGGAATTGAGTGAATGCTATTACTCTTCAGGGGAAAAATACTGAAAGATTACCTAAAAAAAAAGGTGATGTGACAGAAGCCTAAAGGAAGTTATAAAAGGATACTGAGAAATGTGTGCTCAAGAAGACTGGGTACAGGAATTAGGAAAATGTAAAAATATGGAAAATGAATACAATTTCACTGTTCAGAATAGTATCTGGAAGTCTTGATATTTAAGTAGTCATAACATCAGTGGGGACAAATCTCTGTCACTCCAAGATTTATGTCAGAATTACTGTGTGAAATCACAGACAGATTATTAAATATGACAAAAAAAAAAACAAAAAACAAACAAGAACACACCATTCAACAGAAAGTATTGCAACATTTCCTTCTTGTCAAATGTTGTATATATATGTATAATATACACGTTTGCATATTTGGAAGTCTGACTAGCCTGGAAAAGTATGTCAGTATCTGGTCTAAAGTATCTGTTTTCTTTCTGAATTTTCCCAAGACATGGAGCTTTTTACTGCAGCATGAATAAGACTCTTCGCAAGCTTTTATCCATAAAATCATTTTAGTTCACCAAATCTGTCTATTTTCTAGCATCTTTTTCTTCACACTGCTTTCTCTACTAGAATTTATTGATAACAACTACTAAACTTGGAAGACCACCTACATTGCTGCCATGCCTTTCAGCAGCAACAGCTTTCCAAGAAATGCATTCACTAATTTATGAACATTAAATAGTAGCCTATTGTATCTGCATGAACACTCCCATTTTCCCTCTAACAAAGCGCCTATTTTCAACATATGATTTTCAGTACATCCATTTTCAACTTTAGCATTTGTAAAAGAAAAATTGTCCACAGAGAAGATAGATGGTCACAAAAAATTAAGTCCCTTTGTTTTAAAAATGGTTCAATACGCAGGGATTAATCTGCATAGCTTTATTAATCTGTGTAGCTGTATTAACTGTAATTGAATCAGCTACATGATACAACATATGGCTTTTAAAAAAATTATAAAAAATATAATTCAGTAATCTCTACTTTATGTTTTTCTTCTCCCATGTTTTGCTGCTTGCAGCCATCAACAGTGCTAGAATTTGTATCATCAATAGGCTTTGTAGCAGAGTTCACAGATCCCTAAGAGAAATGGACTGGTCTAAACAGAGTAACTTGCAATAAATAGGGAAATGTTTCAATGTTCTTTTCAGTGAAGCATGTCTTTCTCTTAGCATACTTCAGTACCGCAGTCTGTCAAGTAATTCAGTCAAATCTGAAAATCCAGTTTTGACAAAGTTCCTACATTACTGTTCCATGAGGAGAGCTATTAAAATAGTTCCCACAGTTCTTGCTTCTGGCTTTGAACCTTAGGCTCCCAGTTCAGCAGAGCATGGCTATATTCTTGGAGCATGAGGCTGGAAGCAGACAGCAATGGCATTAAGTTGCTGATAATTACTTTAATCATCAAGGAAAAGCGTAATAAGGATGAATTTTGAAGTAGGATGTGTGGGTATATGTTGCTGAAATGTTTTCAAGAGGCGTTCAATTAAGATTGCTTTTCAGCTTTCAGAACAAAACAAATAACAAAAAATATTAACTCAGAAGTTGTGGAATTTCTATTTTTGTTGAATTATGTAACAAAACATAGACAATGCTGGGAAAGGGAGCTTCAGCAGTCTTTCAGGCCTCCCATACCACGTGGTGTTGCCCTAAGGCAACTCCAAGCAGCAGTAAATAAATGAGAGTCCTTGTCAGAAAGAGTTTATAATCTGTGGGCCTTCTCCAGAGCGGATCAAACGCAATAAGACTCTAACCAGGAGCTCAGAAGGATTTGTGAGAGAATGTCAGGCTCAAAATGTTCTGAATTAAAACTGAATGAATGATTGATTTTTTTTTTCCCCTTTTGGTTCACTGGGAGCTAAAAGAAGAAAGAGAAGTAATTTCATACAGGTTTCTGCTACTCTCTGGGTGCGTGGGCAGGAGAAATTTTGAGCTATTTTTACAGCTGGTATAATCCTGTCAAGTGACAGCCAAACATAGGAATCCTCAATTTTTTTTTTAAGGCAAATAGAAGGTTAAAAAATATCTCCTGATCAAACAAACAAAACTGAAGGACATATAAAAAAGCATATTTTCATTTTAAAAAAATCAAGAGTGCTTATCTCATAAAAGTGTTGAAGTGGAATCTTTTGACTTTGGAAACTTTTTTTTTGCTATTCTTTTCCCTCACCTCCACCAATTGCAAATCATGCAACGTAGCAAGAGTGGCATTATCAGAAAGCTTTCCAGCGTCTCTGCATCTGATGCTTGCACTGAAGGAATTTGGCTTGTAACTTAGAAAAACCACTTTCTTAAGAAATTGAATGACCGCCAAATTAGTGATCTAAAACTCATTTTTTTGTTTGTTTGTTTTTGGAATTGTTTTCTCACCATTTGTTTGGGTGTTTATCTCTTTCCTCCTGTCTACTTTTTGATGTTGGAGAACCAGTTTGTGACTCACACCCTGTTCCTTTTTCTGTTGCCAGCTTTTGCCTCATCTGATATATTTGCCTTCTCCACTATTTCCTGTGTTCCCGTTGTTTTGGTCTCTGCATTGCACATTTGTTGTCTTACCCATCCTTGACCTACGATCATCACCATTCACACTTGCTTTCTGATGTGACATACAACTCTCACATTTCCTGCTATTCTTGTGCCCTTCCTCCCAGCAGCTCCGTTGCTCAAGTCTCATCATCTCAGCTGAGAGACCTGAAAGGCAGCTGAAACAGGGTGACACTTGCCCTGCAGGACCTGTCCTGCCTCTTGGCTTTTGGACTTTGTTGAAAGAAGTTACATGTTGCTGTTAGTGCTTCCAGAACTGAGGTGTGCCTCCCATATTTATTAGGACATTATTTGTGGGGAGTGTGGGTGAGAGAGGAAAAGCAGCTTTCAATTTAAAGTTTGCACTGCTCTGACATCCTGATTCATCTTGCAGGATGATAGTCGCTGTCACTGTCTCTTTTCACCCCAGAGTCATTTCTGACTGTGATTTGCTTGCTGAATTCAGTTAATTGTGGACTGGTACACGTTTCCCATGTGTTCCATGAATACATGAATATATCTTCATTTTAGCATTTGGTATTGAAAATACCATTTATTGCTTTGTATAGTATTAGCAGTACACTCTGGTTTATTTACTTACATATTAATTATGTCAAGTCTTCCAAGAGCAGATGACCTCAACTTAACTGCTGCAGTTGCTGTACTGTGAGAAGATTAAAGCACTTTAATGTGGGCTATTGTCTATTGTCTGTGTTCTAATGAGCGTATGTATTTGTTGCAGCACTTAATATTGCAGGACTGGGGGGTTTGTGAGATCATTCTAAGTATCCAATGCTTTTACCACACGGTTGTTCACTCATTCCCACCTTCCCAGTGGGATGGAGGAGAGAATTGGGGGGAAAAAAAAAAAAAGTAGAACTCATGGGTTAAGATAAAACTATTTGCTGAAAGGGAAATAGTGTATATATATATATATA